>VZSZ01003324.1:24098-68518 GCA_013398815.1 Ibidorhyncha struthersii | reverse complement strand
AATTTTACAGTCAGTAACTTCCTTTTGTTGTTACTATCTCCTTTCATTTTTTAACAGAAAAAATCTGGGAAAATGGTATAGGATTGCAGGGTAAAATTGTATATAAGAAAACTATTTTTCCTTGACGTTTGAGATTTGTTTTCACTGTTGCTTATTGAAAAGTGAGCTAGCCATGATTGAAAGAAACTGAACTCAAGATTTTCTTATTTTCTTGCCAGATGCTATACTTGATGAAACAAGTATGGCGACTCTAGTTCAGACATAGCATTCCTTATAGGGAGGAGCTCCAGTCAGACCACATCGTGTACTTTAACACCAGCACCTGTTTTCTATTGAATTTTTTTGTTATAATGCAAGATTGGTACTCCTAGTCTTTTTAACCACTGGGTGCCACCTAGTCTGAGTTTGTGATGCAAAAAGACTCTTTTATATAAACAGAAATAGACAGTAATGTGGTAAGTCTGTGACTCCAGCAAAACAACAAAACAAAGTTTCCAACAGGTTATGAGAAAATGCTATCCAGACTTTAACCAACACTAAGATACTTAATCCCTTTGTGTATTACAACTGCCTCAAAAGTGTATTTCTTCAAGTTTATCTTTCTCCTAGATCTCCTAGCGTATTATCCTCGAATCCACTACACGAATGTGATACAAGGCCTGCAGTTATAATGAAATCCTGGAAAACAGTGGAAGTGGTGTTGCCTGGAATGACTCCACAATGCTGAAATTTTTAGATAAGATAAGTGTGTGCAACAAGCTTTGAAATGAGAGCTATCAAATTGCTTGGTTTAAATTTCCTATTCATGGGACAGTCTTTGTACAAAAAAAACAAGACATAAACCCAGCTTCGATCATCTTTCTGACTTCCCACCGATTCCCCTCTTTGTTTCCTTCCTGCTGGATACTCCTTGTACTTATGTAGAGAAATATTGAAGAGCTAGAGATTTGTGGTGACAGGCTAAATACTGAGAAGGAACGCATTTACATTACACTTTATTCTCTAAAAAATGTGAGTTTAAACACCTCAAAAATGTCCATAAATTTGAATCAAGTTTTCTGAATACATTGAGCTGAACAGTATTTGCAGAAAGGAGCTAAATTCATAGAGCAGGAGATGGAGCCCTCTGCCTTTTCTTTTCCTTCTCTCCACAAGTTTATTGAGCGGGATTAATCTGATAAGTGCTATTTAGAATTAGGCTATTAGTATTCTGATCTAGAATACTGTATTCAGTACAGATACAAAAGGACTGTATCATTCAATGTAGTGGAAGTGTCCCAGGGTAAGTTCTGCTTTGCTTGCTGACACTATTCAACTGCATAGAAAATGTTTAAATATTCACTGAGACGAGGAGAATTCTGATTAGTCTCTATGTAAATATCTAAATACCTCATCTGCATCTGATGTCTGCCTGAATTACTTCCAGCTCTTCTGGTTAGCTGCTGGGACTTACTGGGACTACTGGATCTCCTGCATGGTACTAAAAAGCCAGAACAGGATATCTCAGGGTTTTCAGTGTTTTTAACATAGAATTTAGTTCCTGCGACATGGCTCCTGGGACACCAGATGGCCTCAGACAGATTCTTATGAGGTTTTCCTGTATTCCTTTCTTCAGAAATTTTAAAATTAGCAATGTCCATTCCAATTCAGAAAGTAGTGGTGTTTTTTTTTTAATTTTTTTTGTAAGTCAAAACTACAGGAAAACCCTCATTATGGCACTATTTTTCCCAGCATAAATGCTACTAGGACACTATTTGAGGAAGAGTTGTATTGCACTGTTAACCTACACAGTAGATATTCTATGAATATTTACAACAATGGGATTTGAATCATTGATGACATATCAAATTGTACATCAATATCTATCTGTTCGTTCACACTGAGGAGCCAAAGGTGATGTGAAGACTTAGAGAATTCCACTCCCTTTAAAAAAAAAATAAATTCCTTCTAGCAGCAGAAACAATATGAAGACCTGGAGAGACACTTCTTGCAAACTAGCATTGCAGAAAAGAATTCATTATTTAAAACCCTGGCCAGACCTCCAATAATACTCATTTTAAATAAATGAGATTTAACTAGATTAGCCTAGATTTAACCAGAGAATAAATGCATATGTCGTCAGCCAGGGCAAAGCTTTCAGTTAGACATCTGTCACGAGAACTTCTCTGGATATAAGTTATTGTTTGATCCTTCTAAAGATATGTTGCCAAACACTCATTATTGTTAAAATGTCAGTGGCATTTGTGCCAAGTGTGGGGGAAGTGAGGAATGTGGCCTTTAGACTATAGTAATTTGTCTTCCCCAAAACATCTGTAAATGAACCAAAATTAATATTTCATTACAAACTGGAAGGCAATGAGACTCTCCAACTTATCTTAGATTCAAAGGGAATTTATAGCTATTCATTACACATAATCTTGTGTAATCTGCTTTGAATGAGAGAGAAAACATTCCATTAAATTAGAAATGCTATTAAGTGACCAGAACAACTTGCTTCATGTTCAGCCATAATTTGCTTGATCTTGACTTCCTCTCTCTCCAAAACAGTAATTAACTTGTGTTTGTGTGAAAGAGAAAGGGGAAAAAGAAATTAACATTAGAATTAAAGGGAATAATCAGATTTCAGAGAATACTTAGCTGTCTAGACCCTGTTTAATTTGGTAGTTTAGATATGTAAATAACCTTAAAATTCTCAGCTTTTAGGAAAGAAATGGTGCCAACGTTCTGAATAAAATAAAATAAAATATTTCCTAGTGCAATTATCTACTGATCTCATGCTTCTCTGCATCTGGTCTACTAGTGGTTAGTAAGAAATTAGAGTATGTAGTCTCACAGATACAAGCAATTAAACAGTATGCAGTATACAATGGCTTTCTTTCAGAGGGGTTAGCCGATATTTGCATGATGCAGGTAATGGTCTTTCTGCTGGCTTTAAGGTTCATTGAATTGACTTAGTCACTACTCTTTGCTACATATGAGAAAAGAGACTTGAGTAAGTAGTAGAAAAATACCACTGTGGTATCTTCAGTTCTCCTATTAAACTTGCATTTAATATATTAATTGCAGTTTAAGGCTGAGTATTTTGTAATTATTTTTCTATTACTTGTTTTAATAGTGATGCCATGAAATACCATAAGCAAATGGGAGGGACTCTTTATCAGGGAATATAGCGATAGGACGAGGGGTAATGGTTTCAAACTGAAAGAGGGTAGATTTAGATTAGATACCAGGAAGAAATTCTTAACTGTGCGGGTGGTGAGACACTGGAACAGGTTGCCCAGAGAAGCTGTGGATGCCCCATCCCTGGAGATGTTCAAGGACAGGTTGGATGGGGCTTTGAGAAAGCTGGTCTAGGGGGAGGTGTCCCTGCCCATGGTAGGGGGGTTGGAATTAGATGATCTTTCAGGTCCCTTCTAACCCAAACCATTTTATGATTTTATGATTCTATGAAATACAGTTTATACCCTATCCTAAGAGGCATCTTATCAGTAGTGAAGCAAACTTAATGTAATATAACCACAGATTATGATAGTTTACATATGTGCATATATATGTAAGTTCATAATAATTTCGGTATCAAGCACATTAGACAGATCTCAGAAGGGGACCAAATCATCCCAGAGGGAAGGTCAGACTGATCCCAGAGGGGAGGGCCTAACCATCCCAGAAATGGAAGGACAGACCAAAATGATCCCAGAAGTGGTCCTGGAGGGGGACCAAAAGACTAACAGACAGAGTCTCACTTCAAAGATGATCCACGTCACAGAGTCTGGAGTCAGCCAGGTGTCCCTGGCAAGGGTCCAAGATCTCACAGAAAGTTCATGCTGAGAATTTGGGAAAGTGTGTGCAGCACAGGAAGTTGTCAGAGAGGGAGACTCCATTTTGGATAAAAACCAGGTTATTTTTATATCATAGAGACAAAAGAGGGCGTAGGACACCACCACTTTGAGCAGCCAATAGGTGCTGTTAATTTCTATTTTTCACTTGAAGCAGCCAATAGATCATGATGTTCTTTCAGAACAATTTTACTTTTCCAGACTGTTTTCCTGTTCTTGCAGTTAGAATAGCCCATGTTAGATACACATTCTTATTTTCTCAGGATGTCTTCCCCTTTTTCCAGACTATTTTTCACCTTTTTGGATGATAATTTGCCATTACAGTTCATTGCTTTCTCCCTTATTGATGGTATCTCAGGATGTCTTTGGTTTCTAGGTACCCAGCTGCACTTCAAAGATGCCAGCTGTGCTTCTCAAGTCTGCTTCTGGTTCATAGGTCTAGTTTCTAGGCACACAGCTCCCAGGCTGGCAGGCATTTTCTCTGTCAGTACTTCAGCAGACATCTTCTGCTCAGTAATTTTCACCTTCCAACCAGGCCACCTTTCTGGCTGCTCAGATCACCACATCATTCAGAGCAGGAAGCGGAAGAAAAGCTCATCCTGTTGAAGCTTCTTTTTTTTGACAGATGTCTTCTGAGCAATATCCAAGTTTCATTTTCAGAGTGCGGTATGGGAAGCACAGCGGTGTTGCACACCTAAGTTTATATTTTATAACGCCTTGTTTGCTACAGTCAAACTAATTTCAAAGCCTCCTTTTTGGCTTCAACCTGCCTGGCTGAATATATGTTACTGAAAGTATGCATAGTCTATGTTGAGATTTAAAAGATGGTAGCACATTCTCCAGGGTACTGTCACTATAACTTAAAGCAAAGCTTATATGTTATAGTATAGGTATTATGCCTCCTATTCTTCTGTCATTATGTGCACAGCTAACAACATCAACATCAGTTTGGAAATATTCGTATGTCTAGTCTCTTCTGCTCTTTGTTCAGCTGGCCACTGAAGGAAGTTTAACACTCCTCTGGGAACTGCCTTCCAGCTCCATTCCCCATGCAGAGCCTAGGAAGGTCTGTCCCATGTTGGGGTCAGATTTCTAATATTTCAAAAATCTGCAGGAGACTGAAGATAATAGAGTGGGATTTCCTGTTCCAGTTGCAGCAGATCCCTTGTTTGAAGCATAAGTTCCTCTGGACTCTAACCCAGAAGAATATATATACTCTGCTTTTAGATAAAAGGCCAACTAACCAGCCTGAAAAAAATCCCTATACATTTAATACAATGCTGTGAATGGCATTAAGGTCAAGCACCAGTTTTCAAGCCTGCAATGAGACTTTTACACCTTTAAATACTTTTAATTCCAGAGGAAACATTAATTTAATCTGAATTGAATTTACTTTACAAGGACAGTACTTCTTGTTCTTTGCTACCTGCTGTTTCATTGTATGTCCGCTGGAAAGCTTTCAGGATTCATTTTCATTTCAGTACATGGGTGTCATTTTTCGTTAAGTATGAAATAGACTGTTCCAAGTTTTTGTGAAATGGTAATTTGTCCCACCAACTGGTTTCCATATCTTTCCATGAAAAGTAATTGGTACAAGAGAAGCCAGTATTCTAGCTCACTACATATTTTGGTTTTGACACTCACTTTTCAAAACCCAGCAATACTGATTGTGTTTCCCATACTGAAAAAAAAAAAAGTGGTTTTCACCTGTTACCAGTCATTCTAGCAGAGAAAAAGAAATGTAAACACAGCAAAATAAAGACAAATTACCATGCAGATGCTATACAAGAAGAATGTAAAGTGGTTGGGGCTCTGCCCAGTGCTGGCCTCACAGCTGCTGGTCAGCCTACAAGACCACAGCTGCAGCTGAAATGCCCTCTTTAGTGGGCACACTCTCATTTATTCAGTGTCTCTTATTAATCTTAAATTTTTGTCTGAACCAGTAGCTCAGCTTTGCCAAGGGGGTCTCAACATAACCCCCAGTCTCACGGAAGATGTGAGCTTGGGCCCAGATTTGTCTTAGGACAAAATTCTGCTTGGGTCTTTGTCTTCCTTGGCAAGCACTGTGGCTGTTTGTGTGATTATATGATCTTGCTCACCAGCCATGTTTTCAGCAAACAGATGTGACCCAAAAGAATGTCAGTGTTAAAATTTTGTTGAGGAGTGATGGGGAGAAGGGGATTAGGCACTGAAGCTTACAGTCACATAGACACCCCACTTCATAAGCCCAGGAGGGCTCTGGAAACTCAGACATACCCATGCCAGCACATCCTCAGGATCAACTCGTTGCTTCCCTAATCAGCCTTAAGGTTGAAACCATGTATCCTGTTCCTAGATGCCAGGTGATCCAAACCCTGTATGTAGGCAGTAGATGTCCAGGCTTGGGAATGGGAACTCATCTGAGTGGCGAGTAAGAGCTCAATTTATCTCATCTTAAAGAAGATGGCAAAAATATGGCAGATAGATAGAATCATAGAATCATAGAACTGTTGAGATTGGAAGGGACCTTTAAGATCATCAAATCTAACCATTATCTTAACCTGACAAAAACCACTTCTAAACCATGTCCCCAAGTACCACGTCTACCCTTTTTTTAAATACCTCCAGGGATGGAGAATCCACCACCTCCCTGGGCAGCCTATTCCAATATTGGATAACCCTTTCAGTGAAGAATTTTTTCCTAATATCCAATCTAAACCTCCCCTGGCATAACTTCAACCCCTGTCCTCTCATCCTATCATTGGTCACTAGGGAGAAGAGGTCAGTCCCCACCTCTCTGCAACCTCCTTTCAGGTAGTTGTAGAGAGTGATAAGGTCTCCCCTCAGCCTCCTCTTCTCCAAGTTAAACAGCCCCAGTTCCCGCAGTTGTTCCTCATAAGACTTCTCCCCCAGACCCCTCACCAGCTTCGTTGCTCTTTTCTGGACACACTTCAGCACCTGAATGTCTTTCTTGTAGTGGGGGGCCCAAAATGGAACACAGTACTCGAGGTGGGGCCTCACCAGTGCCGAGTACAGGTGGATGATCACTTCCCGAGTCCTGCTCACCACACTATTCCTGATACAGGCCAGGATGCCGTTGGCCTTCTTGGCCACCTGGGCACACTGCTGGGTCATATTCAGCCAGCTGTCCACCAACACCCACAGGTCCTTCTCTGCTGGGCAGCTTTCGAGCCACTCTGCCCCAAGCCTGTAGTGCTGCGTGGGGTTGTTGTGACCCAAGTGCAGCACCCAGCACTTGGCCTTGTTGAACCTCATACCATTGGCCTCGGCCCATCAGTCCAGCCTGTCCAGATCCCTCTGGAGAGCCATCCTACCCTCAAGCAGATCAACACGCCTGCCTATGAATCACTCTACAAATGTTCACTTCTGTGACTGTCTCAGGTGTAGCCCTCTTCAACACAGACGTAAACAATGAGAATTAGATATAATAAAACTCACCCCGCGGGTCCCTTTTCCGTCCCCTGGACCCGGATAAAAATCAAGGATGTTAATGATTTTTTTTTTTTTAATTTAGCCAAACAGAAAATATATGGTTCCAGTGAAATACAGTGAACAATTGGCAAAAACCATGGAATTATTTGTCTGACTTTATTCTTTAAACTCAGATTACAACTAATAGCAAGGAACAGACGTGTAGGAGTCCAGGATATGACCATAGCATATTCAGCAATTCTTTTAAAGCCATCTGTGATTTGAGATGTAACTACACAGAGGAAAAGCTATACAACTGCAGTAATATGGATTTCTTTGAAGATACATTCTGCTATGTGCACTGTTAATACCTTTTTCTGAAATATCACACAATGTCCTTTTTGTCTATGAAATTCCCAAAACTCAGCATACTTCCTAGTCTTTTCAAAGACTGTGGGGAGCTCAAGCAAAAGCAAATGAGTATTGACTAAATGTACTGATTAGTTTAAACGTTTAAAGGCTTGAGACCTACATCACAGGTATTTTCTTCCCTTTTTATTTTCAGCTGTAGTTAAAGAAAAATAATGCTGGATAGTTCCTCACATATAACCTCGAATTTTAATCATACCTTGTTTGTGATCTATTGTTAATTAAAGCAGCACTGAAAAGTTTCTATTCACCAGACCTTTGCGTGGATCACAACCAAAAATGAATATGGTCATTTTGCCCTGGACTGTTCACATCTCAGTGAACATCCACTTGGGCTTGATTGGCAGTTTGAGGTTATGAAAAAGCTGGGGCTGCCAAGGCGGTATGGGCCAAAACACAGGCAGAACTGTGTGAAGTTTTTACACAGTGTCTAGTTGCATTTTTCTGGATTTAAGCCACCACTAATAGCTGTCTGTACTTGCAGAAACACCAGATTCATGCACGAATTCTCACACCCTATTTGTTTATTTCTCAGGGATAATGGCTAGTTCAGAGAAGTTAATATTTTTGTTTTTCAGCTCTACTCTAGTCATGAATTTCAATTTCTTATTGTGAGTTTTATTAATTTATGCTTCAGTTTCAATCCAGCGGTTTTTTTTGTTGTTTTTAAAAAAAACTTGTTGCATTTCTCTTTGGGAATGCATGAGCAGCCCCAGGAAACCAAGGTCCAAGTCTTTCATTTGAATCAAACAAAGCAGAAAGCTGATCCCAGGATTCCTGTGTTACAGACAAGTAATGTGTCTGTAACGTTGATGCAAGATAGTGGGAAGAAAATCTCAGCATGTTAACTTTTGTTCTTAGTCTCTCTCACACACACACCTACAAAACCACACACATGCATCTCTTTTCCTTCCTGAATGCAATTTCCATCCTGACATGATTATTCTCTCCAGACAAGCTCTAAAAGGACTTTATATGTAGTGAAATGTTATTCATTATCAATGCTAGTTAGTTATAGTCAAATACCTTGATAAATCCTTGAAATAGAGACACTTTCATAATTTCAGTCCTATTATAAATAATTCATATGATAATGCAATATTATTTAAATACAATCAGCTGTGCATTTCACAATGAACATTCACTGTTTTGCTCAGCCTCAAAGCCTTTTTAAGCTGAGCAGAATTATTATTTTTATTATTATTATAGCTGTTCCAATTGAGTGTGCAAAACAAGAATGTTCATAACATCCTGTTTTCACATACTCAAAACTCCCTTACAATGGCAACCTGAAGCTTCGATACTAAGTCTCTGTCCTAATATGATATTCTTGGAAATAGATGAAGGTGAAGGACCTCACATATTAATTCAATTTCTTCTCCCCAAACAAATATCATTAAAAAACAGGCAATTCCATGAAGAGCAGAATTAATGAGGCCTGATTTCCTGTTGATTTCTCCTTTTGTCTCTCAGGATTTGCCTAAAAGAAATACGGGTTGGAGAGCCAGTCCTGTCTCTGCTTGTTTTATATGCACTCCCAAAGAAAAGAAAAAAAAAAAGCCCCACATCATGTCAGGGAATAAATTGTTTGGTATCTAATTAGGTGCAAACTCCAGTTGAAATATTTTCCATATGTGTGGCATTCATAACACTCTTCCTTTCGTATATTCTCTTGGGCTTAAGAAAATGTTTGGTCATGCTGCAGCCTTTCCATCAGTAGAAGCATTCATTCAAGCAGTCTTGTCCCTTATCTGAATGCCTGTTTGCATTGAACAAATTGAGGTAGGACGCAGCCTGCCAAATTTATATTTATTACTTCTTCTAAAATTTACTTACTGGAGGAGATATTTATGTTCCTAAAATCAAGGCTCCAAGTGACATTTTAGACACATTGAGATCCTCATCTCAAATGCTGCTCCAGAAGGACATAAGTCTCCCGTAGGTCTTGTGCTATATCTGCCAGCTTTGTATGAAGTTTCAGACACCCTGCAGAAAGATGACACGAGATGCCTCAGTTAGTCAGCTGAATCATTCTCTTAGTGAAATAGGCTTCCTAAACTGAATGTCTAGGTGCCTTCTAAGGCCAGAGGAAGCACACACAGAGAAGGAGGTTGGAATTCCTGAAGCCTAGACATTTATCTTTTCCCTCCGGAAGCCTTTGAAAGGTAATTATCTCCTCTCTTCACTGACTATCTGAAAAATGTAGCCATTTCTTTAGAAGGTCTGTTGCACCTTGTGCCTAAAGTTTTTTTGGCAAATAAAAACCATCATACCTTAAGAAATTGTATATCCCTAGTATATTGAGACCTTTTCCCCATTCAAATTCGGTTGATGTTTGCCCATCAGGTTTAGAAATTACTGCACAGGGCAGAACAGACAGACAGGCCTGCATGACATAAACATGCCTGCCTACTCACACAACACAATTGTAAAAGCTTAGCTTTCTTAGGGGAAAAAAGGTTAAATTTATTACAGCTATGAAAGTTACTTTTAAAACTTTAAATATATAAAGCATTTTATATACAAAGAAGCTGAGAACATCAGCAAACCAGTGATGCTAAAGCCCAGAAATACAGAGTGCAGACTGAGTGAATTATATATATTAAAATAAAATTATTTGTGCCCAACCTGTTTGTCCTGGTTTGAGGTAAAACAGGACCAATTTTCTATTCAGTAATTTTACTTTGCAGCTAAGCCTCTCCTAACTACTGAAATTAACAGCATATTGTGCAGACACTGTTCACTCTCAGAGTGATAAGACCTATGTTTATCATTGATGCCAAGGAACGGTATGCAGAGAGGCTCCTGTTTATACTTATCACTATAACACCCAAGGGCAGCTAACTTTGTTACTTGCCCTGCTGGAGGGGCAGAAGCAGAAAAGCGTAGAGGGGACCGACCTCTGGGGAGGAGTGGACAGGACAGGTGACCCAAAACTGACCAACAGGTTATTCCATCCTATCTACCTCATGGTCAGTATAAAAGCTGAGGGATCAAAGGGTCAGCGCTCTTTCTTCAATGGCCGGCGTCCGAGGAGAACTCTGTTCGTCTGCCTTTGGTCCCCATCCTGACCTGAATCCAGATCCTGGAATCCAGTTCGCGACTGTCACTGAGTCCAGCGTAGCACTACCGCAGTGCCAGCTGGTGTCATGATTGTCATCCTGGGAACTTGATACAGTTTTGTATATATTTTATTATTTCCTTTTTATTTTATTATTACTATTTCATTGAAGTAGTTTAGTTCCTTCTAAACTCATAAGTCTCTTTTCCCTCCTCTGCCTCTCTCTTTGAAGAGGGATAGGGGGAAGCATCTGTCACTTGCCCGATAGCCAGTTCAGCCTAAACCATGACACTGTTTTAATTGTTTGGTAAGAATTTTAAAAAGAAAAGGGTAACAGATATTTACTTTTCAGTTAACAATGTGTTATTATGACAGGGAAAAACATTTTAAATGTTACTTTTGTTCTTCAGTTCCAGCAAAATAAAACAATTGTCCCCATTTATTTCTGGCACCATCCAAGCCACAACTAGTTTTATATAACTTTGTGTTTGTTTATGATTCCTGCCAAAAGCACAGAAATAGATTTAAGCACAGCTACAGTACCCAATTAAAGTACACTCACAACAGGCCTCACTTGAGCGCAGTCTGCATTTGAGCCATATATAGCTCCATGGATGTCACTGTAATTCTTTTCAACTGGTAACGAAATCCTGTGCCTGTGTTCCTTAACACCTGAGAACCTGCTTGCTGCTTGGACAGGCCTATCCCCTACCTAAATAATGAATCAGACTGGGCAAAACTTGAGAAGTCCCATGGTGTCATGGTGCCCATAACAAGCACTGTGTGAAGTTTGAATCATGCCAATCCAGGAAAATTTCTGGGATCTCATACGATACTCGAAGGATCACTGCCTGGACTGGTAAAGTAAAGTGTCCCTTTCATGTGAGAAGCTGTGAGAAAATCACACACCAAAAAGAAAAGAAAAGAGAAAAAAAGAGCAGAAAGTAATGTAAGAGAGAGGGAAAAGAATATAAAGGTCTTTACCCTAAGGAAAAGGCTGCAGACCTTTGTGCTAGTGCTGACTGAAATTATGATTCTAATGATCTCCATCTTTTAAAAGTGTTGTTGTTCTTTGTAAATAAACAGATCTGAAGCCAAAGAATAGCAACTGTTTCTCTCATCAGTTTTTCCTCCTGACTTAAATGGGCAGAAAAATCTCAAATATTGACTGAGCAGAAGGAGAGAGTAACAGCAAAATGTTTATAATTCTTGCCTTTAATATCAACTCCATCTGCTTAGTTAAGAATTCATCATTTATGGTTACATACTACTGACGTGGTTATTCCCTCTTGAATCTCTTTTTAAATCATATAGAAAACATTCACAATGTCTTCATCCATAATGCAACAAGGAGGTGAGCACAGTACAATTGAAGCAGGCTATTCTAAACAGCCCTAGTGTTGTGCAAGACGTCATGTCAACTTTAAACAAGGAGAGGTGTAATCTCTAGACTTCATGGAAAGCTTGGGTCTTTAGCACTTCTTTTTACTTTCTCAGATGGATTTCTACTATGGGGATGTATTACCCTTCCAGTTACCAGTCTATCTATCAGACGAAGAGCCTTAAGAAGCAGAATCTGAAAGGAATTTCATTTTTCCATGAGAAAAATACCGGCTTTTTCATGCATTTTAGCATATAGTCAGCAGATGTAAATCCATAAATCACTACAGTTAAAATTAATTTCCGTCTGAAATCGTTTCATCCATTTACTGGCAAATGGAGGGAGAGGATAATCTACTAGAGTTAAAATATCTCAGTACACTATGTCCATAAACATATGAAATACTTAAAAGTGATAAATGTCAAGAACAATGACATCAGTAGCAGTTGCTTTGGTAGGTCAGCCTTAAAAAAAATTTCAATTAGTTTCAGACAGACTTTACCAAACCTATATAATAAAGAAGAAACAAGTCCTCAGAAATTGGTGTATTGGAGGCTAAAAGTCTAGAAGCCAAAGTAATTTAGCATAGCCGAGACAATGCTAATAATTGTGAGCAGAAAAATATCAACAGCATGAGAAAAACATTGGCTAATTAAGAGGTTTAGAGTATATGAAGTATACTAACTGGACGCAGAAAGAAACAAATCCTGTAAAAATTAAAAACACCATCACATGTGCATCTGCTGCCCAGCTGTATGAGTGAATCTGGACAATTATTTTGGTGGGCTGATCTACAGGACCTCACTAAGATGACAATGTGTATCCAACACCCCCAGTATTGTTGTGGGACACCACACCACCACTGTGGTAAGAGAACGACCTCAGTATAGAAAAAAAAAGTGTGAACAAAATACACAATGTATTTCTTATCAAGACCATTTTGAGCCAGATACCTTATCCTTGAGCCTTAGCAGTGTTGCTGCAGTCAGCATTAGAGAACGGGGTATCTGTGTTTTCACAGTTAAAACCCTCAGTGATGTATTTCCTCATTGGTCTTAATAGGCTCTATAGTTTCTCCTCTGATTTTATACTGGTGCCTGTTCAGTGTTTATAAATCTTTGACAGGGTGGGAAGAAATAATCCCTTCTTCAAGAAAAGGATGGAGGCTAGCAAAAAGGCCAAGAGCATACCAGCGGCACATCTACACAGGCCAATAATAAGGTAGATTTAGTATTATGACCACACCATCCACATTGAGGACACTAAAAGCCATGCAGCCACCCCATCAGCAGAGCCTGGTGCACCACATACTGATCCAGGATAGCTGAATATCTACTAGCCTAGTCACAGCAGTAGCCCCAAGCCCTGATCACACATCAGAGCCCAGTGTAATCGCCATTGACCTTGTTATACACATGCTATGGAGTCTGTCCAGGCATCTTCTGCTTTGCATACCCTATGCCAGGTACCCCATGGACAGTAAATCTGGCTCAGACCCATCATGTCAAATTCACTGCATTCATGTCACCTCGGGTCAGGTATGTACCTGTTTTTCTGCTCTACAGACAGAAACAGGATCACCAGCTGCATGCTTTTGTATGGGACATTGCTGTCAGGAGGCTGTGCAGCCTCCCTCCTCCACAGTTCGGAGACTGGGACTGCACCAACTACCGCCCATGTCAGCTGTGGTCTTTGTCTCTCAGCATGACTTGGTAAGGCAGGCAGGCTGCCAGGATGACACGGCCATATGGCTTCTGATCAAGGAGCAAGTTCCATTACAGCTATACCCTATTTTTGCTGAGCAGCACAGACATCCCTTCAATATGTTATCTGTCTGCCTCTGCTGCTAGCCAGATGTTGT
Organism: Ibidorhyncha struthersii; assembly: GCA_013398815.1. NCBI lineage: Eukaryota > Metazoa > Chordata > Aves > Charadriiformes > Charadriidae > Ibidorhyncha > Ibidorhyncha struthersii. Next base: position 54,539 of record VZSZ01003324.1, on the reverse strand, counting down.
GAACAAACTGGGATGATTATCCCAGTGTGTTGTGCTGTAGGACATCAGAGTGACTAAAACTGACACTCATGCATCCATAGTTTAAATAGAAAACAACTGACCAAAAAACTACATAAGAGGTCCCAGGGAATCTACATCAGGATCCTCCTTTACTTTGATTTAGTAGTCTCAATTTAAAAAAATAAAAAAAAAAAAATTATGTATATGGCTTTCAAAGAAGGTCTCCCTGGAAAACGGGCACCTGTGTAAATTAGCATTAAACTCTAAGTTGTGAAAAATTAAATCCTATAACCTACAAGACAGCAAAAATGGTTCTAGAGATAATCAAGTAACAGAGGAAACAAGGTAGCAGAATACAACTCATTTTGTAAAACAGTTAGGATGGCAACTTTGAAACTCTTCAGTGCCTTGGAAGGTGCTAATGATCAGAAAGAGACAGTTATAGACCTGGAAAGCTTTCCCAATGAAAAGAAATGAAAAATATGAAAGGATTTTGAGGNTATTCTATTATTATTGTTATATTAGTCCATGCTGCTACTGTAAAAATAGAGGTAATTAGTTCTACCAAAAAAAAACATGAAAGAAAGGAAAACATTTAATCTGAAACAAAAGAAACAAAGACTTTGCTTTTTTAAAAAGTTGTTTTTTTCTTTCTCTGAAATTAGCTTTAGAAAGCACTTTTCTGGCTCTAGCTTACTTCAAGTGAACGTTGCGCTTCAGGAGTCTGGCAGCTGAGTCAGTGGCAAATAGAAAAAAGGGCTTTACACATTGCCTTTATAAACTGGTAAAATGTAATTTGAGCTGGCTCAGAACTTACAGATGGATATACTATTGAACAATTTTTTTTTTTTTGCATTATTCGTGTATTTGTGGAGAGTATTTGTTTTTTATTTCAGTAGCTGCTTGACAGACTCTGAAAAGAGAGGTACAAGTTCAAAGGTGGAGGCAGAGTAAGCTTTCTGCTTTAGAAATACTCAAAGAAAAAATACTGTAATATTGGTCTTTGTCTTGTATGATTTTTCATTTTTTTAGTGATAGAAGCAGCAAACAATTATTTAAAGGAAAGTGAAAATTATTATTCATCATGAAATTGGCAAATGTAAACTGGGAAAACTAAAAGTAAAACTTGGAAATCTCATACATGAAATAAAAACATAAGCAAGACCTATTTTTGTAGCATAAAAATAATGCAATTTATTTTTTACTAGAATCTTAAATAGTGTAACAAAATTTTGTAGAGTTTGGGGCTCAAAAATACAAGAAACAAACTCTGTCATATATGAACACTGGGCAAATGAAACTTAAATTATAAAGTGGTATATGAGAAAGAATAGAGCTCAATCAGTCAATTCTGGAGCTGCATTTGCAGCACCAGAGCTTTTACTTTCTCACTAGTATGAATGTATGTGAGATTCCCTGAGATTTCCCTATTGTTTCTGCTTAATTTCGTTAACTGTGTTGCTGCTCTTCTTCAGGGCCATCTGACCTCATTAAATACTGTTTTCTGTCTCATAAATCACTTGCGAGAAGAAGAGGGTGAACAGTCTCTGATCTAGTTATTGTTGGCAGCCTTTCAGAAAGCAAAGTCATCTATCCTTATTTTCAGAAATGGCATCACTGTGTTCAGCTAGCTAAATCTCCCCTTCCCTCCCCCCAAAGAAAACAAACATTGACAAGAATAAGCAATAAGGGATGAATTCCATACAAAATTAAAAATGAATTCAAGTAGGAAATAGCAATATACAGTTTTTTAAAGGAGAAGTTATTTACTAGCTACCTTATACATAAAATATCAGTTAGGTGGTTGCTAAAGTAATAAAGGAGCTGGTCTTTAGTCACGCAGTTAAACCCATACTGATCTAAGATTACAGCTCCAGGTGTCTTAGAGATCCTTATGAAGACCCTGTGCTCACCTGTCCTACAGCCTTGATTCAACACACATTTTAGCTTAAGGAAAATAGGAAATCATAGCTTACTTGACCCGAGCAGGGTAACAGCTGCTATCATGGGTAAAGATTGCTTGGCTTAGACCCTAACCAGACATAATGATGAAATATGATCCAGCAAATGCTCTGGGGTAATATTTGATTGCCGAAACTTGAACAAAGGTAAAACAATACAAGCAGTGGTGTGAAGAGTTGGAGTGTTTATGTGAACATGGTATTGTCTAGACACTTTAAAGTAATGGTAAAATCAGCTCCAATTGCATCAAAGTTAAATTGGACTGGGGGCTGGGAGGGGGTGGCAGAGCTTTTTGGCAAAACAGAGGTCAGGTTCAGTGAGACTGAGTTGCTGGGGCGCTCCTGTGTAACGTCTCAGCAAAAAGCCAAGAGTCAGTCTATTCAGCTGTTACTAAAAAAGACACTTCTTGTGGGCTCAGACAAAAATTGTTAACTGCTTTTCCCTTGTAGTTAAACCATTCCATAGATGATTCCCAGGTTATTGGAGAGTCATCATGCCCAGATGGCTTTTAAAGCAGGTGTGACAATGTGTGCTGTAATTTGTGGGAATAAGGTAAAACAAGATTACAGACAAGTCTACTGTCTGCCTCCACCACTACATAAGCTTGTGATGCCTATGCCAGGGAGAGGAAACAAGCCCTACTAGTGTAGACACAGCAGCCAAAGCAATGTGGTTTTTTTCTGCCATAGGTTTTGCTTTTGCTTAAAGAAGGGGTAAAAACTATACTGACAAAAGGACATTTTACTGGTATAACTCCTAGGCCGCCTTCCAGCATAGCTCTCCATCAGCAAAATATATCACTCAACTAACAGACTGATGTGAGCCAGTAAATCTTCTAAGTCTAGACCAGTACTTAACATTCAATTCAAAATGCAAGCTGGGGAGATGCTATGTGTTCATATTAAAACCCTAATCGACTGTGACAATAAGTAATAATAATTATAAACATAATGTAGCTAGCCAGCATGAAAACCATGCTTATTGTTTTGCATTCTGATATCATCTCAGTACAGCCAGGAAAAATGTCTGTGATATGTCTTCCTTGTGAAAGCTACTTGTAAATTAGTTTTAAAAAATGAACTGGAAGATGAAGGGTGCTGGAATAGCCCCAAAGTCAAAAATCAGAACCTGGTCAGCCTTTCCTGACCTATCACTCAAGAAACACACAATAGGAATGATGATGCATTGGTTAACCACGTGTGCGAAAGGTGAATGGTGGGATGAATAGAAAGCAGATAATAAAGTTAGTTGTTTCATCACACATCTCTGCAGAGGAGGGATTTCTGCCAGCAGCTGAGAGTTTTTCCCTTCAAGCATGTTTAACCTCACAGAGTAACAATCTTTCCACGGTGTTTGAGCTTTACAGATTTAAAATTACTGTGCTCCTCCAGATGTGACCTTCCCTTCTCCACACCCAACAAAAGCAGCCGGTGAAAGGACTGCATCACTCTTCCCTATCATAAATTCCAAGGAAAGGGTCTAGGGAAAAGGGAAATTCCATGAGTTTCTTTTCATCAGACTTTCTACAAATTTTTTTTTCCTTGTAGAATGACAGGGGATAAAAGATGGAGCCAAAAAGAAAACCAAAACAGCTCAACATTAAACAGAGGAGAAAGGGAATGAAGAATTTTAGCTTTTTTTCCAAATGATTTAAAAAACAAGGTCAATTTTCTTTAAAAAAGCAAAAGGATTAAGAAGGCATCTCCTAAAAATGTGAAATTATTAATGGAGTTCAGAAAGAGAAATTTAACAATGTTGTTTAAGTCCCTGTTAGAGAAAGAGAGCAAAGAACATACACTATAGAAAGTGCCTGCACCGAAGGAAATTAGGTATAATTTTGTAAACAGGGAACATTTATTAAACGAAATGTAATACTAAAAGAAGAAATTGGAGCCAGTGCTCTAAACAATTTACAGAAGGATTTAGGCAAGGATTGGAGGCAAAGTAACCTATTCTGTCATGCTGGTTAGAGGACAACTGTTAATAGATAAGACTGAGATAAGACTCTAAATACTTGTTCATCTTGAGGTATCTCATTGTCCTTCTCAGAAGGAATTGCTATTGCATCTGTAAACAATTTTGTAAAAGTATTTTTTGCTCAGAACTAGCTCAGAATTAATTATTTCAGTGTTACTAGGCTTAATTTGGCAAATATTGTGCAGATTTTCTCAACTCAGGATTGCTCAACTGATAAATTTAATATGTCATACATATATGATAGGGATATACTAGAAAAGCCAAATTCCCTCCATTAAAATCTGATTATGAAAACAGTTTTAACAGTGGTTTAGATGTTAAACCCAGATGAATGCAAATTTTGGAGGTTACTTTAACATTTGCATATGAAAAATACTTATACTGTGGAGATTTTTAGCTTTCCTGACAAAGGCATGATACAGTGAATAGCTGGAGATTGAAATAGAAAAATAGAGCTAGAATTTAGGATTCATGCTCATAACTGGCCAGAGAAAAAGCCTTCGCAGATAGACTCATTCGCTTGGTATGTTTTGATGGGATTTGTTCTTTCATAGGTATAGTTGAACCTAACTCCTAGGAGAAAGTTTATAGTGTACATACACAGGAGACATGCCTGAAAGATACGATTGTTCCTTTAGTCTTTACACTATATAGCTCCATCATAGCAGTAAATAAAAAGGGTCAGGGACCATTCTGCGGCCATGACGGCAACTGAGTTATGTCCATGCAGCTGACTGCTTTTCCTTTCCAAAACAAGGTAGCTGCATTGAGACTGCGTAGCAGGAATGGTCCCTATCCCATGCAGACTCCTTGCTGTTCATCAGACTCCTGGTTAGCCAAAGCTATATACCAGTGATTGATATAACTATTGATATGACACTCACATGCTTGTGTCTGGAACCCCTCCTCAGGCCTAAACAATGTGCTAGTAGAGACATATTAAATAAGTTTTCGTGTTTCTCATGGTCTTCCTCTGAGAGACACAGGTCTCTGCATTGTTCTGCACGTTTTCACATCACTTCCTTCTCTGCTTTTGAGCAATATTGGCAAGTTAAATCTCAGACTTCAGAGAATGAGATCATTTCTTGAAAGCATCGTGAAGAATTTTTCCTCTCAATTTGATAATGTCAATTTTAAAATTGATTTGGGGGATTATTTTTGTTTGCTAGCTTGTTTTCTCCTCTTAATTATTTGAGATTGGTCAAAGGTTACAGTTTTAAGTAGATGAAAATAACTGTTATATAATAGTTATAAACAAAATGTGCCCAAAATATAATCTAAGAAACCCCAAGTCTTGATTCTATTAGTTGCTTATTTTATTATTCTAAAATAGCTCAGTTTCAAAATGTGAAATCTAATTCATAGAAAGGCCATGACATTAAATAGTACATACATTTGAGAAATAACAGCAATAGCAGTATCTACAGCTGAATAGAAATTGTAAGGCAGCTATTAGATCACTTGATTTTTATCTTTTATCATCCTGCTCTATTGTTTTTTGAAGCATTTCTACACTTCATCTTTAAAAAAAGAATGTAGAAAATATTTACAAACAAAAATATCCATCCAGTTTGGATTTTACCCCTAAATCATTAACTGGAGCAAACTGTCCTCTTTTCTTCTTTGCTTTTGTGTGCATGTTTCCTTGTGCACATGTATGATATAAGAAGGTAGATAACTGTGGGAGGATATATATGATCTTTCTCTCCTGTGACACATTTACATCCTTTCCTAAAATACAGTATGCTGTAGTATATGACCGTTCACATCAGACTCTTACTTGGCAGTCCAACGATGAAAACCCTCCATTTATTTTCAGAGATACTCATGTATAGCAGAAGGATTGTTTTTTCCTTCACTCAGGCAACAAAGATAACTCATATTTGTAAAACGCATAGCTAAATTCCATGTCATCCAGTCCTCAGTCTCCTTGCTGAGGGATTGCCAATGTAGTACAGGAGCCAAAATGAACAGTAATTGAGCACACAGGTCAAAGCAAATAGCTTCTATAGTAGCATTTGGAGTACTTTCCCATTCTTCAGCTTGTATCAAAGTAACTAAAAATATGAATTGCAAATGAGGTAGTCATTTCAATCCACTTTACTTTATAGACAGTCCTACGACTGATGGCAATGAATGCTGCAGATACAGGTCCAGTAGACACTAGACTGACACAACAGCTAAGTTTGCTAGAAGATCCGCCAAAGAGACATCAAATTGCAGCAGCGAGACCCCGCTGGAACCGAAACTGAACAAATGAAACCACTCGTCCTCACTAATATTTGTAGAGTCTAACAGTCCTGTTATAACTGTTCTTAATGTTACAAAAAAAATTTACTAGCAGTTTGTCAACAACAGAAATTGCAGTTTTCACCAGCAAAACCAAGTGCAGAACCAAGCCTGCTGAACCTCTTGTGTGGAGATCTATGTGTTGAACGCACCCTTTTAATAGCTCTAGGAAAAGGAGGGCATCAGTCCAACAAGTATCAGTGAAATTATTTGTATTCACAACACTGTCCTAGTTACAAGTGTTTGTCCCCTATTCCTTTGGCATCACCTCTGTTGTTCCCTCTTTTTAATGTGCATTTGTTTCCCTAATTCTCTGCCCAGTAAGTGGCAGACTAGCAATAAACAGACACTTGCAGTGCATTTGGATAATGTAACACAAACCCTTCCCTTTGCCAATGTCAGACGTACAAAGTGCTGTCAGTGTAATGCTCTTATTTAGCTCAAATAATCAAAGTGCTCAGTCCATCCCTTGCCAGTCCCTGTCCTCCTCGGAGTGAGATCAACACCACTCATGCTTCTGGCCAGTACCCACAGGGCCTTCTAAAGCTTCAAATGGAGCTGCAGCAGAAACGAGACTTTGCCTGTTTTCAGTTCTCCCTCCAATCATTGTTGCTCCCACATATTTAATAAAAAAACAACCCTGCCTGCTGCAACTCACTGGAGTCTCTTCGAATCAATTCTCAATTGCATATTGTAAAATACTGTGTATATAAATACCCAGTACTTCTGTTATGTATCATCAAGCACACAGCAAAATCTGGATTTCTTTTACTCTGTGGGGAGAAGGTGGTTGGAAAAGGACACTTTATACAAAACCAGTTCTTAAATTTAAGTCATTCACAGGCCACCGTCTTTAGCTCAGCACTCTTTCCATTGACATTTTCCAGTAAACATAACTTTCTTGATTGATATGTGATGGAAAGAAGTTCTCATAACTCGCTAAGACTCAAGCACTTTGACATGTTGACAGGCAGGCAATAAGTATAACGTTGACAAGTAGCAGGAGCGATGGCTGTTAGCAGGAAAGCTAAGAAGCAGGAAAGCTGAAGGTTTAAGGGGAGGTATGTTAGAAGAAAAGTAAAGCCAAGTTAGTCTTGTGACAGGTATCAGTAAAAGCAGAAGAAAATGGGTCTCAGGAGAAACTAGAGTCAAACAAACTTTCCTGTGGAAGTATCATGATGGTGTGGTCTTTTTTTGTAATACGCTCAGTACCACTGTGGCATAGTCACAGTTTAGTTGTGACATTTTCACACCAAATTTTGTAACGTTACACATGCTAAAAAGCAGGCACAAGAGCTAACCAGGACTAATGTTTGTTATGTGATGTAGTCCTGACTGGCACTGTGGCATGAAGAATTATCCCATACAATCTTCATGAGGCATTCAAAGGCATAGCTACCTGGGGCTGAAGAAGAAGAGAAAGTAACATTGCTTTCAGAGACTGCACAGTGAAGTGGACTGCAATTCACTGTATTTTCTGGCTATGATTGGCTTCTTTCAATAGGATGATGTGTAAAGAACTCTTTAAAGAAACTAAACAGAAAAAAATAAGGAAAACTGCAAAGACACTTGCTGTAAATAACTTCAAAGGAATTAAAATTGAAAAAAATGAGCTAGTAATAGACAACAAACCACCCAGTCTGACTTGGTACGTAATTGAGTGGATTACTCTGCATAAAGGATAAAAAGAGATTTTAAGGCTTGAAGAGCCTGTAAAAAAGTTTGAAGCATATGTCAGCAGAAAGATGACACGCTGGCAAACATGCACAGAAAGACAGATACTGCACAGGAAAAAACATTTCTTTCTTCCAGCCATGGAGATAGCTGGGGGAGAGTGACTGGGGAACATTTCAGCTTCCTTTACATAGTCCTGTTCTGTTCTTTATTCTCTATTCTCATGGCATTATTCTTTGTACTTTTCTCTAAATGCCCTGTACCTCTCAAGAACAAAGAGGCTATGCATTTTTTTTTTTTTTTTTTTGCAGATGCCTTTAGTTTGAAATGGAGAACAAATAAAGCTCCAGAAGGGATACACACTGTACAGGTGCCAAAGCCACACTAGTATTTGCTCACTCACGCAGCTTGAGAGAGACAGCAGGGCTCCACCACACACTTCATCTCTGAGCTGTGACGAAGAGGCAAACAGCTGCCTCCGCCTGCAAACCGCACGAGAGGGCTTTCTTTTCCCTGAACTAGACTGATCTACTGGAAAGTGCTGGTTCAAAAAGCAAACACAGAAAGCTGCTGGAATTAAGAAATGGGTGCCTTTGAAATGTTACGTTTTTCAAATAATTTTTACACGATACTTTTATTGCTTTTTCTAATGTTTTCCAGCGAAGCTTTGTTTAAAACAAATGTTTTACATTGTTTATCACTTATAGTAATGACATGTTGCGTAACAACTTTGTTTCAAAAAATGGTTAAAAGGCCATGAAAAGTCTTTCCACAGAAAATGAAAAGATTCTTTTGCATCGCTGACTAATTATCTTTATTAGGGGTAAGCGTTAGCTGTATTTCTGTATTTTCACTCAGATTGTTTAACCACACAGGGCTTTTTCCCCCTTCCGTAGCAAGGCCAGAAGACACAATTCTTTAACAAATGACCTGGGATTTATGGATTTCAGGAGAATTATTGCACCCTGAGCCAATTCTCAGTCCCTGGGAAAAACTCAGTGGTGTGGAAACTTTTGGTGTTTTTTGTGTTGCATATGTATTTCTTTCCCTGCTTCCCCAAAGACAAATGCTTGTAATGAAAATAGTGCCCCTTGAGTTCAGTCATCCAGTGATTCAGTATAGCTACATTTAGATCAAAGAATCAAGGAGAATTTTATACAAGTTTAGTATTCAGCAGTTCCTCTTCTTTCCTGATTGTCATGGAGAGGAAAGAAGAATTTAGTACTGCCTGGAGCTCCAGCATGGTTTAATTGGTCTCTGTTCTGGATTCCTGCTCCAGTAAAAATGGAGGTGGCCTATGTTCTGCAAAGTATATTTATGGCCATCAAGCAGATACAAAGAACATTTCTCATTCATCAAAAGTCCAAATTATGTCTATTAGTCTATATTCTGCTGTCTCTGCAAATGGATGACTGCAACAAGTTAACGCTATTTAGTGACACAAGAAAAAAAGAGCTGCTTTTCATTAAAACTCTGGAAGGCATTGTTACTTCTGTTGACCGCACTGATTTCTAAGCTAACCTAGGGCCATCTACGAGGCTGTGGAAAATATTCTATCCCCTTGAAGAAGAAATATGTTTTTTTCCAATCCCTTGTTACTGGCACACACCATAGTGTTAGCTCTGCTCTCTGGAACATTCAAGTTTAGAAAGTTATGATTCACTTAGCCCCAGTAGTTTTATGTGTATTGTGGTGTGTTACAACATTTTGCAATGAGGAATTTCCACCAGGGCTGCAGCCTTTCCGCCATCTCTCCCTTAAGGGCCCAAATGACCCATAGGCCTTGCATCAGAGGTCAGATAGCTCTTACGTACCTCTTCCCCCTTTCTTATTTCCACACAATTCTAAGTATCTATAACTCTCCCTAACCAATGACACTATGTAATTTGAATATTGTCAAGACATTTATCACATTCCGTATAAGCAGTCCCCATAAGGTTACTCTTCCCTACATGTCAGAAAGAAAGATTAATAACATGGTCATTTGTTTCCATGTAAATTTTACTTTTTGTGGGGTTAAAATGACAAGACTGACCTCCAACAAACCCTTCTCATTACACTGGTAGTAAGATAGATCCTAACTGAGTACCAAGAGATAGAGAAAATATGTGCTCACTGCAAGTAACAACAGGAAGACTGACTTGATCCCTCATAAGGTCAACATCCACTTCAAGCCAAGACAATTCTGCTTAAAATATCAGAAGCCAAAATATTGCTGAGATGAGATTTATATGTAATAACTGAGACTTGAGCTGTCATCCCAAAACAAACGCATCATTTTCCCCTCATCAAAGAGCAAAAACTTTTCCCAAATATTAAAACTACAAGGGTGTGGGCAGAACAATTGCCAGATGAAATTGGCTCTTTACCTGTTTCTGTTTAGCATACCAATCTGTGGTATAACTTCAAAGGCTACATTTAAATAAATGTCTATATATCATTTGTTAAGTATCAGGGTTGGATGGAGTAAAATCCAGGAGCTGGAGCTATACAACCTTTGCCTGAAGTGATCCTAATGTGAGGGGTAGACACTGAAAAGGAAAGTTACTCCTACAGCATCAGGTCAGCTCCCTTTTTCTTACCACAAATAGCAAGTTTCTGGTTGTTATTTAACTTCTACGAGCCTAGAGGAAGGGGTAAATTGCCTAAAAGGGATTCAGTTTGATATCCTTGCCAGTTTTCATTTTGTTTGTAAATCCCACAGCCATCTTTCCACTATCAGACTACTGTCTGGGGAACACAAAGGGTCTCCATTTGTTGATGTTGCTTTACAAATGTTTCCTGCTTTTTTTTTCCTAACTGTTTTGTATGTGGGCTATAATGTTGAAATGATGAGGACAAATGTCCTAGGTCAATCCTTTTAAATGAAACTCCATCTGTTCCAAGTATTACACTAGGATGAATGAGGACCTTTATTTTTATGCTTGGAAAATCACAATACTACAGTTTAAATTATTTCTTTCAAGTCAATATATTACAAACCTCTGTCTAGTGAGTCTTCTTTTTATTTGTTATTAGTTTATTCCAACAAGAAAATTTATTTTTCTTTAAATATCAGCTGAACAGTTCCTTCCAATTGTATAATAAGATTCTAAGAATTATGTAAACTAAACTGACAAACCTGGACTTAAACTTTTTACGTAAAATCATAATGGAATGCAAAAACCCTAGATCTTTAGTTAAGACCAGCAGTATAGTTCTACAGAAAGCAATGGAAACACAGTGACCTATGACACTTGGGGGAATCCTGCTTTAGGACTTTGCTGTAATCCTTTCTTAAAAGATATTTTTTTGTTTTTCTCCTCTGCGTCCTGGACTATTCAGAGATTTTCAGCTTCCCATTTCCTGAGTCATTTTTCATTCTCTCTTCCATCTGGTGAAAGGAGAGATAACTTTTCTGTTATTTCCCTTCTCAAAAGAAATAGGCATCTAACAGTTTTCTGATTCAACCCAATTAAACCACACCCAGCTGGTAGCCTCATTTCTTCTCTATTTGGTCTCTCTTTTCTTTTTTTTCTTTTTTTTCTTTTTCCTATTATTAAAATGACCTAACTCCTTGGCTTTTCTCTCAGTTCCAATTATGTTTCTTCCATACTTTCACACTTCCAAGTATGTTTCTCTTTTCTCCTCCCACTTTCATCCAGAGAAAAGTTAGCAGCTCACCAGCACCACTCAGCCATTGTGCTTTGGAGTATTTCCAGTTGCTGCAGATTATCATGCAGTTTTTCTCGCTGTGTTGCCTGCTTGATGTTTTATGATCAGTATCAACACTGTCGGTATTTCTTGCTTATTTTTAGCAATGGACGGACTTTATCTCAAAGCTGGATATCTAAAACAGGCCATTCGTCTATAATCCCTTTATTCTATACTTCTCACACCCATTTCATTTTAACTCTCTTTCTTTAACAACTGCAGAAGGCAGGAGTCACCTTCCAAAATGTTGCTATCTCTTACCCGACTGTAAAGGAAGCCTTTGTTTTTGATGATTACATTCCAAATTAAGCTGAAATAACTTCTATCGGCAAGAAAGCATTTCTGACTGGCTGGATCTGAGCCATCCTGTAGATCACCACAGAACAGACCACATGGAATTGATATTTATGTTAGCAGTAGCAAGGAAATAACATCTATTCCTTTACACCATCATATCTGTGAAAGCCACTGTTAGCGTATGTGATAGTAACACTTCCAGGAACTGGCCAGGCCCAGCCAGAACATGGCTTGTTGCACTGCTCTAAGTTTTTTGTCTGTGCAAAGCCAGACATCCTGCCATGTCTGACAGTTAAAAGTTTCCACGAATTGATAAGCGCAATGCAGAGGCTTCCTTTTGTGCAAGGACTGCCTGAAGAACAAAAAGGTTCTTGAGTTGTCTAGAAGTACTCATACAATTGAAATTGCCTTGGCTGTGAACGCTGTAATGTGGTTTGAAATCTGGCTAAATGATTGTAAACACAGAGTAATGATAAACAGCAGCACACTGTATCAGAGAGAGGTGTCTAATAATGATACATCTGCTCCTGTTTATATTCTTCATTTATGATCCCCAAAAGGAAGCAAACAGCACACAGATCATAGTGATTTGCCCTAACTGGCATATGCAGAGCAACGATACAAAGGTGTACAAAGAGAAGAGAAAAACAGGCAGAAGATAATTACATGGGATCCAGTTTGGAAAGATGTAATTCTGGGATGAGAGGAAGGAGGCTATAATACAAAATATGTATATCCTCAATGGAAGGAAGAAACATAGGGGATGGTAAAGCTAGGAAGAATCAAAGTGACCTCCAGGATGGACTACTGAAGAATATAGTGTATTTTTTTAACTAATTGCACAAAGAGATGGGCGATGAAGGTGAGAGAGTCCTTTCTGTCAATCTCAACCAGACCAATGTTTGTTATGTCACAGTTTTGAGGAGAGCAAGGCTAGTGACATATGGAAAAGGCACATAAAGTTCAGGAGAGAGTGGGAAGAACTTTTATGGCAAGAGGTAATTTTGAAAGTCTCCTTTTCGTACTTGATGGATGCTGGCAAATGAAGACATTTACCTTCTTAGTCTTCTGAAGTACAAAAGGAATTATGCTTTTTTACATCTTGTTCCTTAAGCATGAAGGACAGTAAAGCCAAATGGTGTATTACCTTCAGAGTTTTTTTGGAAGATGGAGCCTTTAAAAGCCTTGCAAAGTCAGATTTGTCTCTCAATGTCAAACACTGCAATGTCAAAAAGTCTCTCCTGAAGTCCACTTTTATTTAGTGTTACTTTTCTGTAGTAAAAAAAAAAAAAAAGAAGCAGCAGAGTATAGGCTTCATATTTCTCACAAAATATTTTGTAACACAACTTTTTCTGATGAGCACAGAATTTTGCTGGCAGTTTACCTATGTTACCGACATATAGTTGTTTTTATTGGCTCGATATATTTTTTCATAAATAGCAACCACATACAGGATTTTAATATCAAGTCCAAATGACTGTTTTGCGGTTTTATGCTCTTTGTTGCCTCTACAAATCTGTATTTTATAAATTGAGGGTTTTTTTTTTCTTTTTTAACTTTCTGCAGTCTTTCCAGAGCTCTAAGTTTCCATATGTTGGTAACCATAAAAGTCATTTTCCTATAGGTCCTTTCTAAAACATATTTAAGATGGAAAAAAATTAAATGTGACAAACTTAAACCTTTAAAGAATTCAATTCCTTCTCTTTCAAAAACATTTGCGTTTGAAAACAAAATGGTATGTTTTGGGAAAAATCCAGGGATGCCAAAAATAGTAGCAGAAAGTACCCACAGCAGTTGGCAGAAAATTGTGACTGAATAATTGAAGTCCACAATGACAAGATAAATGAGTGGTAGGATTTTCTAAATTGCTATAAGGAAAAACTCTAAAAAAGCCTAAGGCTACGAAAGCAACATAATCTCTGTCACCTCTAAACTTGGCACCTTATTTCTCCAGGGCCACATTACCTGCTGGTATAAACTGGCTTATATCCACTGAGATCTGAATCATCAAAGCCCGACCTTGCTTTTCATACTCCCAAAACAGTCCTTTCCCTTTATAGAAGCAAGTGAACTCAATGGAAGAGGACTTGCCTTTTGTTTAGAAGTATTTATGTTTGCCTCTATGGTTTTTGTTTGGTTTTATTGTTTCTTCTGTTTATTGCAGACTTTCTTGTTCAAACATACACACCTAAGCATACTTTGCACAGTTTCAATTGTGGTCCGAGTCCAGGGTCTGCTGCACTCACCCTCCGCTGACGTGACCGAAGTAAGATGCAGTCGGGAACAAAGTGTTGTTAAAAGGCGGCTGGCTCTCAGCTGCAATTGCTTCTAAGCCCACCTCCTTTTTTCTAGTGCCAAGGAAAACACGGAAAATTCAGTAATGTGTGGGTATGTGCAATAACCTCGCCTTCAAAATCACTGCTAGTGCTTTTCTTCCACTACCTTTCAGGGTATAGGCAGTAGTAGTCAGCCACCTGTGGTTTAAATAAGCTTGTTTTCTGCTGTGCTGGAATAGAACAAAGACGAGCTCTCCCCACTGTTTTAGCTGAGGGGCAGTAACAGCCGAGCCCCAGGTGTAGGCACTGCAATTTCTGAATAGCTTTGCCCACACTGCATGGAGAAGGAATTTCAAGCTCTTCACTCATTCAGAGGGAGGGAGAAGTAACATAAGAAAAAGAAAGGGCCATTTACTGATCATCAGATAAGGGTTCAAGATATGACTTAGACATAAGCACGATCAGAAGCATTTGCATGTGTGTGTGTATGTACAGGTATGTAGGCAATATAGACAGCCCTTTGTGAGTAATAAGCAAATTATACTTTGGTCTCTCATCATTTATTGGCCAAAACATTGTAATTTTACTTGCACGACAGTCAGAAATACATCCCTTTAAAACATCTTTCTCTCTTTTGTTGTCAGTTTAGACTTACCAGGTGTATGAATTTATAGAAAAACAATGGTTGCACTCACACAAGAAGACCTGACAGCTACCTGATATTATTCTGCAATTTGTGGCATTGTTTGATTGAGTGTTTATTTCTTTATTTCTGTTGCAGCACATTATGCTTGGCATGATCTTTAAATGACCCTTCAGCACATCCTTTTCTGCTCTTTCTGGCTCAGTTCAGAGCTGGAAACTTTAGGCTCCTATAGCCTTAAACTGTGGCTGGATCAAGCTCATCAGGATTGTTATATCGACACATGGCTGAAGGCACTCCTGTGACAGTGACAGTGCATGTCCTGCTTGAGTAACTTAACAATTTAATCCCTTTCCATATAGATTCAGCTTCTCTCTAGTGATAGATTCTCTGCAACACCTGGCTATGATAATTCGTCACCTAAAATTTAGACATTAAAATTATTTCTACGTGAAAACCACTTCTTTAAACCATAACACTCAAAGCAACTTTCAGGCAAGGCACAAAGTCACTGTACCAAGTGTGGAATACAGTTTTAGGTGGAAAATAAGTCTAGGATAAAAAAGTAATCTGTTTCTTTTTCCACATACTTCATGTTTTTCTTACTTCACATCACTGCTGCCACAAAGAAAAAATAGTCCTTGAAAACCATGTACCGGTATGTGTCATTGGGAAAATTATTTGAGTCATTTCCAAAATACGTTTCAAATGGCCAGTATCCTCCATCCAATAAAAGCTTTCATGTTCTGTTGCTGTTTTTGTTTTGGTTTTATTGTGGCCAGCTTGCTTTCTCTGAAAGTGTTTGCATGCTGTACATTCCAGATACCTCATCTGAAACCTGATAACCGGTTACTAACAGTTTACTGGTAACCACGGCACTGAAATTTCAGATTTTAAAATTTTCACAGTGTTAACCTAATTGTTCTTATTGTTATTTTTAACATAGAAAGATTAAGCAATTACAAAGAAGTCACTGGGCTGTATCTTTGCACATTACTCTGATATATTTAAAGCAAAAAGGTATGTGTTTGGTGAGACTGACAAAGACATGCTTAAATACAGTTTAGCAAGCAGTGCTTTTCCATAACTTAGCACATTTTCTTGTAAAATAGCTCTTCCTCATCAGTGGGAGGTAAATCACATGCATGTAACTTTTGTCAATTAATTATATATAAAGTATCAAATCTGAGCAAGAAACTTCCTACAAGGTACTAATGGAAGTACCCAAAAAGACCCTTCTTCTTAGACATATTCAGACGACAGACAGCTTGGAAGCACTGCTTCAGCTCAGTATTGAAAGCTAGGCTTATTGTGTTAAATCACCAATCATAATAGTAACAGAGAAACATCATAAAGGAGGCTGTGGACTAACAGAGGAATTAAGATACCAGATTCTCCTGCTTGCTTTGCCCTTTTTTTCTAACCCTCTCACAGAATTTTATACAAGCAAAAAGTTTTCTAAGATTTGTGCTATTTCTTTCATGTAGGACCAACTAATGATGGGTATCTGTAGTTGAAAAGTCTCATCGGAACAGCTTCTGTAAGAGCAAAGGCTTGTGTCACACAGACCCAGCACATTCCCTGAGACAGCCTAATGGGATCAGGGATCAGGGCAGGGAGAAGATAAGCTGTATGTGTGAAGAAGAAAATCTCATTCTACAGCATTGATTATAAAACTCCTAGAGATATATTTCCCCAAATTCCTTCCCCTGGATATGAATAATGTAATTTGCTTATGAAGTACTCTGCCACCCATCTGGATGAATGGCTGTATATAATAAAAGACTGTTATTGTTGCTCCAAGAAAAGATATGCCCTATGCTTCTAGTTTCATTTGGATCCGAATACTTACTAGAGCATGTCATGACCAGGTTATGCCTGAAAACCATTTTCTGAATCAGTGAAAAGTATCAGACTGGAAAATTTTTATTTTACTTAACTGGCTAGCACTGACTTAATTCTTACCCACCAGGGGTCCAATTTGTCTTGACGCAACATCTATTTCCAGTAAAGACACCATCAGAATTGCTGTTGCCAAGAAATGAGGACTGAATTGCACAGTATTGCATGAATTATTCTTCAGTTTACTTCACAAGGTTTAGCGCAGTGTATCCTGCATTTATTTTATATCAGCTGTATATAACTATATGTTCTGAATTTATTTAAGATGCAGTGGACCAGATTCACTGTTTTACACCCATTGTTTGAGCTACCTCAGTAAAGGAAACCTGCCATAAATCTACTTATTTAACTAACTAGTTAAGACACCTCTGTGAGTGTTTTACATATATGGAATCATCAGAACCATTAAAAGCACACAGGTAAATGTAGACCAGAATTTGCCTATATGGAGGGCCAATTTAAAAGGCAAGGCAATTCTGTTATGCATTATGAGTCAATATAAATGGCATGTGAAAAGGCAGGAGGAGGGAGCTGGTTCTAACACAGTAAATTCTTCTGGATAAGATTTTTTTTCTGTGAAATGATACCCACAGTGAAGCCACTAGCAAAAAATCCTATTCATTTAAAAAGGACCAGTACTTCCCTCCACACTGGCTTCTGTGTTTTCTCACTGGCTAAGTTAACGGGTACCTGATTTGGAACGACACAAGTGGATGCAACCACGCTTTTAATAATTAAAACTACTAATTCTTTCTGTCACGCAGAAGACAGCAAACAGTAAAGTATATGAAAATAGAATATTATGGAAGCATGGATCTTCCCAGTTTTCCCCACACCCCTTGTGTATGTTGAATTTCACCAGGCCCGTAGCTTTAGGCAGAGAGACTGGACTAGCTCTTTTCTAAATAATTCTGTGATATTTGCTCATAGAAAATAACAAAGGGTTCACATAGTGTAAAGAAAAGGACTTCTGGAGTCAGAGAGTACTTACTTTGCTAACTGAAGAAAGGTTTTTCATATCACAAAATTTCTATTACTCTCTGTTACCGTACAAAATATTACAGATAATAGCAGTGGATGTCATTCAAAATGAAGCTTATTCTAACCTTCTGACTGAACCTTCAAGTTCAGTGGAGGTAAAAATGAAGTCTGTTTTTTAAAAATAAAGCTCTAAACCCAAACTGCTCTTAGAAATTTCAAGGGAAGCCAGAAGTCATCTGTGAATGCCATCTTTCTCTTGTACTAATATGGGAAGGAAATTCAGTGCATTGCCATGTAATAAAATTCACAGTGAAGAAAAAAAGCACTTGTTTTTGTGACCTTATCTCATTTGAAGGATTTACTTGGAAAGTTTTTATAACTTGCAGACAGAATGAAGATTCCCTTACATGGAAGATTTTGACTTATTTTTAAGACTGGCAACTTTTTCTTCCTGCTGTCCAATTTGGGTTTTAGTTTTCCTCAACCTGACATTCTTTTAGTTGGTCTACAAAAGCAGTTGTTTTTTTGGTAAGAAAACCTGAAACTACATCGCACAATTTATTTCAGGTAGATGTTTTGTTCGACACTTCTGATCGGGCAATTACTGGAACAAATGTTTTTCAGATTGTTATTGAACTATTCATAATCATGTTCATGTTTTCCGCTCTTTGTATCTCAGCAAGTGAGGCATTGTTCCTATTGCCTGAAATGCTGTTCACAGATGTGGCTTCAATACTGCACCCAGCTCTTACTTAGCCCAAGAGTTTTGTCATTCACAGGAAATTCATCCTAAGCTTTCAACCCTGAAAGCAATGGGGAACCAAAAATGTATCCAAAGTACAGCTCTTTGAAGTAGAAGAAGATATACGGTAACATCTAACTATGTTGGAGAGCAGGAACAAAGGCATTAATTTAAAACAAAAGTGTTCTTTTTGTCCTACTTCTTCTCTTTACAGTACAGGTAACATATGAGATGTAGACTCTTGGAATTCTAATGATATAATATCTCTAACTGCCCAGTAGAGCTATCAACAGCTAGCTCAACCCCTTTGGAGATTTTCTGATGTGCTTTGTACAAATGAACATGTGGCGACAGCATGAAAGAGAGAGTGTGAATTCCAGAGATGCTGTAAAACCACTGATGCACTTGGGTAGTTTGGAAGCCCACCAAGCAGATGGATGGGTTCCAAAGCTACAGCTTTTAATTTAATTAATTAGGGACACCCCCACCACCCCCCTGGAACTAGTTATTGAAATGTATTTTTTTGATAGGTAATGCATTGGTTACATTAATGAGACGGAGTATTTCATCAATTTCACCAACAAAACCAAGAAAATAACCTGGCCTAGTGTAATGAATAAACCAGGGAGATTTTGTCTGAAAAAAAAGCAAAGCGCTTGTATTCACTGGGCATGCACTAAAGGGAGAATTGTATTGGAAATTGAAGAATTATTTTTACAACTGAGTAAATCCCCCTGTACATAAATTGTATTTGGAAAAGTTATTTTTAATCCCAAAGATGCTGGCAAATTGTCTTTGGAATTTCTGGCTCACTTCTGTAGAAAATTCCATGGAGTTCAATTTGAAGTGGCTGCCAGTGTCTTTCCTATCCAGCTAATTTCATATTGATTTTAATGTAGATTTTTTTAATTATTATTTGTATAGTTACATGAAACCCTATTATATACCAGACAAAAGGAGATAGGACACTGCTGAGGGAACACCAAATAAATATGAAGCTTTTAGTAGTGATTGTATGTGTTTAATAATCATCCCTAAACACAGATGTAACCAACACATCTTAATAGAACTGTGCCCATGAAAGTACTGTAAATACCACTTATTTTCCATTCGCAGAGGATCTTCTTATCCCAGTGTAACTATACTGTCCAAAACTGGACTGTTTAAATGCTTAGCAGCAGAAAAGTCCATATCTAATGAAAATACTTGCTTTATTCTCTTCTCTTCTTAGCAAGTGTGATGAACGCTACCAGTTAATTCCAAGGACAGCATTAAAACTTCAGACAATTTATATGTAAGAGCATACATTGAACTAATGGGAATGACTAACACGGCTCAGCACTAAGTCCTTTCCAGGACTAGGATTTTAAAAGTCAAATGTGATTCTTTAATCAAATAAGTTCTTCAATTCCAAACCATTCATCTTTCATCATGCTGGTGGTATTCTCTCTCTGACTAGAGACTGCGCACCTTAGAGACTGCTATTCCCATGTTGGCCATTAAGAGTTCGAAGTTTTTCTATTTATGTCTCTCAGTCGTTATGGAAAATGTATTTAATTGGCAGGTAACTTACATTAATCAGTAATGATACTATTGCATTTATGTTTTTATTAAACAGGAGCAAACCATTCTGGAACAAGACATCAGTAACAGAATAATGTTCCTGTCATGAGAATTTTGCTTTGAGAGATGAATGCTGCATAGATTCTTTTATGGGATTCTTTAAAACCGTGTCTGAGCAGCCAGAAAGACAAACACTATCAAGCAATCCAAGTAATAAATTAAACAATTATTTCTGATTGTTGTAGTTATTATCAGGCTATGCTGAAGTGATCTAAGGTGTAATAACTCCAATTCTGCTTGGTTTACTTCTATTTGATCTCAGTGCCAGAAATTCTTTGAATCAACAGGGAATTTTAAGTTTTTATAATAATATGAAGATGCTACACTTTTGCCACTCAGAATATGAACCAGATTTCTCAATATTATAGGAAGGAAGCACTCACAATAACATGTGAAGAAAAATGCAGAATATTCAGCAGAGCATAAAGAATTTAAGAAGGGGTGTCCAATAGGACCAAGATGTTTTTTGAAAGCAGAATGAATCTTCTAAATGACTTTGTGAGTTCTTAATGTTGCATCTGCTGTCCTCAACTTACTTTCTTTGCCATAGAAGTAAATAGAAGGCATTAAATGTTGACTATGGAAGGTTTATGTTATAATTTTTATTGGTAAAGGGCTCAGTTCATAGCACTCACAATGATATAAACCGTAGCTCAACAGTGTGCTATGCAGAAAACTGTGGAAGTGCTGTCAGGGTAAAAAACCATGACAACAGGTAGCTGTTAGACAGTAAACTATTAATGTAAAAATGTTATTAAAAGTCTTCATATCTATAAAATATATTAAAAAGACTAAATCTATAGAAAAGCAACATGTTGCTGATGTATGAGTTATGTGATAAACCTATGTGGTGACTTTGGAATTTACCCTTCTTTTTTTTTTTTTCATTTTTCTATTATTCTTGTCTGTTTCTCATACTTAACCAGTTCAAATTTGATGGAAAGCTGCAATACAGTACAAGGCTATGCTTCCATGCCTCCTTTTTCTTGCAATATTATTGATACTGTGATTTAATGATACTGAGTAAAATTTAGCTCCTTTACAGATTCATAGAATCATGCAGGTTGGAAGGACCTCAGGAGGATCTCTTAATACTGTAATTGATTGTTGCAGTTTTTCTTTTGATCCATTTAAATGACAGTGTTTCATCAAATTTAGCTGAGACGGAATGATCCAGGAAGTATTTCCCTTTTGCAAAACCTCAGGCATTATGTTTTGGTTTTGCAAGTACAAAACCACCCCTTGTTTTGGTTTTGGATTTGGATTCTCAGTCCAAAGGAAGCAATGAAAGAGAAGACTGGTAATTATTGCAGCAGAATTATAAAATAAATTTGTCTTGCTTGAGGTTGCAGACTTATTTGAATACAAAAGTTAAACTATCATTTATTTTTAGCTTTCCATACCAAGGTACTCCAAGAGTCTTTTGGAGTACTTGTGTCTTTTAATTAGAAGATGTTTTATGGTTATTGTCATGCACAATAACTGACATAGAAATTTCAGAAATACTGAGTTTGATATTTGAGCTGAACTCTGCCAGGTTCAAACACAATATACTTGATGATTTAGAGAAAAAAAAAGTATCTGATTTAGGGTGCCTAACCCAATGAATAGATCTTTTGGTAAATTTATTCTAATAGTAGAAGTAGAGTTTCAATAAATTCCTTTCTGAGGAATTAATGACAAGCACAGCTGTGTATTTTGGTCCTCAAATAAGAACTTGAAAAAGGGTAACACATTTTTTTAAGGAACAATTTAATTGCAAAAATCAAAGGGCAAAAAACACTTCCACATTGTAACTGGTAATCATTCCAGAAAAACAGTTCTTCAGGTGTCAAGTATATGAAAATGGCTCTCACTAAAAGCTGTCACAGAAGAGCTTTTATGTATTTAAAGGCAGGTATGGGTTCAAGGCATTTTTGAAAATGTGACGTGCAATATTTGGGAACAGAATCTTGAAATAATATCTGGTTTGTTTTGCTGGTCCTGGTAATCACTTTCAAAAATAAAAAATTATTTCTACCTACAAACTAGAAGTTAATCAGCTGTCTCCCTGCTGGGCGTCATAAATGAAAGCATTTTCATAATGAGAAAACAGATCAAAACATGTTCCACATCTGGCGAGTGCAAATACAAAGAAAACAGTCATTAGAGCTAACAATAATCTTCTGGGTAAGAAATTTCTTGATGAGGGTAAGTAAGCTTGTAAGTTCACTATTTCAAAAGAGAAATGGGGAAAAGAAGTGAGAAAAGTATGGAATGCTGCAACATCTTCCTCTGAGGGTGCCTGGACATACGGATCTGGCTTCTGACCAGGGCTGAGCTGGCAGCAGCAGCACAGAAGGCAATCAACCTCCTTTCTTCTCCTAACCTGAAGCTGTTTAGCAGCCAGGCCAACCCACTCACATGGCTGAGGGAGCCTAGGGAAGGTGTTCTGGCTTAGGGGCAAGAAGACACATCCAATGCACCCCATTCCCATTCTTCTGTCTCTCATTCTCTTGTCTCCTCCCCTTTATCGGCATCAACGTGCTCCCTGTGCAGGAGGGAATGTAAGGGCATCTCTGCTGTCTCAGCATCCTGTCCTTTCAGAGGAGCCTCCTGTACTCACACAAAGTTATTGACAGGCCCCTTTGCAACATTGCACACAGGGATCTTTGGTGAATTATGAAGAACCCACGCTCATGCATATTTTGGTTTCTCCCTGGCAAAGTTGACTGAAATCTAGGATTTTCTGGTTCCTCACCCAACAAATCCAGACTGAATGTTAAGTTTCTTTCTTAGCTCATATTTCCATAAGTACTTATGCTAATTTACATCTGCCTGTGGGTTGAGCTTAGGTACTTTCAGCTGCTGGCTAAAGATCCAAAGTGCCCGCTTGCTTTCTTTGCAGCCCTGCTCCCCACTCTGAAGTTAATTCAGAGCTGACTGAAAGGAAGTCACTGCCCTGCCAGGGCTATTTCAGCTTTAAAGGTGTTCAGAATTCAAACTCAGACCTGGATCCAAATTTCATAAATAGCTTCCCATCCTTTTAATTGGTTAAATCATAACCTTGGATCTAAAAACCCACAACAAGTTCCCATTATCCAAAAGGGATTTTACTGAAACATTACAAAACTTGCTCTTGGTATATTTTGGCAAAGAGAATAAAGTGAAAATTCAACCAGTGAATAATTTGTTGTGGGATAGAGAAATCAAGATGCTGGCAGACAACTCCTTTGGAAGTCCTGACATGTAAAATAGGATTTCTATTGCAACAGGTGTTGGGGCGGTGGAAAATTAGGTCAGACAACTTTTTCTCTTTCTGTGTGCAATCGCTGCTGACAGGCATATGTCTTCCAGAAGTCTAAGGGAGCCAGATATTGTTCCACTATTGATCTGACTCTCAGGACTGCTACAAAATTAGCTATTGCCTCAACAGCTTTTAGGTCACGGTTCACTTTTAGGCATTGTTCCATTTTTCTATGGACATAACTGCACTGAAAACACCAATAAAAATGGGAATTACAAACTAGTGGTTTCTGCGGAAACCACTGCATGGAGCATACTATGATGCCCTTATGTTTTTTTCCCTTCTGTCTCAAGGTTTTATGCTCTTTCTTCATCATGTTGATTCCTAGGTTTGTAAAGAACACCCATGTAATTTTCCAATATTTTTATTTAGGTTTAAGTTCATATATTCAATGACCTTATTACCAGCAAAGGCAATAGCTAACAATGGAATATTTTATTCCATTTAATGAGTTCTTATATGATTTCCTGCTTCTCATTTTGCCCATTATTTCGAAGTGTTATGATGCAGTAACAGCTATATTTAGCTCAGCTTTACTGCCTCTATGCCTTCTTAATGTAACACCTGAACGACCAGCAGAACAATCAGAAAAATCATAAAAATATGACGAGGAAGTAGAAGATATGTATATAGTTATTAAGTATATTGTAGTGCTCATACTGAACATCTTTATTTTTATGGTAATTCTACCTCATTCTACATTATTACTACATGAGATAAATAGATCCCATAAGTACAAGGAAAGATCCCATAGAAAGAAGGCACAAATAAAATAGCTGATAAGTGATATTATCTAGGATTATTTTGTATTCTAGAAGCCTGTCTCTCGTGTCTGTAAGGAATAGCTACAGATACCAGCTCACGCATACAATTTTAAATGTCTAAAGCTAGAAGAAATTTGAATTCTATTTCCAAATGCGACTGAGGCTCTAATATCCCTCGTTTTCAAAGCACAAGCTAAATGATCCTGCATACTCAGTGGGGAGACACCTAGTGCTACTTAATGGGAAACATTGTCCAAGTGAGGGTCAGAACCATCCCCAGCTGCTGGGATTTCAAACAGTGAATTCCTCTTTTGACGTGAGCTGCCTGACAGCATGAGGGGAAAGGGTGGAAGGAAGCAGCTTCTTGTAGGTACACTGGCTCAGTGCACCTTCAGCAAATCTGTGGGTGGTGTGAAATAAGGAGGAGTAGCTGACCTGTCAAACAGCACAGCTTCTGTCCAAGGACCTTGGCAAACTTGAGGCCTGGGCCAACTGAAAACCCATGAAGTTCAACAAGGAGAAGCAGCAAGTTCTGCACCTGGGGCAGAATGATCCCACGTGTCAGTCCAATCCCTGCTGGAAAACACCTGGGGGTTTTAATGAATGCAAGGCTTAAAATGGGACAACAGTGAACTCTCACCACAAATAAGGAAAGCTGTGAAACATTAGGAAGTCATGGCCAGAGAATCATACAAATTTATGATTGCCCTTTACTCAGTGCCAGTGAGGATATGCCTGGCATAATCTGTCCAATTTTGTGCCCTCTCCAGTTCAGGAGGGGTGTAAAGACATTGAATAGGGTCCAGCAAAGAGCTATCAAGATTATCATGCATGGGCTACTACAGATATGAAGAAAATTTCATCTGCAGAGATCTCGGAGACTCCGCCAGACAAAACCACAGCTGGTGATCTACTGATGCCATCTGCCCTGATCCATATGAGAGGTTGTACTTAAAAGCCTTCAGGGGTCCCTTCCAACCAATATTTCTCTAATGCTATGATACTGTGACTTTATTTGCCCATGATGCAGGTGGCCTGGACCTTAAGCCTTTGATGGCTTCAGGGTATTTGAGGACATATCTCCAGGGTTTTTTTCAAGGAAGTGCTGTTAGCTACTCTCCAAACATCCCATTGGATCTTGGTCAACATGTAAACCCATTCAAGGAGCACAGAGACAGGAGGGGTGTTATAGATTACTCTTAAAAATCAGTATACATAGAGCTTAATTAGTCATGCGAGTAATCTTTATTAAGCAAATAGTTTGATAATTGTGTAAGCAGCCACAAGCAAAACAGCGCTGGGCGGCCGGGGAGTCTCTGCTCCGCTAACGGCGCGCACCTGGTTCCTGAAAGTTTCTGGTTTTATACTCTCATTCTTCTGGTGTAGGAGGTGTCTTAGTGGTGTACTCTGCGTCTGCGCGGTTTTGTGGTTAGGGGGTCGTTCTCTGCCTTCCTGGGCCTCCTGGTGGTCACAGGGATGAAGGCTCCATGTCTTCTTCACATCATGTACTCCTTGTTTTCATAAGTCCCTTTCCCCTCCTCCAAAACCTGACGACTTTGCGGTTTAGCCTCTGTTTGCTGCTATCTTGCAACCTCCTACTAAGCAGTTTGTCTTTGTAGAACCATGTAACAATGTGCATAGTCTGGGGGTTTGGTGAACAAACAATGCTGAGCTTATCACAATTCCCCCCCTTCTTCTGTCCCGGCAGAAAATTACGCGAACTTTGTACAAATCAAGAAGTTTGTGTGTGTGAAATCTTACCCTTCAGCAATGTTCTCTCATCTTAAAACAATGAACAAACACTCATAATCTATTACAAGGGGGAGGGAAAAAAAGAGAAGGAGTGACAAAGCAGGAAGGCACCAAAGCCGAACCCCATCCTGTGTTTTCACTTCCTAGAATCATGGGATGAAATACAAATGGAGAACCTGGAAGAGGAATCTAAACCAGCTGATACCCTGTCCCATTGCAGCTTGGACTGTTCTTCAAAGTGAGTGGTATTAATCACTGCCTGACACTTTCATGACTAAATTCCAATATAAGCATAATTTAAGGAGCATGAAAATATCCCCAGGTTGGTAGTGGGGTACTGGGGGGTGAAAAACATTAAAGGGTGATGATAGATATATCATCAGTGGAAAGAACGGGATACTGTAGTTAGAGAGGAAGATGTAGTTTTTAATTTTCTATTTGTAAGGATGGTGGAGATTAAGAAGTGGGAGGGGTTGTGACAGATGAGAGAGAGAAAGAATAATGAACAGAGAAAGCTGGAGGGAAAGAGGCAATAATGGATTGCTAAAACTGAAGAAAAAGTGAGATAAAAAAAAAAGACTAGAACCTCAGTGTCATTGGCAGGAAAAAAAGTAGAAAAGTGGAAAGATCTCCCTGGATCTGGACAGATTCTTTAAAAGAAAATCAGCATTCTTTGCAGAAACAGAGGAGAGCACAAGATGCTTTCTATAACGGAGGCTAAGGGCAGTGACACGTGAAAGACCTCAAATATCATCCTGCCAAGAGGCAATGCTTGACTGAAGAAAGGCAGAGTAAAAACAGACAAGAATGAAGTTAGAGTTCTGTAGTTTTACATGTCATGAGATTTTTTTTTTCCAAAGGTGTACAGCAACACAAGAACAGAAGCAAAGAAAGAAAATGTTTGAAGATGAGCCAGCAATGGAGATTAGTGAAACAGACAGGGCAAGAGAAGAGATGGGCAGGCAGACCTGAAGTCATGCCAAAGTGGAGCAAAAAAAAGCCCAAAACCATATTGACAACAAAATCAGTAGAGGAAAGAACAAGGAGCAGAAGACAAACAGAGGCATTTAAATCCTGGAGAGTGTTCAGACACTGACTGAACATTATTCCAGACCAGTGACCTGAAGGTGGGTTCATTCCCCTGCTCAGTCAGTCTTCAACAGTTTTGCTAAATCTGCCAGGACAGAGATCTGCTTTATTCTAACTGAGGTACTGGGATGAAAATGAAGCGATACGCAGACAGAAGATAGTCCTCTGAAACTACTGATTTCTCTGATCTAAATTGCTGAAGGAGGTCTGGATTTGAAATGTGGATTTAAGACATGCTTAAAGGTCAGGCACTGCTGCAACTACAGTGTAGTGTAAACATTTACAAGATATTTATTAATTACCCAGCTCTGGGACTGCAAGTGTAGTCCCAATCCCGGAACTCAGCATCACCATAAAACCCAAGTATAAGGTTTAGTATCATGGTAATTTGCATATGCTGCCTCTATCCAAGCCAACTCATTAGAGGAAATTCAGCTGTCACAAATATCATAGTGATGTGATAACCAACAGCCTTGGAGGGAAGATGTTTGGTATCCTGTGACTAATCCCACAATGCATACTCTAAAAGCATTAATTTAAAATCAGTGAAAGAAGAAAGAAGTCATAGAAGTGTTAAAAGATCTTTTGTTTTTCATTATATTAATTATAACTTAATCGTTGGCCATAAAATCAAAACTCTGGAGCTTGACAAAACTCCCAAATCACTCTTCAAGTGCAGAGCCAGTGTTCTAGGGCCAACAATTGCACATATTCATCTCACCACATTCCACCCAAAAGTGGAATCCAGTCACTTTACCAAAAATCTTAATTTCAAGTGAAATATATGTATATTTTTAAATATTAAGTTTTAACTGTTCACAACCACAAATTCCCAGATGGTAAGCAGTTGGTAATAGAAAAGAGAAAACTTGCAAGGCATGGAAAAAATGCTCTCTGGCGGAGCTAAAAAAATTATAGGAACTGGCTTGCCTTTGCTATACTTCTTCCAAGATGTAAAAAGAAGCCAATGGATGGCTGTTTGCCATTTGTCATAACCAATTTCAAATATCTCTCCTCGTTACCTTTTTTCATCTATATTCTTGATTCCTCTTTATCTTCTTATCTTTGGTAAAAATCTCTATTTCTTCTGAAGAACTGTTATTGCAGAAAGATTTTCCAGCATTTAGCATGCCACTGGAATATTATAAGCTTGGACCTAGTTCAGGGCTCTGACATAGCTATGCAGCACATGCTGACATAAACAGGACAGAGTTTGGCCCTTTCATTCAAAGGGCCTGAGCGCTATGAACTGTGAGTGTTAAAGATACTGTGACTGTCAGATTACTGAAAACCAGCTCTGCCATTACTCTTCAAATTTATATTCATTTTTGTCACCCAAAGTTTTGACACAGTAAACTTAGAAGACTCTTGCTAAATATTATATTCATATTTTTTTTAGAAATTAATTAATCTATTCAGGTGCCTAAACAGGGAAGCCTAGAAGCATCCAATATACTATAAAGTATTCCCCCTGGCATCCAGATGCATTTCCAAAAGGGTACAGGTCTCTTATGGCTCCTATGTCATATCTGCCAGGCCCTTCTTGGTATCTCAGGTACCCTAACAAATCTCAGCTGGCACAAGACATTTATGTTTACTTAAATGAACTGTGCCCTGATCACAGCTCTCCACTGAGTTTTGAAAGCTATTCAGTTGATCAGACATCAGTGTTTTATGCTTCAGCCGAAAAGCTACCATGAATGTAACCCATTGCAATAAAATCTTGCCTTCCACCCCCATGTTTTTAATTCATAATATAATATTACAGGAAGTTAGTGGTTGGCTGCTTGAGATTTTTTTAAATTCTAATATGTATCCTTTTTCCTCCCTTTATTTCTCTTTGAAAAGTCAGTTTTCTAAGCTCTTAAAGAGTACAATTATCCTGTTTTAACAAGAGACAAATTGGTTAAACCTATGTTAACCTTGCACAAATAGTATCTGGACTGACCACCTGGAACCTAATGATGCAGAGCTCCAAAGCTGAAAAGCAAAACTACTATATGCAAAAGACTTCACAAAATTATGTACAGGAACTTTTTAATAAGTACATTATAACATGGAAACACTTAAAGTTCATTCCAGCCCTTCCAGCAAACGGATTGAATTGTGCATATACCCTTGTACAAACAGGATAAAGCTCCCTTTTCTCACCCTGTAGGGCAAAGGATATTGGATCTTAAGGCCATAATATCTGTGTGCATAGAAAACTTATTACAAGTCCTGGGTCTGGGCCAGACATACATATATTTTAAGGAAATCATTCATTTGGAGAGAAAAGAAGGAATGATATCCTTCTCAGATTGAAGTTATAGGTTCTGGGTTTTTTTTGTTTTCTTTTTCTTTTAATGAATAGCAGCTGTTCAAATGTGCTCAGAAGGTAGAATGCTGAATAAGCTCCAGTACATGGGATTATTGGGCAAGGATCCGGGGACAAGGTCAAAGGGGAGCTATAAATAAATATTTAGATAACACAGCTCCCATTGTTGTCAGTAAGGGGTGATGGCTCAGCAATACTAAAAATCAGCAAAGCTTTATTTAGGTGTCTGGATATGAATTAGGGGTCAGATTTGAGGAACTGTACACAGTCCAGAGATAATCTATGTAGCTGCGGAAACAGTAATATGGCTGTGTTAATCTAACTTCTCACCTGGCCTATTGATTCCTGATGATAATAATTCTGATTGCATGACACTGTTATTATACATAATGAGGAGGGAAAAGGAAAACTAGGGAAAATGTGGGCCAGCTGTTGAACAAGACAGGTGCCGTGGTGACAGATGATGCAGAGAAGGTGGAGTTGCTGAATGCCTTCTTTGCTTCTGTCTTCACTGCTCGGGCCAGTCCTCGGGAGTCCCAGACTTTGCGGGTAACAGAGAAAGTCTGAAGGAAGGAAGACTTTCCCTTGGTTGAAGGAGAACAATTAAGTAAAATGGATACTCACAAGTCTATGGGGCCTGATAGGATGCACCCGCGAGTGCTGAGGGAGCTGGTGGAAGTCATTGCTGAGCTGCTCTCCATCATCTTTGAAAGGTCCTGGAGAACAGGTGAGGTGCCTGAGGACTGGAGGAAAGCCAGTGTCCCCCCAGTCTTCAAAAAGGACAAGAAGGATGACCCGGGAAACTACAGGCCGGTCAGCCTCACCTCCATCCCTGGAAAGATGATGGAGCAGCTTGTGCTGGGTATCATCTCAAAGCACCTGGATGAAAAGAAGGTTATCAGAAGTGGTCTACATGAATTCACCAAGGGGAAGTCATGTCTGACTAATCTGACAGCCTTCTGTGATGGCATGATGGCATGGGTGGATGAGGGGAGGGCAGTGGATGTTGTCTACCTTGACTTCAGCAAAGCTTTCAACAGTGTCTCCCACATGATCCTCACAGGCAAGCTTAGGAAGTGTGGGTTAGATGAATGGACAGTGGGGTGGATTGAACAGTGGCTGACAGGTAGAGCTCAGAGGGTTGTGGTTAGTGGTGCAGAGTCTAGTTGGAGGT
>VZSZ01003324.1:0-23936 GCA_013398815.1 Ibidorhyncha struthersii | reverse complement strand
GAGTCCTGGTGGACAACAGGATGACCATGAGCCAGCAATGTGCCCCAGTGGCCAAGAAGGCCAATGGCATCCTGGGGTGTATCAAGAAGAGTGTGGCCAGCAGGTCGAGGGAGGTCATCCTCCCCCTCTACTCTGCCCTGGTGAGGCTGCATCTGGAGTACTGTGTCCAGTTCTGGGCTCCACGGTTCAAGAGGGACAGGGAACTGCTGGAGAGGGTCCAGCAAAGGGCTACAAAGATGATTAGGGGATTGGAGCATCTTTCTTACGAGGAAAGGCTGAGGCACTTGGGTCTTTTCAGTCTAGAGAAAAGAAGACTGAGGGAGGATATTATCAATACTTATAAATACTTAAAGGGAGGGTACCAGGGGGGATAGGAACAACCTTTTCTTCAGTGGTGCTCAGTGATAGAACAATAGGTAACGGGCACAAACTTGAACATAGGAAGTTCCATCTAAACATGAGGAGGAACTTCTTTACTTTGAGGGTGGCAGAGAACTGGAACAGGCTGCCCAGAGAGGCTGTGGAGTCTCTCACTCTGGAGACATTCAAAATCTGCCTGGATGCTGTCCTGTGCAACCTGTTCTAGGTGACCCTGCTCTGGCAGGGGTGTTGGAGTAGATGATCTCCAGAGGTCCCTTCCAACCCTGACCATTCTGTGATTCTGTGTTATTCTGTGATACACTTCATTTTAGAAAGGAAAAAAATCACCACACCATTGTACAGGTATTAGTGGTATATGTGTTTCCAAGGCCTCCTTTTTCTCTGAAAATTCATCTCAAAAATATTAGTGCAGCAGAATGAGGTTCTTTTATCTGACAAAAATATTGGTCTTCTAAAGCATGCATCACAACAATCTAACTTTAAATTAGAATGTATTCCATTGATGCTGAAAGGACTTTTCAATATCTGAGAAAATAATGCTGACTGGCTAAAGATGTCTTAAGTCTCATTACATTAGCACCAGTGCTCTCTCTACGTTTTTAACCCAAACTTCTCATGCAGCCATCTTTGGAGCTACTTACTGACTTCTGTGTATGTGCGCTAGTTCCCTCTACTGGTCATAAATTTACTCCAGTACCCAAATAGCCTGAGGAGGCAAAGGCAAACCGTTAATAGACATCGGAATGACAAATACTTCTTTTCTTTTTCCCTTTCTTCTGCTTTGATCAAGAGGTCGTGATCTCTGTTCCAGTTATATGCATGACATTACTTGGTAATGTGAGGTGGTTTCTATCTGCCCTACAGTTCATTAAAACTGTACGTAAAAGCATGAATAGTGGAAACAACAATAACCAGCACTGCTGGAAAAGACGTAAAATACTGCACAGCTAATCATGGGGAAAATATGGCATATATAACAGCTCTTTGTTCTCGAAATTCTTTCTGTCATCTGTTGTGCTCTTTTCAAGAACATCAGATGTGAATTGATTGGCAACATGTTTCACTGAGGGAAGCAAATCTATATTTAATGTCTATGGTTCTTAAAATTCCATAGCAGCATTAATAGTGCCCTGGCAATAGTAAATTCAATTTGAGTTTAATTCTAGTTGAAGAATAAAGCAATAGTAACAATAAGAATTCAAAAAGAAAATATGACTAAAGGGAACACCGTGGACAAGAAACCACTGAATTTCTCAAAAGGTAGACAGAGCAATTGGCCATATAAGGAATCTGATTTGCCACTTGGAACTGTTTGGCAAAGTTATAGCAAATCATGTATTCATTGGATGCCACCAAAAAACCCACCTCTCTCAATACATGAAATGATAATTTTTATCTTAAATACTCCTACGTATGTATTCCCAAAAGGTTTCTAGTTAAAGTGGGATAGAACATATTTTTAATGATTTCTTAACATTAACTGATAAATAAAGCTATTTCAAACTACAGTTTCCAAAGAATGGAAAAAGTAGATATTATTATTATCCTGAGACTTCAAAAAGTCCATGCCAATATTTCTGTTTTGACTACTGGCTAGGATGCTGCACTTCAGTAATATTTAATGTAGTGTGCTACTGTGCACAGATCCTACAGTTCCTCATGGCTGAGACCCTCTAGAAAGAATCATAGAATGGTTTAGGTCGGAAGGCACGTTAAAGATGATCTAGTTCCAGCCCCACTGCCATGGGCAGGGACACCTTCCACTTAGACCAGGTTGCTCAAAGCCCCATCCAGCCTGGTGCTGAACACTTCCAGGGATGGGGCCTCCACAACTTCCCTGGGCAACCTGTTCTAGTGTCTCACCACCTTCATTGTGAAAAATTTCTTCCTGATATCTATTGTAAATCTACCTTCTTCCAGTTTGAAGCCATCACCCCTCCTATCACTACATGCTGTTGAAAAAAGTTCCTCTCCAGATTTCTTGTAGGCCTCCTTCAGATACTGGAAGGCCGCTATAAGGTTTCCCTGGAGCCTTCTCTTCTCTAGACAGAACAACCCAAACTTGTCTCACCCTGTCCTCATAGGAGAGGTGCTCCAGCCCTCTGATCATCTTCATGGCCCTCCTCTGGACCCGCACCAACAGGTCCATGTCCTTCTTATGTTGGGTGCTCCAGAGATGGACACAGTACTCCAGGTGGGTTCTCACCACAGCAGAGTAGAGGGGCCGAATCACCTCGCTCGACTTGCTGGCCACACTTCTTTTGATGCAGACCAGGATGCAGCTGGCTTTCTGAGCCTCGAGCACACATTGCCAGCTCATGTTGAGCTGCTCATCCATCAACACCCCCAAGTCCTTCTCCTCAGCGCTGCTCTCAATACATTCTTGGCCCAGACTGTATTTGTGCATGGGATTGCCCTGATCCCATTGCAAAAGCAGAAACACTACTTTCTGCTTTTGCGATGGCACACAGAAGTGAACTTTTGAAGCAAGAGGTTGACATGGCTTTTCAGTGCCAGTGCCAGAGGATTCTAAAAGTTCGTAACTAGAGAAGACACTGATGCCACCAGCTTCAGCTGAGCCTAGTAAAGCTTGAACAGCAGAAAAATGCTGTAAGTGGAGGGAAAGACAGGCTGTGGTGTTGTTTTGTTTGTGGGTTTGGGGGTTTTTTTTTAGTTTTTTTTTTGGGGTGTGTATAAGCTGTTACTTTGCATGAAGGAAATAAATCCAGAAAAATTTCTGGTTTGGGTTATTTTTATTGAGCAAATTTTCTATATAATACCAAAGCCTTTAAAGAAGTTTTCTCTATTATGCCTAAGCTTGGTTACCCATGGACTTTCTCTCCCTTTGTTTTCATTCTTGGTCTCCTTACAAAGGATCACAAATTTTATACACCAAGGAAACCTTTGAGCAGTAACAATAAATTAAGAAACCAGACAACTTATTCTGAATGTTTTCTCTTGCAGTTGTACAATGAGAAGAACGGTCTTTCCAGAGGAATCAAAAAAATAGATTTTTTTTTTTCTCTTGAAAAATGCTAAATGGTTTCTAACATCTCTTCATATCCAACTATACATGGAAATGGTCATAACTTACTTCCTCAACCTAGCTCTCTAAGAAAGTAAATCTAAATAATCCCTATCTGCAAGTCTGCCTGACTGCCCTGTCTTTCCCTTTTCTTACCCTCTCTGCTTACCCAGTAACCTAGGAAATTCTTAATCTATTTAATAACTATCTTAGAGAGGAGTGGAAAATCCAAGCTATATAATTTCTTGTATTTTCCATGAAAATAAGATGGTAAGAAGATTGGAGATCCCCATCCATGTTCCCCCTAAGGGAAAAGAGGAGGCACAATGAAGAGGTAGTGGCTGGTAGGTCAGTCAGGAATGTACACATCTAAACTACTGGCTTGGCAAGCTACCTCTTGCTCAGCTGGAGAGCCGAAAAATATGCTTCGGGGTTATGGTACAAAGCTGGAAGTGTTGTGGGAGTGGTTGCCACGATCACACGAGGAAGCTGAGCGTTGCGTTGCAGGCTCTAGAAGAAGCAGGGAGAAGGGCTCATAAGAGGGGACGATGGTCCCACAGGGAACCTTGTCCCTTAGTTCTGCTACTCAGGCCATCACTGGAGGATAGTTGTTTGTTATTGTTTTGTTTTCTTTTTTAATTAGCCTTACTTGATCACATTTATTTTCAAGAACGAAGTAAAGATTAGGAATGATCTTTTTTCTGTTTTATTTCCAGTTTTGCCTGATTGGATTTCCCCTGGGTAGGATATGTTATAAGGGACAACCATTTCATGTAAGATGGAGAAATTCCCTTTTCCCACTTCCTTCTGTTTAGAGATGACCAGATACAGAGATGTACCAAGTAGCGTATCTTTTTAAATGAACATAAACGTTGATTTATTCATATTATTTTATGTTCAGCTCTGTGAAGTGAAGTGGACACTGTGCAAAGGCATCCAGTGCCTAGGTGTAAGGCTGCTGAGGTGGTAACAGCCAAATCTTCCAACCTTTCTTACATGGAATAGAAGGAACACTGTTCCAGAAGCAAAGAACAGAGAAAATAAAGCTAGAAAAGACCTTGGGAGGGAATTTCATTCAATCCACAGTCCAAATCTAAGCCAAGTACTCTTAAATCATTGTTTAAAAAGTAGGTTTGCTGAACTGGTCTCAAAAGCTTTTGGTGACAGAGATTCCATTCCATGTCCTGAAGCAATCTATCCTACTATATATGTTGGTTATTCAGGGGAGAACAACTGAATACTCTTCATTGCCTTCGTATGGTTTAGAAATAAAAACGTCTGAATTTAGAGTCTTTGCTTAACTCTCATGTGGGATATTTGATACCTTCAATGCTTCTACTAGAACAAAACAAAAACAGAACCAAATGAGATAGACAGACAGACAGATAACAAACATTTTAATTCAGATAAGAGCACGAAATAACATAGAAGCAAAGAGGACAAGGACATAAGTTAAATTACCATCTGATGGAAATTACTTCCAGGAATATTTCTGCCAAGTGCTTCAAATTCTAAGCAGTGCTGCCATTGTGGGTATTTTTTGCACCTAAATTGTGTATCTACAACTACCTGTGTATTTCACAAACACATAAGAAAATTATAATCTTAATTAGATCAAGAGTGCAAAATGAAAATCAAGTTGCAACTATGAATGCTGGGAAACAACTTCAGATACAGATCATGTTGGGATGATTCATTTGACAAGTTATCTAATTTAAGTAAATATTGCTATGTTGTGAAAGTCATTTTAAAGAAAATACGGAGTTGTTAGTTACAGTCGCCTTAGGTAAAATATATATGAGTAATATTGTCTTCATACTCCAACTCACTCTGCCCTTTGCGAAAATATTTACATTGCCTGTTTTGCACTCTTGGTTCACATGATGTATTTTTACTGTATTTAGTTGAAAATCACATGTTACAGAATATGTGAAATATATACACTTTTCTGTACAAGCACATACATACATACACACATATATACATATATATGTAGATATATATTTATACAGAGAAATAAAGGAAGAAAAAGAGAGACTGCGTGTTACCAAAGCAAAGATAATCAGCTTTTCTGGCTTATGCAATGGAAACAATAGAAACATATTTTACACTGAGGTCTGAAAAAAATTTCTTTCAGTTATTAATGTCTCAGCTGGCTGTTTTCTGTGAATGAATGTCTAAACCATGCAGAACCGTAGGAAATTCAAACAGCTATTATAAACCATCATGTGTAAAAATAGTTCAGATTATACATGGGTGGAAGATTCAACTTGACTGCTATGTCACGGTTCATGCCCATCTTACAACATCGATTTTGCAATGATTTTGTTTCTTTTCAAATCCTTATATTTTATTTACTGCTCATGTCTTTACCATGTCTCCCATGCAAGTCATTTTCCTTTTGTTTCAGGTGCTGCTCTGAACTAACGCAAGCAGACATACAGTAGGTAAGATTTTAACACTTAAGAGTATTACAGTTTTGCATGCAACAAAGGTTTCTTTGCCACTGGTGATTTACAGGTCTAAACTCCCTGTTAGTAGACCATCAAGGGGAAAATCCAGAGATTGCTAGTTCTAGAATCCTTACCACCTTAGAAACTTTTATTTAGGAAAAAAAAACAACAACAAAAAAAATATTTTAAATGCTGAGTCACTGCTACTTTTAGCAGCTAAATCCCAGAAACTGCAGAAACTGTCGATATCCCTAAAAAATGTAACTGAGCTGTTAGTAACACACAATATTGTTATGATTTGAGAGACAGAATATTCATTTACACTGATATATAGGCTTTATCATGTCCCTTTTCAATCTCTAACTGAAAATGATACTTTTCTTCATAAATTTTAGACTGGGTCATCCAATCCGTTCCAGCAGCTGTATTAGAAACAAAGAACCTTTCAACCTGGTAGTTGTAATACATTTGTAAGTGAACAGCATATAATGCAAATAAATCTAATAGCATTTTTATTAGGCTTATTTATTCTATGCCAATTCAGGCTAGTCCAAAAAGACCTTTATAGAGTTATGAAAAGATGGAAAAGATTGTGTCCATTATAGAGCCTATTTTCAGGAGTTTATAGCAAATTTTTAATAAAGTTATATTTCTTTTTACAAATTAAACCAGTTATTTGTTTTCCTAAATATACTAATCTTCAGGGCAAGTGATAGGATTACTCTAAGATACTGTAAATAAAGTATCAAAAATTTCCAAGTTAGTATGCATTTGGATCATTTTAAGTGGCACAAAATCTTCTACAGGAAATGACCATTAACTTAATTTAATTAAGTAATAATATTTATATAATCAGCATGCCAAAGTGTCTCAGACTGCTCCATTGTGTGAGGCCCATGGTCCCTCTCCTTCTAACTGGGTCAAAAAGCTATAGACCACCTCTGTAACGTGGCCTCTTCCTTGGTGAAAACTGTCCCAAAAGGAATTAAAGTCACAGTTGAGAAAGAAGCATAAGTAAAAATGGAAAAAGCAAAGGGGAAAACAGCACTTACAGACCCACCTCTTATTCCCAGAAAATAGATCAAAGTTAACCTAAGAGCCCCTCTCTGGCAAAGACATCCTGTTTGAGGAGATCCCTGCAGCATAAAGGTAATTTATGTTGTGAAGGCCACAAGCCTGCCTGCCTCAGGGACATGTGCCCAGACCGCCCAGTCTTTAACGTGGTTGTATAAATTTGGAAATTGTAACTGTGTTAGCATAGTGCGGGGCATGAGCTAACATGTACACAGGCTTTTAAATCCAGGTTGTTCGCTTCTGGCTGTCCTAGAGCATGGGTGAAACAGATGCACAACTGCCTCCAGCTGCTCACGTACATACCCTGTATGTGAATAAATACATTTCAGTGAAGGGGAGGAAAAAGAAGGAGAACACACTCTTTGCAGCAAAATGTGGCTGCAACCAATTTGCTTAGATTGGCAGACCCCTGTTTCAAAATAGCTACCAAACCAGGTCATCAGTCTGGCCCATAAAAATTTGGACACCAGTCTAAGACCAGAAGCCTCAAGGGAGCCAGTGTTGCCACAGACCCAAGCCCCAGAGAGGTGATGCCACCAAAACCTGCTTCTCATTAAAACCACGCAACATTCCATGCTGTCAGTTTCTAACATTCTTAGGCAAATAGATTACTATATTTAAAACATCCTCATCTTTCCTGCCTTCAAAAAAAATGTATCCTGGAATAGATAAGGTTTAATGTTTGATCTGGACGCACCCATTCTGGACTTTCATCTCAGTCTTGTTCCTCCTTCTAGGAAGACATTTTGCAGAAATGTCATCACTGTGTGCTTAATGTAACTGAGTGAGATTGGAAGAATTTGATTCTTTCTGGTTTTCATTTTATTTTCACGTTTTGCTTTTGACAGCATCTAGCTTTGCAGATAACCACTGTTTTGTGGTGCACTGTGTTCCTAATATCAACTAGAAAAGACATGCCACTGGCAGTGCTGGCCAAACTGAAAAGTCTACGTGTGAAGAAGGGAAGGGCGGTGTAGGACAGGGTAGTACAGAACAAGACAGTGTAGGCAAGGCAAGGCAAGGCAGGGCAAGGCAGGGCAAGGCATACTCTGTTCTTTAATATTAGCTATATTAGATGTTTATTTCACACATTATTGTGGTATACCTTCTACCTTTCATTTGCTGTAAAACCTAAATTGCTTGGTTAGTTTCCTTCATATGAAATGCATTTTTATTGAAAAAAAGAATTGGCAGGTTTGTGGGTGGCTGTGAATCTGACTTACTTAAGTGGTTGGTAATTGTGCTGCTAACTTGAGTGGATACAGGGCCAGGTCCTTGTTTACATGTGTTTTCTTATGTATTCACTGCATTTAGATGGTAAGTGTCTGCAAATGCAATCTATAAAGTTGTTCTGAGGGCATTTCAGGATTTTATGTCACACTGTTGCTTATAAATTGGTGCAAAAGTTACACTGCAAGAGTAACAACGTCAGGAAACAGTAGTAAAGTGTGCCTAATAAAATCCAGACTGTATTCTAGGGAACTGCTTTTTCTTTGTGAGATAAGTCTTTTCTCACAAGAAAACTGAAAAAAACATGAAGTGGCCTAACCACAATGCAATCCTCAGGGAAGTTATAACACATGGAGTTCATATATCTTGGAAGAAAGCAATGTGTAATTTCACAACCCTGTGTATCCCATCTAGATAATTTAACTCCCTGTCTGATGATCAAGGAATGACATCATAAATCACCAGGATGGTTGTTTGCTTTGTAAGTAGTTAATTTCTGGTGTATTACTTCTAGATATTTGGGTGAAAAAAATGTTTTACTGAAATTGGATTTTGAGCCATTCCCCCAATTATTCCATTACATTCCTCTGTTGCTTTATGTGGGATAATTGTGTTTTCTTTATCTCCATGCATTTTGTGTAATTTTTAAT
Source organism: Ibidorhyncha struthersii (assembly GCA_013398815.1). NCBI lineage: Eukaryota > Metazoa > Chordata > Aves > Charadriiformes > Charadriidae > Ibidorhyncha > Ibidorhyncha struthersii. The sequence continues at coordinate 15,123 of VZSZ01003324.1, read as the reverse complement.
GCCATCCTTGATCTAAAATAGGGCAGAAAGGAGAGGAGTCTCCTATTTTGCACATATTGCAGATTCTTGCCACATGTAGGATCCCATTGCAATGGCACCCCGAAGCTTTATCTACACAGTTAGACAAAAGAAAAAAAAGTGTTAAGATTAAGGATAACTATGCCAAGGCCTGGGACCCAACCATTTCCAAACACTTGCCTTGGTGATGCTCCACTAGAGCTGGGGCTCAGAGCACCCAGACTGTGCGCAGGAAAAGGTGACCCTTGGAAATCTGATAGCATTATGCACTGTTGCATGGCTCACCATTCCCAGATCCAGTGTACGCACGACACAAGAACAAGAGTCTGATCCACCACCTAAGGTGCCAAGCATGCATAGGCCACACCAGAGGTTGTCCCCACCTCTGGTGAGCAATGCATTAGAGCGCAATCTAAGCTGGGGAATGATCATGTGCTTGCATTCCAGGGAAGGTGAGTCTAGATTGGAAAAGAAGTTTACAGATTTTACAGCATCATTCAAGTGCTGGCAGAAGTGGAAACCATGGAAGAAAAAATGCAAAATTCCAGTGTCACATCATCCAACAGGAAACCATGAAAAAGTAACTACTTGATATATGTCAAAAGCTGATTCAGTTCTTCCACAGATTTCAGCAATGTTCAATAAATACACAGTGACATCCTTAAACTTCACGATTCATGATACTCGGCTTATATTTGGTTTCCATTAAGTGTATGGACTATTCATCTTTCCTATGCTGCCATTCCCTTGACAAAAAGCATTAACTGTTAAAAAATCACAGCTGCACCTCCTGTCATTTGTCTTTTTCCTGTGTATGTGTTTGAAAGCAGCTTCCTCTCCTACGCTTCCCCACTGCCCAATTTCCTCTCAGATAACATACAGTTCCTAAAAATGTGAATCTGTACCTAACTAGAGAGCAAAAGGTAAAAGGGGTGGGATGGACTGGATCCATCTGATCACTCATATTGTACAAATCTGTACTAAGTGCTGAATTTAATCACTGAGAACATTACACGTATGAGAACACTGCAGCATTAAGCAATAGAAAATATCCACAGGGACAAGATCGTTGAACAGATATATCACAAGCATGGGTCTGTTGACAAGCTTAATCTTGCCAATTAGATCAGAACCATGTTCCTTTTTTGAAAGAAGAAAACATGACAAAAACAGAAGATGGGAGCTATTCTGTCATAACAGCCACAAACCCCTACTGAAGATGAGGCAATTCTGGATGTATTGAAGTCATAATGAAATTTTAGTTGACTTTAATGGAGACAAGATTTCACCAACAAATGTTCAGAAATCTATGAGAGCTTTAAAAAAAAACAAGACACTCAAGCTACTTACATTCTGAGCAATAAATAAGAGCAAGCCATGATGTTAATCAGGTTTGTCTTTCTAAAATGCAGTGTTTGTTGGAATCCACAGTGGAGACTATTTAATCTAAAAGACTTTTACGATGCTCTTAATTACTTGGGTTTTGGTTTTGATTTTGGCTTTTTTCTTGAGACTGTCAGTGCAGACTCAGCTGCAGTAGTAATGGGTGCAGACAGCTCCCTCACAGGATGAGGACCTGGAAATAGGGAATGAGTGATCTTTTCCATATCACAAAAAATATTTTTGGGTGTCCTAAATATGACAGAGCATGACTTTTCAGTTCTCTTTTATAAATCACTTAACAGCTTTAAAGTTGTTCTCCTAAACTGAAAGTTTTAGTCTTATTTCAGAATAAAAAGTAAAGCAACAGGGACCCTACAGAGAAGCTTAACCAAGCACTGCCACAACCTGAAAACACTGGTTTTATAGCAGTCGAACCATATCTGTCAAATGAAAAAATGATGGGCAAGGAAATAGACTTCCAAGTCCAAGAAAAATATTGAGCTTTTTCATAACTTTTTCTGTCCCAACTTATAGTAGCCAAAAACTTTATATTGCAGGTGCACTGCCATAGGTCTGTGGAGCCTTGGAGCCTTAATTGCTCGGAGAAGCCCCAGAATCAAAAAAAAATGGCACATTATCAAGTGAGTTGCAAGAAGCCAAGCAGGTTGGGGAGATCAGGTCTCTTAAGGCTTCCATGTTCTTGGCTCAGAAAAATCCCTCCAGGTGGTCTGCCGATGATTCTGAAGCTTGGAGAGGAGGCTCTGCTAAGGAGCCAGGGAGGGAGATGTTCATCCATGAGACATGTCTACATTCCTGCAAACAGTTTCAGCAAATCAACATTTTCCAGTAAAGCAATATGGCATTAAAAAATTTGCATTCCATTTGAACGCTGCCCTCATGCTACAATACAAAAGCATATGGACACTCAGTGTCCTGCCTCTCTACAACTCTTCTGCCTGCCTTCCTATGCTCTTTTCACAGTTTGCCGAGTTTAAAATCAAAACAAAATGTAATCAAGTTTTATAATCTGTTTATTCTGTGTTTGGTTCTTCACTGTCTCTTTTACTGACCTGTTTAATCCAATGTTTTGCCTGAACAAATTCTATAAACTTGGAATTTTGGTCATGTTCTAGTAAGGTTCCAAGTTTCACTATCTCTGTAGTACACTACCTCCTTACAGTATTGCTTTAACACTCACTGTACCATATAAAAATACCTGCTGTATTAAGTAGACTTGCAAGGTAGTCTAATAGATGTTCAACTTAGTTAGCATTTGAGGGACCATGTTCATGTCTTTGTACTGCCACTGGCTTGGCATGCACCTTGGATGTTGGACATTTGTAAAATGGAAACAACAGAGACTTTATAAAAAGCTCTGAGGTTTATGGATGAAAAGCTGTATGTAATCCATATTTGTGGATGAAAAGTAATAGTTTTAAAATGTTATTATTTCTTTTTTTTTTTATAATAACTACTTTATTGGTTTTCATCCTGTGCTTCATGAAAACTATGGAAGTATCTAAATTACTGCTGTGAAAGCCATTTATGAACAGCAAATCTTTGGCTGGTTGGCCAAAATTGCTTTCCAGCTCTCAGAACCTCCATGAGAAACTTGTCAAGGTTTTAGAACAGGAAAATGTTTAAAATTCTGAACAAGAGAAGGAACAATAACGTGTTAATTAATTCACAGCTTCATTCAAACAGTTGCGGGTAGTTTCACCACTTAGAGAAGATCGTTTAACACCTACAACTTAGAAATTGCTTTCCTGTTAGAATCAAAGACAGCCATGCACCTAAAACTCAGTAAGATCACTTATGAAAGGAAATACACACTTTCAAACATCGGTGGTGTAAAACCTCCTAATCCAGAATGTTGTCCAGTTTTCAGAAGGGCTGAGGACCAAAGATTTTCATAGTTTGAAGCGGACATCCTCAAACCAGGACAATATGAAACTTAGAAAACTGGGTTTAACATTTATCTGAACACCTAAATGTGACTTAAAAGCTTTGGCCAAAGTATTTTTCTCTATGGAGACACCACAGCACATCTAACTACTCATTATATATTTTAATTTGCAAGAGACTATTTGATCCCTGGGAGACCATACTTCTTTCAGTCACAGAAATTGGACAGCACTACTACTAGCCACCCCTAACCCAAGCAAGAATCTTTGATACCAGGTCAAAAAACATCGATTCTTTATCAGCTTTTCCTTAAAGATGTCATTAATTAGAAAGCAGTGTTTCTTATGAAAATCTTAAAATATTATGAGCCCATTTAGCAACAGACACTTTTTATAACTGACTTCTATACTTGATAGCCACAATGCTTCACAGCTAAAACTCATCAGGTGCAAAAGCAGACCATGGAGTTAATTACTCCACGTCACAGATGACCACATCAGGTAGAAATAATCAAGGCAAAAGCAAAGAGGGCAACAAATGGTGAACAGATACAACCACCCATATTGGTTGTAGCTGTTACGTGCTGGATTCATTTTCCTAAACTTAAACCTCTGAGATACCAGGGCATAAGCCAGTAGTCTCCAGCTGTCACTCCAATAGTCTAGTAGTCTCCTGCATGGTGCCTCAGCCAGCCTAGGGAGACTGAGGCAGAGGTTGTTGAGCACGTAGGTCTAAGCAAATAGTTCAGCATTCCCTGCAGTGAGAAAAACAGAGTAATACCACATAAGAATGGGACTGGGTCTACAAGATGTGCTTGACTGAGGTACCCAGAACCCAATTTTATTGCCCACATTGAAAGAGGGCATTTAATGTGTAAGGTGGAGTTCATCTCATTTAGCTAGGGATGCTATTATTTGACATTTACAGCTAAGAGTCATCTAGCTTCCTTTGCAAGAAATGGTGAGAAATAGGCACCTTGAGGATGAGATTCATCTCATTTTAAGGGACACTTAGCCTCTAGATACTTCATCCTCTCTGTATTAGCTATAAGGGAATCTGGACAATTAGCTTGTTTGTATATAGACAACAGTGCTATAAATGGCTTAATCTGGATTTTGCAATTTTACTCTTGACTGTCTTCCTACTCACTTTAAGGGGTATCTGGAGCCTAAGAAATTCAAGATATAGCTGTGTACATCAGCTTTTTGTAAATGAAGATATTGCATCATCATTAGTGCAGTTCTGCACGGCATCTATGTATTCCTATGATGTTCAACATCCTTTCAATACCAGAGCAGTGTTTTTCTGCAAAATAGGAAGAGTTAAAATCCTTTATCTCTTGCTGCTGTTAGGAAGTTTGGATTTTCAGAAGAAAAGATGGAAGTTTCAGCTTGTTCATTTGCTTTTTTTTTTTTAATTTTTGACATGAAGAATCTTAAATTAGCTTATGCTTTTCCCTCGTCTTTGTCTTTAACAGTACTGGCTTTTTGGGTGATTACTGGTGTAATCTGGTAATAGTAATGTTACTATTCCAAACACCAGTCAGTCACACCCTGCGTTATTCCCTGAGCTTCATGGGCGCATGGTCCTTGCCCATCTCCTCTAAGCCCTCTTTCATTTTAGGTGTTTATTGGTCAGTCAGACTCAGGAAGATGGTTTAAAAGTTTTTTTTCTGTTACTGCGGCAGCTGTTATAGGTGACAAAATGCAGCAATACCAGAAAACTCCTTTGCTCCAGCTGCAACTTAGTGTGTGCCAGAAGGAAGCAATTCAGCATGCCAAGTGGGCTTCACCATCTGCCTGACCCACCTTACTTAACTACCACTGTGAAGAGGAGCGCTTCTGGTTAAACAGACCTATCTTCATTGCCTGTAGGGCTAATTCTGCACCCTTGTCAAAGAGCCAGTGTAATGCCCCTGGGTTGCTTAGGCTCTACAATACATAAAAGATCTTGGGCAGAGTTTTTGACAAATTTTTCACATTCCCCAAGTGAGGGGAAGCTGTTCTTCCATGCAGCCTTGAAACAAGCTGACACAAGAGAAGCCTACTGGGGTTGGCTCAGTTTATCTGCCGTCAGCCCAAAAAGCCAGAAGCCAATATTCCATGCTATAGCTGGAATCAGCAGCTTATCTGATTAGCTATTTACAGCGTAGCTGGTATGCTTGAGGAAGCTGGATTCTCTTCCCTTTCATTAGGGGAAAACAGTCACTTGAGCATTATAAGGCTGCAATTTACCCTTAGTGCAAGCCTGCTATGAAGTAACTATGCTCTTACTATTTAGAAAAAAACTCAAGTGGCCACTTTGTTTCTTGGGTTTGGCATTTTTAGCTAAAGATGATGCTATTATTCCACATCACAGTGTGATGATTTCCATTTGCTAGTCAAAGGTATTTTAAATCTTTGAAATACCCGAAAGCATGGATAAAACTCTTAGGACACATCTGTACGTTCAAAAAGCCACACTGAAATCAAACTAGTAATAAATGCTCCTTGACTGGTATCTTAGATGCCAAATTGTATTCTGGAAGCATTTTTTATAACCAAATTCTGAACTCTGAAATAGAGGTTTACAACGGAAACCATTACAAAAGCAAGGCCAAATCTCTGCATCTGGATTCAATGGGAGCACAGTAAGGCTTGGATGTTCTACATGTAAGACTGTACAAATAAATGTTAAAAACCTCAGTAGTGTAGATAATGTAGTAATGTAAAAGTCTGTGGAGGTATACGGGTTTTTGTTGAGGAAAATAAGAAAGAGGTAGTAATAAGCAATAAATATTTTTAAATGTACCTACTTTTTATGCAGAAAAAAATATCTTTTATTTTTCAAACTATTTTTTTCTAAATACAGAGTTGTAGTACTTTAAACTCAACTCTATATCTGTACTGATAGATTTAACCCAACTCCTAAATATGGCCTGACATGTCATTTGGGATATATTGTAGGAGAAAGCCTGGAGTTTTGCTGTGTCTGCTTATTAGAGCAGTCACATACTATGTATGCCTCTCTCGTGGCACCAGGAAGACAAATCGAATGTGAGGACTTTCTGAGAAGGACCCCTTGGTTGTATGCTGCATGGAATTGATATGCAATGGGATCTGTAGGCCCCTTGAACTTGGACTACTCTTATAACAACAGCATCTTACACCCAAAGATGTGGATAAGTAAAGTGGATCCAGGTAGCAAAGTGGCCAATCACTTTGCTCTTTGTCCCATACTAATAAAAATAATTTGCTTGCCGTCTGGTAGTACTAAATATATGCTTGTGATGCGTGCTACAAAAATACAAAAATCATACATCATATAGAAACTCTGATTTCTAAATTCTGGTCCACGGTCATTTAGCTGTTCATATAATGCAGACTTGTCCAACGTTGCACTATTAAAAACTTCTTAAAACTGTTTAGATACAGGAAAACATAATCTAATTATTCACTTGATCTGCCCTGACTTGCCAAGCCTTAGGAAAACATCTTTTGTCTTTGTTTACGTTCTGTTATGCGATTTACACAGCTCCCATAGAAAACAATTACCACTGTTCATTCTGTAAGAGTATACATAAGTAAATTAAAAAAACTCTTAACTGCTAAAATTCTCTAACCTCTAAAACTAAATGTCGGGTTTGCTGCTTTCGATTCAGTTCTTACAGAGGGTATTAAGACATTTGTGGCCTATAAGAATCTTTCATTCCATAGGAATCCTGATGGATCAGGACATACATCTCAGCGAATCACTTCTCAAGGGTCTGCGCTTGCTAATGTGTCATTAATTACGTGGCACCAACTATTCAAAGCCTGTTTCGGTAGGGCTACTTTCAGCACTGCAATAAATACATTCAGTGACAATGCTGCTGGGCATTCACTTCAGGGATTCAGGTTGCCTTCAGGCATGTAAAATCCAATGATGCTGAAGTGTTTCTCTGTCAGCCTTCAATGCAGAAATACACGTGTGAAAATACAAAAAAAAAGGTAGAAGAGGCACTTGTTTAAATCAAGAGAGTGTTTGTAAAAGCAGGGATAGATAAAAATTGGGAGCTGGAAAATGGTTTCTAACAATATGCTGGAATAGCTGTCCAGTGAAAGTAAGAAGGGGAAGAACTCCGATTAGTTTTTCAAAGAACTTTGTCAAGCTTCTGAAAACGGTTGTATATCAGGACAGCCTGTGTTAATAGGAGGCTAAGTTCATTGGCCTGAGAGTCATACGTGCTTGTTAGTGTGACAAAGAGAAGTGACTGCAGATTGCAACGTGTTTCAAGCATACATCAGGAAGAGTGTCAGCAACACTTGGATCTGAAAGGGAAACCCACAGCCAAGAGCTGAGTATGTGGTTCTAGGTTTCATTGGCAGAAGGAACTTGCACAGCTGAGCAGTGGATTGGCAGCAGGCATGCAAGGACAGAATTTGTTCTTCAATTTGAAATGTTGCTCTTCAGTGTAGAATGAACAACAGTGGCTGACAAGGTTAAAACTGAGGAAGTGGAGGAACATTTCATAATTTGCAATGCCAAATAATACAGTGCGAACCACAAGCACCCCAGTAAAGTGAAGGAGACTCGTGGAGAATGTTTACTGCACACTACTACAGATCCTTCTTGCTTTTTTTTTTTTTTTAATACCCTAATAAACTTGAATTCTTGGCTAAGGAAGGAAAGCACATGAAGTAAAGTTCTCATCACCTCTTTTATTTCAGCTTTTCTTTTAAAAAGAGGGAAATATTTTTCTTGCCTTGGTTAATTCTTTAGCTCACAACACAAAGAAGAAAATGTGGCCCTGTTACGCTTCATTTCATAGATATGGAAGAAGCATAGAAAATGCCCAGCAATAGTTTCCATGTTATTACTCCCAGGTTATTAACAGTCTGATAGAAGTATCCTCTGCAGTTGGAAGAAAAACTTCTCCTTCACACCATTTCACTGGGGAAGTAGAAACAGAATGAAAGGAAAAAACAGATAAGGGAAACTAAGTACTTCCTCTGGTGGTATCTTTCATTACAGATTGCAGCAGATTCCTTCATTCACCCTTCTCATCACAGTGCATCTTTAAATGCTTTCACTTAGTTAGTACTTTCAGGTGCCACTCCTTTGCTGCCCTTTTGCTTTGCCATTTAGAGCACAAAGGTATGCAGCACTGTATTTGCCAAGGTAACAAGAGGAATGACCTTGCCCCCCAGGTTTTAATTCAGATCACCCCTCAGATAATCCAGGTAGAAATGGGCTGCACTGGTTTGGGGGAAGCGAAAAAGCCCTGCGTAGCTGCAGCAGTGTAGTTAACACTTTGTCCTGTGCTCAAAGGTCTCCGGATGGGAGTCAGCCTGGAGGTGCCTGATGGGCAGAAGCATTCGTGCAGCACTGTGCTCAAGCAAACAAACTGCAGAAAGGCAGACATGGGATCAAGCTAACACAGCTACACAATCCCCGTCTGGAGCTGGCCTGCATCCACAGCCAGTGGGCTCCAGCCACCCACCAGACATACCCAAAGGCACTGGAAGCAAGGACAGTCGTGTGACATCTTTGTTTGGACTGGCACAAGAAACGGTTCGGTTTTGCCGATGCCAGCTGAGAGCCCACCAAGGCTGCGGCAGAGCCGTGATACGATCTATTACTAATTCCCTGCCTTCCCTTGTTGCCTGGGGTTTCTGCATACCTCAGTGATTCTTGGCCTATCGTTGCTGTCCCTCCCACACCGCTGACCCTCGTTTTTCTTCATTTCTTGTTAACCAGCATTGACTCCAATTAGTTTGTGATATAACTTGTCAGGCACTACAGTACAAACACGTGAAATGCCAAAAGCAAATAAAGGAAACACTGACACTGGCACTAGAGCCAGCATGCTCTCCCAATATAAATACCCAGTGCCTGAAGACAAGTAGAGAACAAGTCACAACAGCACATGGGTATTATTTCTGTAAGTTAACAGTTTGTTTTTCCGCATCATAAAATTGAATTCAGTCCATCAACTCTTCTAGAACTCCTCATTTTTCTGCTGGAAGTTAAACAAGGCCCTAATTCATCTGCAGAAATTTATTCCCAATTCTCTGCCAAGTGGTAAAAGCAAGAGTTAATTTATTACCAGCTCCAACAGAAGGCATTTAAAAACTGCTGCTTTGTCACATGTGTAGCACTCACTGGATTTCAGTCTTCTGGGCTCCATCCCTCTGTTCTTTAGGAGACAGCTGGGAAAGTCAACCTGTCCATCAGGTATATTCATCAGTGGGACTGTGGTGGTCTATTCCTCTCTCGGTTGACACACAGCAAGTAAAAGAATTGGGTTTCAGCTTCAACAAGTCTTTCCTGTTTAGTAAACAGAAGCTCTGTGCTCTCCCTCCTTCCTCCGTGAGGCTGCTTGACACGGGAAGCCGAGAGGGAAGCCCGGCTCATTGTTGCAAGGACGGCGCTGGATGGAGCTAGAAGGGAAGGAGGGAAGGCTGAAAGTTGAATACCACATGCAGCTATCCTTTAAGCAAGGGCCGTGGGATAGAGCAGTACAGTTTGATATGTCAGGAAGCAGAAGCTTGGGCAAGAAGAAGAGTAGCTAAGCGATGGAAAAACAACCCCAGATGGGAAGGCCTAAAGATAAGTTGTCTGAAGGAGTGTACAGAGAAAGGCACTTGCTGAGGGCAGAGATATACTGGCACTGCAGCTGCAAGAAGACAGCAGAAATGATCTTCTCCTGAGAGGTTCAGAGAATAAAGATCAGTTGGTGAACCAAGAGGTCATAGGAGGAAAGAGACACAAACCTTCCTACGCAAGTATAACCACACGGATGTATGGACAACACCTCCCTCCTTTGACACTCTCACCCACAAGTTTTAAATAGTATAAATCAGTAATGATGGGGGCTCTCAGGAACCAGTAGCACTTATGTCTCAACTCAAGCAAAAAGTCCTGAAAATTCCCTTGATTTCTTTTTTTCATTTGCCTTTACTGATCTATACCAGTCTAGAAAAGAAGAAACTTTCCTTACAATTGCTTGTTATCTGCAGTCCTAATTTACTATGCTGCTCAGATTTCACACTATGAAAGCCTACTGATTTTTACTCATTTAGACTTATCAGTTCATGTGCTCCCATTCGAGCAATCTGGTGTAGTGGGAGGTGTCCCTGCCCATGGCAGGGGGGTTGGAACTAGGTCATCTTTAAGGTCCTTTCCAACCTAAATCATTCTATGGTTTCCATATCAGCTGTGGGCTTTTAGTACTACACTACCTTGTGAAATACAATACCTGACTGGTATGATTTGTAAGACTATGACTGAAGTAAATGCCTGTTTTTCTGGGAATTAGGTTACACTGAAATCTGTAAAATCTGGATAATACTGCATCTCCCTATCCTTAGCTATTACAAGTGTAGTTGGTGACTTTATTAAAAGGTAAACACAGAATTCCTTTTTTTTAACAGATAAATTATTCTTCAAAATGCCCAGAACTTCAGTCTAATCCACCCTCACTCCAGATCTTCAGATCTGACATCTGCAGGCCACCATTTCCTCATGGTATATACAAACCTCCTACAAACTACTTTTGCATAGCTTGCTAAGCTTTGTTTCAGTCCTTGATTTGGGCTCTTTGATCCAAACTGCCAAAAATGCTTAGGCAAGACAACTGGTTCCTAGAAAACCCCAAACTTCATTCCTGAGAGAGCAGCAGTGCTACAATAGGTTGCCAACATACTACTTTGACATTGGCTCTTACTGGGAAGAGAAGGTAACTTCTGAGGCTGTAAGTAATACTGATGGAAGGCTAGTGATACTGATGGGAGTTTCCCTCAAATGCTGCTGATCTGAACAAAGCCAAGGCATTTCACAGTAAGTGAAGGACAGTGAAAATAAGAAAGATAGCTCTCTAATAATACCCTTCCCCAAACTGTCATCCTTGATTTACCCTTCACTGTCTCCCAGTCTTGTCCAAAAGCATGTCATTAGCTGCTGCCATCACCCTCTTACAACACACAGGTTCACATGAATAGCCTTTTACCTTCAGGCTATCTTTCAGAAATGGCCGTATCAGAAACTCCCCTGGTGCTCCTTACAGTCCTCTGGTATTTCTACTTTGCTTCCCTTGTTCCTTTGAGGCATTCTCCTATGACTTTGTAAACACTGTGTAAGCAGCAGGTACTGCAGCTGGAATGGCCCATGTCAGTGACACGGATGGTTACCTTCACCATTTATTTGCTCTGCCTGTCCCTATCCACTGTGTAAAAACTTTGACCAACATAACTAAAGCTTACAAAGAAGTTTTCCAACCGTTTACTGCAACAGCTACTGGACAATCTAGTATCACTTGACTGACATCAGAGAAATTCTATTGATGTGCAACAGCTGTCAATCTGGATAGCAGTAAATGTCTCTTGTTTAAATATAACTGAAACCTCAAACTACCAAAAATACTGTGGCCACAGGGATGCCCAGGCAGCATTTGCAAGTTCCCTATCATGAACAACCTTTTCCTGCTAAATTGCTAATTGTATCTGCTACATATCAATTAAAAAAAAAAAACACAAATAAACAAAAAAAAAACCCTGTCCTTAATACTTATCATTCCCATAATTTTCTACCTGAATTCAAATGGGTTCCATAAAAAACAATTGTAAAACTTTGCAATAAGGTAAACTTAGAGCTGAATGTACTTTGTTGTCATTATGGTTTTACCTTGTGAACTGTTGATGTATTTACTGTTAATACACAGTCGATAAAACAATATGGGTTGGCATTTACATTTGGTTGTCTGAAAAATTATTGACATTGAAGATAGTGAACATCACATTAGTGATTTTATTTAAAAATGTCACTGTAATTTTTTTTCTTGTATTTATTTATAAGATAGCTTAAAAACTTGCTTTAAAACTTTAGCACATCTTTGAATTAAATCTCTTCTCAAATTTCAAACTCCAAGTAATGAAGAATTTACTGCAACCTGGGCACCTGCACCTTTTTTTTTCCCACTTCTAGTTGTGGCGTTTTCTACTTCTGCTTGGGCCTATTATGTGATTTATTTTAATTTCACTAATTTTCAGAATGAACATACCATTACATACATTAAGCGTAAAGGGCTGCCACAACTAAGTCAGCTGTAACTTCCTCTATGTATCACTGCAGTATTTAAATAGCTCTCCCTGTAGTAACAGAGAAACTATGTACTTAGTAGTCACACTTCTGTAGCTATGAGCTATGATGAGGAGATATTAGAGCAAACTGGTGTCTACTCAAAGGTAGTAGGGTCCTAATGAGAAAATAAAAATTATAACAGGATTATTTTCACTACAAGGAGCGGAAAGTAACATTTTAGGGACTGCTTAAATGATTTCACCCTGAATAATAGTAAAAGCAATAGCAATAATAATACGCTCTACACACACTAGTTTAAGCTTGATAAAATAGTTGAGTAAAGTACTATTAGCTATGAATTAATTAAAAAGGATATTTTCTTCATTTTCCAAAGTTTTGAGTCCTATAACAGGCCATGTGCAAAAGTTTGTCGATACTTCAAAAAATTACTTGCATTTGGGCAAAATAATTTCTTCCTACCATCATTATAGGCTATCAGATTATGGGTGGGGATGAAATGTTGCCTTCAAATAGATATGAGACCACTGACTACTGCTGTCTTCAAGCAGACCTTAGTGAAGTCAGGTTCTTCTTGGCTGCATTTAAACCAGCTCTACACACAGTAATTTTACAGGGTCAGGAGGGATCAGATGACACACTAGTAGAGACCAAATAATTGCACATTGAGAAAAGATGCATGGTGGAAATGTTTTCTCTGGTGCAGAAGGACTCAAAGAGTTCGAGTCTTTGAGGTAACTAAAAAAAAATAATCCAGTTGTCATCAAACTAAATGACTTTTTTTTTTAGAGAAAAATCTACTGGGTGTGGCAGGGGTAGAGTTAAGTTTCTTCGTAGCAACCTGTATGGTGCTGGGTTTTGGATTTGTGACAAAAAACAGTGTTAATAACTCAGGGATGTTTTAGCTGCTCCTGAGCAGTGCCTGAACAGCATCAAGCCCTTTTCTGCTTCTCACACTGCCCCGCCAGCAAGCAGCCTGGAGGTGCACAAGAAGCTGGGAGAGGACACAGCCGGGACAGCTGACCCCGACTGACCAAAGGGATGTTCCATACCATATGATGTCATGTTCAGAAATAAAAGCTGGGGGGAGAAGAAGGAAGCGGGGACATTTGGGGTTATGCTGTTTGTCTTCCCAAGCAACCGTTACATGTGATGGAGCCTGACTTTCCTGGAGATGGCTGAACACCTGCCTGCTGGTGGGAAGCAGTGAATTAATTCCTTATTTTGCTTTGCTTGTGCGCACGGCTTTTGCTTTATGAATTAAACTGTCTTTATCTCAACCCACAAGTTTTCTCACTTACGCGCTTTCGATTCTCTCCCACATCCCCCAGCGAGCGGCTAGGTGGGGCTGAGCTGCCCACCAGGGTTAATCCATGACACAAAAGAAGTTCCGGAGCTAAAAGCATGGATATTAGCTTTTTTCATAAAGTGAATCTTTATTAGCGCATTTGGAAGAGATGACTTGTCCAGATCCTGATGCTGACAACTGCTTATCACTAACAGTTGAAGAGGTTTCCCACACACACGCCTTTTTGCTAATCACACCTCTTACAGATTTCAAAGACAAAAATAGTTCATTAACTCAGATTCCGATTCTTTCTATGAATTTGGTGATGGTACACTTGCCACAGTCTAGGACGTAATGCTATTCGCTATATTTACTTTCCTTAGAGATGAAATTTGAAAGCTCCATGTCAAAACTCAGAGGGATTCTTATGGCTTAAAATGCATCTATACTGATTTCTGCAACTCTTCTGTGTCTTGAAAAATCAGTTCTTAATTTTTCTAGAAGAGATGAGGATAACTGCCACATTGGCTATCTAGAGAACAGAAAATTGTGTGTATCTGAAAACCACACTGGAACTAAGTAGATGATAGTGCGTGCTCTTCTGTGGTACAACTGAATGATGCATTTTTCACTGGACCAGAAGTAGGTTTACTTTTGTGTACTGAAAAAATTGCTAATACAGGAGCGAAATTGAGGAGAGGGATGTTGATTTAATGATTCTAAATTGAAGTTTGCTTCTCTGCTGGATTTTAAAGGTAAAAGACAACTCACGACCGAGTCCACAGTCTGGTTGATGTTGTTAGTGGTTGCTGCTTTTTCCTGTATCGTTGTCACTGCCTCTCCATTCCAGCTTTGAGATTTTTCTGTTCACAGGGATTTATTTGAGTGGCTCTCCTTGAGTATGATGCAGGAGATCAAATTCTCACATAGAGACCGGATACAGGCCTCTGCAGCAGTATTGTGCCAGTATGCACTAAGGATCACGGTGAGGGTGGTTCTTTGTGTTGTGTTGGGACACCTATATCACTATGAGAAGAATAAGAAATCCAGACTGGCTGTTCCAGTTTTGGGGTTATACCATAGAATCATAGAATAGTTAGAGTTAGAAGGGACTTTTAAAGATCCTTTTAAAGGTCCCTAACCACACACATAGTAAGTGCAGCTGAAACTGTAATACCGCTTTGCAAAGAAAAGCATTACTCTTACTGTGTTTCTACAAATGTCTACCCTGAGTCTTACCAAATGTAGGCCTACAGAGCTGGCAGCAGCCTATATTTTTGGGAAAACTGTTGTTCTGTCTGTACTATAGGAACATGGTGTGCTTTCATGAGAAACTAAGGTAGACGTGGGATTCCTAGAGACTATCTGCTCAAATATCCTAATATCCTACTGCCACGGGTAACATGGCTCATAGAAAAACACAAGTAATATAGAACAAATGTAATCTGGTCTAGAAGAACAGGAAAAGAGAG
>VZSZ01003323.1:94172-111034 GCA_013398815.1 Ibidorhyncha struthersii | reverse complement strand
AGCCTCAGAAAGTAATTTAATATGAATATCATTATTAAAATCCCACTGCTTGAAATTATTTTGTTCAGATTAATATATCTGCTGAGATATAAAATTATCTGATTTATAACTATGTATTAGTAGATCTGAAATGTCAGTTATTATCTCCCTGCTTAATGCTTAGATTGTTATATAATTTTATGCAGCTTCTAGAAGAGATCCAAAAAGAAGAGAAATAAGAATTTTCTGGCCACCATTTCAATTAGATTTTCAGACCAGAGAATAACACTCAAGGTTACATTTCCTCTGATTAACATAATCTGAAATAAGATATCATAGTCTTAGTAATTGGCATGGTAAATAGTTTCATTTACAGAAGTCATTTCTTTTTTAATGGAAACCCAGGAACTGGATAAATTTGAAATAATTTACAATACAAAGACTTTGTTTCAGCAGGAGTTTTTGTCATTGTGATATAAATTCTCTTAATAAATAAAATGAAAAGAGCATATTGTCCATAAAAGAACACAAAGATACTAATCTTAAAGGTCGTACGTTAAGTAAAAATGCTTTGTGGATAACAACAAAATCTTGATCTGATGCTGGGCATTGAGAACAAAATCACTGGCAGTGCATTTTTTCGTTAGTGATGGATCATGAGGTTAGTAATTACTGGAGATGCAGTCCTCTTCATACAGCATAAAAATCAAGAACCTGCCTCTTATTGCTAGAGATCCTTTGACACTGAGAAACAGCAGAAAAAACTCTGCTGTGCTGGTTAATTCATAATTTACAAAAATTGGCAACTGACTTCGTTGGAGCCCTGAATTTATCCTATTCCTCACATAACCCTTTATTTTAGACCTCATTTCCTTTAGTGAAAATATTCTCATTCAGTACCTGTCCTGCTTTGCTCTAAAATATAGTGCACTGGGAATACAGCCCTTCTGTAGAAAATGCATTAATACCTGATGGGATTCCTATGTGCAAATTTATTAGATAAGCAGAAAGCGATTCTACAGACCACGACTGTGTTCTTTGCTGAAAACTATTTTCTGCCGTACCAACACCGCTGGGGCTTTTACATCCGGTTCAAGATGAGTAATGCAGAAGATATGCCCTTTCACCCTAAAAAACCATTCTGCGATTCTGTCATTCTATGATTCTTTATCCCATCATCCATGAAGACTCAGGGCATTCCCTGTTGGAAAACGCCCCAAAATGTGATTTTTAAAACCCTTTCCACCCCATGTACACACAAAGAAGTGAAGTTACCTTTAAGTATGGATTTTGGTTTTGAAGAAAAAACAAAAGAAAAAGCACAACACAGGGAATAACAAAATGAGCCTTAGGGCCTATCTCTGGGAGAAAAACGCAAATATACGTACTGTTTTTGCAGTTAGCAAAATCAGCTGAGGATCTAGCAGGAAATCACATTTGGCTGAGAAGCCAGCATCTGGCAATGACTGATATAAAAAGCCTAGCTCTCACTTTACCTTGTGTCAGTTGCTTTTTTTGTTAGCTGCGTGATATTAGCACAGTTAGGAAAACATAAATCTGAGAGTTGAATGTTATGAGCCTCGCTCACTCCCCGCACATCTCTAGAGTCAAACTACGTAGAAGTTTTTCTGTAGCTGTTAAGGTCAACAACAGCTAATTTTGCTCCTAATTCAGGCTCCATTTTAGATCACATCAGACAGAAGATCCACCGGTTTGGGGTTCAGGCTCATTGTCAAGTATTTAGTTGGAAATGTTCTGCCCATGCACAGTTCATTTTACATCTTCAGTAATAACACTAGTGAAAAACTCTCTTCCAGGCACTTCTCCTACTAGTTTCACAGGTATGGCTAGAGCTATTTTTTTTATATTTATATTACATCCTTTTTACATTAATGTTCTGCTGGGCTCCAACATCACTGGAGGATGTTTTCTCTTGCCTCCCAGAATATTGTTATTCTCTCCGCAGCAGGCACAGGGTGCCTGAACACAGGCACCTGAACCCCCAAGTCTCAGACTTGTGGCATTTTCTCATATACTGAAACTGTTCTAGTTTTTAGCTTACTTCACCTCAGTCTGTAAGAAAAAACTTTAAATTCTTCTTTTGAATGTCTCATATCTAAAGAAAGAATAAAAATTTGGGCTAAGACAAAAAAAAACTCAAAGGTTTCAATCCCTCATTCTCACATGTAACATTCTTCAAGATACCCAAGACTTCTCCCCACGTAAGGATGCTGCTTACTAGAGAAAGAGTAGCATGTAGAACTGTAAAAGAAAAGCTAAAAAAAAAAAAAATAAAAATCGTTCTTGTTATCCCAGGACTGGATCATTAGAAGCCCATCTGGAAACTGCACAAGAAAACCAGTTATGCTATGATTTCACCTGGTTTTTCAATGCAGCAAAAGTTGTGTCTTTTGGATAAAGCATTTACACTTCTCAACAGAGATCTAAAATCACTTCTAGAAAAATCAGAAGCAATATTAAATGGGTACTAATATTGCAATTGGACAACAGGCTCTTGTTAATCTTCCCTAAAAAGCAGATGAAACATAATTCCTCACATAAAGCTAATTCTGTGATTTCCTGGTTCCCCTGGGCTATACTAGCAGATGGTATGAGCAGCATCCCTTCAGCTTTGGCTAAGAGTCAGCTTTTCATTTCAATTTGTCTCTTTTTAATTTCAACCATGGGCACTATATACAGTAACTGCTCAAGTTAGTCAAATAATTATTGCAAAATACCGTTTGTGGTGAAATTTAATGTCTACCTACTGAATAACAATTTGCAGATAACATTTTTTTTCTCCGCAGCCAGATACAGTGACAATTCAAACAAACTTTCTTCATAAGCTACCCAAGGCAGATCCATGCAGTGTCACAGAGTGTTCATCCTTTCTAACACTTTGAGTCTATTTTGCTGTGATACCTTTCAAGCGCCTTCCCGTATTAGTCATGGGCCCAACTGTCAATGCAAAGACCTTTACATCCTCATCTGAGCATGGAACTGAGGAAGAAAAGCTCAGAGCTATCATTGTATCTCCTCATCGATAGAGGTGGTTGTCCAGGCCATGTATGTCTTCCTCCAATATCTTAACGTCCCACAGCCTGGGCCCTATTTTCCTTAACCCTTGAAACCAATCTGCCAGTCCTCAAAAGCAGAAGCCATACCTCTGTCAGTGGTGGTGGTGACTCTGCCGGGCTTATTCCCTTTCTTAGCTTGCTCGCCATTGAAGGAGGGCAAGCAGAGAAGTCAAAACAAATGGAGTGAATTTTGCTTTCTTCATACAAAGTAAGTATCACTGTCAGTATCCACTCTCTGCTTTTTATGGACGATGGGAGAGAGGATCAGACAAGCAGGGATGACAGAGCAGATTACCTTTCTTGACCGTTATCTGGAGAACCCCATCCTCTGCATCTCCACAAGTGGTAGGCATGTAATGCTACAAGACTGATTGTATACCAGTATAGGCATTGTTAAAATGAAGTCAAGNCAGAGGAGATTACCTTTCTTGACTGTTATCTGGAGAACCCCATTCTCTGCATCTCTGTAAGTGGTAAGGATGTAATGCTACAAGAAGACTGATAGTATACAGACATTGTTACAGTGAAGTCACGTATGCTCAGTAAAAATTTAGAAGGTCTAGCTAAGAAAGTATTACTGATTTCTACAACAAGTTTGCACAGAAATACGGGCAGAATTAAGATTGCATGTGAAATTTGATACAATATATATGATGATAAACAAAAGTGAACATATAAGAATAAGCATTTTATTAGTAGCAATTTTTTACATAAGGATGTTCTTGGTAAAATTCTTTGTATTACATAAAATCAAACATAATTGATGGTCAAAGACTGTGAGAAAAGAGGTTGTAAACCTAGCAGGATACCTGAATATGAGCTAGAACTTAAGGATAAGAATTTGTACCTTTTAATTTGTTTTATTGATCTCATGTTGAGATCTTTAAACTTATTCTGCACTAATTGCATCCAATCTCATTTTTTTTATTTTTATTTTTACTGATAAGACTGTAATCTGTTATAGTTATTTTTTAAATTATTTTTATCTGCAAATAATGACAGTCGTTGGCAAGTGAATAAGACCATTATTTATACAGCAGAGCCATACTTTGCTGTAGAGGAAAAATTTTCATTTTAGATTACAATTTTTTACTATTTTTCATCAGGACACTATAGTAAAATTCTGCCTCTAGGCTTATGATAAAATAGAGCCATGCAAACTTTTTGTCCTGAAATTATGAAGAGTATATATTATCTCAGTCATTTTAATCTGCATTAAATTGTCCATTGAGATTACAATAACAGTGTTTTCTTTCACAAAGTAACAGCATGAATTTAGTTCTGTGTGACTGTCTTTGTATACATTCCCCAGGGTACATCTTAGGACCTTTTAGAAATAGGTTTGGTGCTCAGAAAAAAAAAATCCTACAACTTTGTTTTATTAATTTTAAAGTTCTTAGAAATGTAACTCTGCCCTTGTCTTGATGACATTCATCAAATATTTACCAAAGGTGTCCTTCCACATCATCTTAGTGTGTAACTGATGAAACATTAAAAAGCTGTCAACAGTGGTATATTTATAAGTTTGACTGCAAAATCATTACATTGCCTATAAATGTCACCATCATGCACTAAACCATTCCTATGCAGGAAAAAAAGGAGACAAGGTCCCTCTGGTATTTTCTGGACAGGTATTCTGGGTTGTTGAATTAAAAGTTTGATTTCACAAGTGCCAGGTCTCCTGCTCACCCTCTAAGGTATGGAGGTAGGGAATACTGGATGGGAGGGTTGGTTGCATTGTATAATTACTGACACTTGCTTTAGTACTTTAATGATCAGGGTCAGATGAAATTATCTCCTTAATATTAAGTCACGTATCACAATACTTAACCACCTCCTTAATATTAAGGAATATAATGAGTATCTCCTTAATATTAAGCAGTGTCTTTCTGCTTTGCTGAATCAGAACTATAGCTGTTATCTATGCACCTATTAGGAGGATAAGGAAGGAGAACTGAGTAGGTCAGCAGACGAGGCGGGAGGCAGTGATCAGCTGTGGTGATGGATGATCAGTTTAAAACAAGCAGGGAGATAAAAATAAAAAGAGTTAATAAGTAAGAAGATACAGCTGAGAAAAAGAAAGACTCAACAGCACAAATGAAGTTCTTAGCAGTAAAGTCTATTAGTTTTGAAATTATCTGCTGCGGGAAATGATAGATATTCTTTTCTTTTTGACTCACTGCACACTAGATGGGATAAGGTATTCATAAACAGACAATAGTAGGAAAAAAAGCAATCCTGTCCTTGCAAGCAGAACAACACCAAAATAACCTTAACAAGGCTTTCCAATTTTGTAATTTCCTTGGTACTGTTTACATGACTTCTTAGTGACAGATACTGCAGAGCAGTCTGTCTGTCTGAGATTTTTAATAGGTTGTTTTAATAAGCCTTTCTTGTGATTTGTGTTTCTGATACGAACAGCAATTACCCAGCCAAGTAATGAGACTCTAATGAACATGTCTTTCCTAGATTACTTTCGAAGTTCATCAGAGAAACCTGATAGCATTGTAAAACAAAAATCTGCCTTTTTATTTTTCCTGTGAAGACACATCTGATTGTTCTACTAAGTACTTTCTACAAGAGTAATTCAGAGCTGAAAAATAAAAAATGTATATAGGGGTATGTGCATGTGTATGAACATGAAATACATGTCATTTTTACTTAATATTTTTATTATAGTATGATATAGAACAAAAAAAAATGTTTCTGCATACAGTCTGATCCAAATATGCACATCAATATATTTGTTTTCACCACAGGTTTCACGTCAAAGTGTATCTCTCCTGTGCACAAGAGGGAGTTTTCTTTAACAGAAACAAAGATGAAAGTGAAGAGGGGGATATTCCTTCTAAGATAAAGGAACTCCTCTTTATTACAAAATTCAGCAGACACAAGTCATAGGTTTATTTTTCTGGGATTATGTTTGTGTAATAAGCAGTGTGAAAAAACAGCAGCTTCCCTTGGAATTCTTTGAATCCTGAATGTGTTTTTTACGTACTTGTGGCTGGCATAGTTTGGCTGGTGAGGAATGTTCAGACAGAAGCCCAGCAGACTGGTCTTCTGGGACTGCTCTATGGTATGATGATCAGGGATTATAGGAGAGGTCAATCTGAACTCCTGAAGTTGAGGAGACATTTGAAGCCCCATCCTAAACGTAAACTTTTGAACGTAAATTTGAAAATTACAAAGTTAGGTGGAATAGCAATTAACAGTGAAAGCAGGGCATGGATACGTTCAATCTAGATATGTCAGGAAACAGCCGTATTCAAGTATTGTAAATTAGGCACCTAAATGTAAAACTGTGGAAGATCTACATGCAAAGAGTGGGAAATACTCTGGAAAAGTATTTCTGAAAAGAAATTATTAATTAGTGGACATAAACAAGGCTATGAACCTCATCTTAATGTAATACCATAAAAGACTGGTGCTATACAATAAAGAGAGGAAAAGTGGGGTGATGATTTACCTCTGCTAGCAATAGGTATGAGCAATAGTTCAGACTCACTGGACTACGTATCAAAATTTCTGTACAAACAAGTATTGCAAATAATGTGCCATATAACTTGGATAAAAGGCTGGGGTGAATTTTTAAAGTAGTTTACTGACAAAAAAAAAGACAGTGCTACATATCCAGTTCTTGAACTGCTTTGGATATTTGTCTTAGGATGGGATGAAACACATCCTTGAAGGGCTTATTTTTCTCTCTCTGTATACAGGAAGTCTTGTGAGACCAATTCTGATGATGAGGTGCCCATTAAAGAGATTAACATTTGATCAGAAGAATCCTACCACAAACAAAAGTTCATGAATTATGTGACTTAAAAATTTTCATGGTAATAAGTCTTAAATTAAGCTACAAGACAAGTGTTTCTTTTATGAAATGAATGTATGCGTTGGGTCTGCAGCAATCTCATGACTTCAACTGTTTAAGGTTGACCTTTAGTCATGTAACAAAATAATACTGTGAATTGTTTTACTGGGATAAAATTTAAAAGACATTTCAATCATTTTGATAAGATTTTATGTTTTGCAGATGATTTATTAACCTACCGATTTGTTTCTTTTAGTATGTCTTTTGCTCACACAATGTGTCCTATAAAGAGGGAGAGAAACAGAACAGAGAAAGCTGATGCTATTAATATGAAATAATAGTTTTCTTTATCATATCTACATGTTTCCCAAACAGATTTTCTTTACATCAAATCATTTGATAACAATGCGGTCAGAATTTAACATCATTTCATTCACATGAGCTGCTCATGTTAAACCATAGTCTGAACTCCAGGTGGACGCATTTCTGGTTTAGGAATTTGAATTCCAGTTTTAGGCTTTAAAGGTTTTTAGGTGTCGATTGTTAACGGTGGCTACGCCTTTAATGCCAAAAAGAAGAAAAAAAAAAAAGTTTAAAACCCAGGAGTTTTAAGATACCTTTTCCTACAGGCAGTCAATAGAAACATAGAAAAACAGTTGTTGTTAATTCTCCTGATGCTGCTCAAATAAAAATCACTGATACCTTGTCTCAAACAAGATTCTGTGTGAAAAATATTAATTTGGTCAAGCTGCTTTGACTAAGGAGAAATGTGAATAGCAATAGCAAAAAATCCCTTTATCCCAGAGAGAGACCTGGGAACGAGATTCCTAGCCCAAGGGCCCTGAAACTTTTCCTCCTAGAACTATTTCCTGTGAGTTAGAAATTACACTCCTTGAATTCAAAGTATGTAATTGCTGAGATAAACAATTCGGGAACAAACCTTACCTTGCAAATTGATGGCTGCAGATTGCTGGTGTACAATGACAAATTATGACTCTGCTCTGGATGCGTTTGCAAGCAGAGAAATAGAGGAAGGGCTACGTGCATCAAACACTTAAATTGCGTTGAATAATGTGACTGGTTGTAATCAATAGTAAGTAGAAAACATTAGGAAAAGTAGCCACTGGTTTCACAGAGTGAAAAGAATGTGACAATATAAGAGAAGGAAAGTCTTTAAGGCTTGGGACTGTATGTACAGAGAGAAAAATTTGAAACATTTACAGAAGAACAAAAAGAACAGCAAGAAAGATACAACATAAGTGATGGAAGGATGGTAACAACCATTAATTATAATGAGAAGCTACCTGGGCTGTATCTTCGCTGCTTTAAAGTGGTGATCACTGGCATAGCATATATCCAAGCATCTGCATCCTGTAAATGGAGCTTATTAGCCGGCTTGCAACAAAAGGAAGTGCAAGTGCATGTTTGGCCTTGAAATTCACTCTTGGAACCACATCATGTATGTTAGTAGCCTTCATCACCAAGCATCTCCACTCATGAGTGTAGCACCTTGAATGCCAGCACAGCACCAAACTGACCAGTGATATCAGCAATTTAAAACTCTGAGAAGAACAAAAAATATGGAGGGAAGGAAATAAAAAGAAAAAAAACATGGTTTTAACAGCTAAATATTTACATCTTTACATACATGCTTTATTGACCAAAATATATTTTGATCTCTTTTTTTTATAAAAGGGGGACATGTTCTTCTCTTTTGATTTATTCTATTTGACAACTAAGTATACTTTTCAGGGAGTTCTAAAAATAGTTGACAGACTTTTAGTTATCTTTTTCTTCTATATCTAGCTCATACACTATCAGGTATTTTATACGTACTTAAAAATATTAAACAATGGTAATTTTACAAAATGAGATTCGAAATAGTTCCTGTAATATCCTGACAGTTTTGCTTTGCTTCACGGAAAACAAATGACAAGAAAAGTGGCATTGCTAGTGAACAGTGCTGCAGAGTGCTGAGCTAATGTAAATCCCTCATTTATGTAAAATAAAAGGTGAAGAGCGATTCAGTGAGTGAACTCAAAAGTCATACATAAGGGAAAACAAGTTTCAGAATTGACCTGAGCAGGATAAATTATAGCATTGCTCACAAAATGCACACAGGGAAATGGATTATCTAAGAGAAAAGCAATAACAAAGACATTCTTATTGAATAAACTTTCTGTGTTCATCTCAGTATTTTTCCACTCGATTACAATAAAAAGAACAGGAAAGCTTATGCAGTACACCTTTGAAAATATCAATGTCTTTTGGACACTTAGTACAGCAATTTCTTAATCTCGTTTCTTCACTTTCTCTTTTCTTCCTTGAAGTAGCACTCTGTTTAAATTCTCAGAGGAATTGCCATTTGTTTACTTAGTGTGTACAGTAGCCTGCACAGGGTAGAAAACTCAGGCAAATTGTGCAGCTGGACATCATTCTTAACTATTACATTATATGTTGTCAATAGTCGTAGCCATGTGAAAACTTTGAAACAGAAAACTTTCAATTTTAAAGATTTTTTTGAGATATTATTTTCCTGTCATTTGGCAGATTTTTTTCTGAGAGGTTGCACATACGTTGCTGAAAACAAAGATATAGTTCTTCAGCTCTTGTTACTTGCTGTAATTTGTGTGTTGGTGTGACTGACATGTTTAACTCACTGTTTATATCTGAACCACGGTTTTGTTTTATACAGGCAAATTAAACTGGATATGTCGAAGCCATACATTCCCATCATTTCTGTAGAGATGAACTGAGATGACATTTACTATTGCAGTAAATTAACAAGATTAATGGAAGATTTCTTCTTACCTTGTGAACCTAAAAAAATCCATCTCTTTGTTCACACTAGATTAATTTTCCTCTTTGCAAGTGGCCCTTTCCTAATTTTACATTCTTCAAAGATTGTGAATAATACCAGATTGTAAATTTCCGATGCAGCACTTTAGTGGGATGCCCTCTGGGATTTTGCTTCAAGTCTACCTTGAGACTTGAAGAGCTGTCTTCATCCAAATAAGTACTGGTCTCTGGTTCTGCATATACTTATCCTTTGTCTTCAGATTCAAAGCAGATTTACATGGTGCAAAAAATCCTCACAAAAATAAAACTCAGAATGTGGGAACGACTGTAGTCCAGGAGGCTTGAATCTTGTGACTGTGAAAAAGCTATTTGACTTCTTCATGTCCAGATACAACTGAAGCAAGTTGCTCTTAGTTAGAGTAAAGATCATATTATGCAGAAGTTTTTCCTTTGGCAAATTATCCTTGCAACAACTTACTACTTTAGGCATGTGGAATTGATTGTTCTAAATGGAACAGTACAATGAGCGACTATGAAATCTGTTCCTTTCTGAACAGGTGACTAATTTAGTAAAAAGAAATTTATTTATTTTTTTTTTATTCATAGAATCACAGAATCACAGACACAGTCTACTTGAGGTTCAGACGGACCTCTGGAGATCCTCAAGTCCAACATCACTGTACAAAGCATAGTAAACTAGAACAGGTTGCTCAGAGTTGTGTCCAGTTTTGAGGACATCTCCAAGGATGGAGACTCCACAACTTCTCTGGGCAACTTGTTCCAATGTCTGACCACCCTCACAGTAAAAAAGTTTCATTCTATCTTTAGCTGGAGTTGATTCAGATTCAGATAAATAAATAATAACTTCAGATGCAGATAAAGTTGGGAGAAAGCTAGTTTTCAATGACCAGTGCATTCTTTTTTTAGGGAACAGCCTTGCTAACCTTGCCCCATCACTCCAGATGATGCTGTAAATCCAGTCTATTTTAGAATTATATTGCAAAGGTGATGGGAAAAAATATTATTTCTAGATATAAAACCCATGCCAAATCCTTATTGTAACAACTAAGTGGAAACTCAATCAAGTTTAGGTTCTATACTTGTCTCTGTTAGGGGACAACCCATGCCATAAAGAACCTGAAAGTTAATATGAAAGTTCCAATACATGTGAAAACTATGAAAGTGTGTGGTACAAGCATAAATATGAGCAAATCAGTAGGAATCTAACTCCAAAGATGCAATAAATATATATTTGTCTTATTTTATGGATGTAGAATAGTGTCACTATAAAAGTTCATCCTGCAAATCAGTAGACTAGATCTGGAAGTTGGAATCAAATTTAAAACCTGTTTCATTTAGAAAAAAAAAAAGAATCTACAGTAAAACTGCAAAGTACTTTTGTAATAAACTGTTTCATTTAGAAAAAGAATCTACAGTAAAACTGTGAAGTACTTTTGTAATAAACTTCTAATCTAGTATATTCTGATCCAGGTCAAGATTGTTGCATATATTATTTTAACTTCTTCCATTACTTAAATAGCCCCAGAAGTGTAATAGATTTTTTACACAAATATGACAAGATCTATTTCTTTTTTCTTAGAGGCTGGATGTTAGATGAAACATATTGAGTGACAGTAATAAATGAAAAGGAAGGATTGGAAATGTAAAGACAAAGTCATATACATACATTAAAATATTAATTTCTAGATTGAGTAGACATAAAAACATTAAAAATATTTACAGAGCATAGAAACCCCAAAATTCAACTTTAAAAGACCATTCCTATTTTTTCCCTCCCCTCCCCTCCCCTCCCCTCCCCTCCCGGGCACACAGGAGTGCAGCTGGAAAGAGGTGCCGGGGTTTGCAGTGCCCGCTGCTCACACGCTCTCCGAGGACTGTGTTGGCTGTGAAGCAGAGTGGAGGCTTGGTGCAGATCCATCCCCGTGGCATGTTAAGGCTCTGTTGGATTGGCTATTCAGCAATGTTTCCTCAGCCAGCATTTTGGGTTTGGTTGGTTAGATTATTTCTTAATACCGCAATACTGTATAAGAGCATTTACTTTAGCTAATAAGTTTTAGAGTGAGCNCCCTTCCCTTCCCTTCCTTTCCCATTAATCTAATCAGATATGTTCCAGAAATCAGACTGGAATTTCCCTTTTCAGATAATGATCTGAGAAATTTAGACACAGTTATTTATAATCTAGAAGAACACAAAAATGCAAACACCTATTCACAAAGTTTCCAGCAGTTTCATATCAGCATTAAAGGCAGACTTTAGAAAGTGATGTTTTCACACAAATGAAGGTAAAGAAGTTCAGGTGAAACTTCTTTAAATCCATCATCTCTCATTCTCCAAAATCCATAGAAAACCATCAGTATATGCTATCTGATATTTGGGATTTATGATAGCAATTTGAAGGGTGAATAGGAAGTGAGTCCAAAGTTCATAATATAATCTCATGACAGTAGCTGTTTTCATGAGTGTTCATAAAAGTATAAATAAAGACAAGCTTCAGTCTAGATGATATCATTTTTTAGATAATTGAAATATTATGTGTAGTTATGGATGAATTCATTGTGGCTTCCTCACCACTAGAGGGAAAGCCTAGGTCCTCCAAAAAGCAATTCAGATGTTAGATGAACTGACTGTAACCCGTTGATAACTATACAGGGAACAAGAAGCAATCACCTCCTAGCATTAAGTTAGTTAAGTGCTTAAAGTTCATGTTTGAAAACAGATCTTTGTATTCAGTATGAATTCTGAATCCAGGATATTCTCAATTTTAGGTCCCTAGATGAGATTTAATCTAAATATTCCATATCTCAGGAGATCTCTGAGGTTCAATCTGTGGCCAGCTCTAAGGCACAAAAAAAAACGTCTCATATGTATGACTTATATGGAAGTTCAAATGTAAAATGAAAATGAAATCTTCAGAAAGACAGAGAACAAAGTAATGACACTAATTAGAATTAAAACACTTAAATACCAGGTTGAGGTGTCAAAAACTGGAATTGTTTTGTTTCTTTACCCTCTAAGAATTTTTTACTGAATATATTAAATTTCAGGTGATAAAAGCTACACAAACTCTTGATTTCTAGCAAAGATATACCAATATTTTTGCTGATTTTTTCTCCTTTTTGCTGTACTACAGTCTTAAAGACAATGGATAATATTTTCTTAGTTCATTGTTATCCTGCAGAGAAGAGAACTAGTATAATAGCATTACACCCAAACTGATCTCCAGTCTGTAATAAGATTCTATTTTGTTGCTGTACTTTCAGGTCATAGAGCTTTCTTGTAAGGGTAAATTGTCAGGGTCATATTCTGGTTTGGGGAACTCACGTTATCTTCAGTTGGGTTTGAAAATTACCACTAAACAAGATAGAAGGAAAGTTATTTTTTGTATTATACTTGGATATTATGAAACCAATCAACAGATACAAACCACAATCTCCAACATTTCAGTAAGCTCCAAATTGCCTTCTGTTTGGTTATTTTATCACAAATTTACTTTTTCATTGTCTTGCTTTGCAGTTTTTGTATCTCTCTCCCCCTCTCCTCTATCCAAAACAAAAGGGAAATATTTATGAAAATATGTATGCGTATGTATGCATGTTTGCAAAATGCCTGCTGATTACATTTTTGTACTAAAGACATGTTTAAAGAGTTCTTAGAGAATATATCAAGTTATGTTCAAGTGACCTGTTTAAAACTTCCAATACCTGAATCATTTTCCATATAATCCAAAACAGAGCCTAAATTTTTACCTTTCTTGACGTTCTTCACATTTTTCATTTATTTTAATGATTTTCTTCACTATTTCTCATTATTTAGCTAATAAAAGTTCTTGTATAATTCTATTGGGTGTCAAAAACAAGGTTCTCACTCTGGCTCACTGTGTCTTTTAGAGATAAAAATGTTAAAATTCACTGTAGAGAGGTTGGTGCTGGTCTCTTCTCACAGGTAATTAATGACAGAACAAGAGGGAATGGCTTCAAGCTCCAACAGGGTAGGTTTAGACTGAACATTAGGAAAGAATTTTTCACAGAAAGGGTGGTTGGGCATTGGAATAGACTGCCCAGGGATGTGGTTGAGTCACCATCCCTGGATGTGTTTAAGAGACGTTTAGATGTGGTATTGGCGGATATGGTGTAGGGGAGAACTTTGTAGAGTAGGGTAGATGGTTGGACTCGATGATCCCAAGGGTCTCTTCCAACCTAGACAATTCTATGATTCTATGATTCTAATCTAGGGAAAAGCAAACCTGATATGGAGGAAAAGTTTTAATATTGCTTCCCAAGCACTGTGCAAATGCTGAGGGACTGTGTGCCCATCACTCACCTAGTGAGAATGCAGTGAGATGGGAGGCAGTTTCATGGCAGACAGAGCAGTTTGGGGTGGCTTCTGTATATTGAAGCATTCACAATTCTTAAGGCTACACAGGCCCCTGCTTTACCCAGCCCAATGCTGCCAACAGCCATCTCCTGACTCATCTTTAAGATCTCAATGGTCTTAAAGGTCTTTTCCAGCTGAAATGATTCTATGAGTCTACGATTCTATGATTCTATGATTCTATCTCTGCATAATATTTCTTGGCTATCTACCACAAGATTTTAATGCCATGTTTGACATTAGAGTCATTCAACTTGAACTTGAGCTTTAAGCTGATATTTGTCCATCTACATTCATTTTCACTCGTAAAAAAAAAAACACTTTCTGAATCATGGCATCACTGCAGCACATCTTCCTAGGATAAACCATTAAGGTTCCATATTTTCACAACATATCATTTGTAAATTGCCTGACAGTTATTTCTCCTATTATTATTTATCGTGCTTTACTACTCATAAATTGCTAAAAGAGGTTTCTTTCCCAGTTAACAAGATCTAATAAGAAGGCGTTTCTTCATAAATGACAGCATATGAATT
Source organism: Ibidorhyncha struthersii (assembly GCA_013398815.1). Lineage (NCBI taxonomy): Eukaryota > Metazoa > Chordata > Aves > Charadriiformes > Charadriidae > Ibidorhyncha > Ibidorhyncha struthersii. Next base: position 96,440 of record VZSZ01003323.1, on the reverse strand, counting down.
GTACATATATGCGATTCTAAAACATTTTCCAATAGTAAAAGTGCAACAAATAATAATTCTATCAGCTTTATTGGGTGTTGGCTGTTACTAGAGTTGCTCAGACTCATATGTTACATGGATCTCTTAGAGCAGCCATCAAATCCAACATAGCTGTAAAATACACATCCCTAAGCCTTTGGCACCTGTTTTTATATAAGAAAGTAAGGATAAGACAGAAATACATTGTAAGAAGGCTATATCAAGCAGGGGAAATGGCTGATACAGTGAACTAAAGGAGTGAGGAAAAATAATGTGGACTAAAGCAAGGCTGTGCTTTCTAATTGCAAATACCAGGAACAAAAACTTCCTTGGCAGAAACAAAGTCCATGGTGGTGTCTACAGTTAAGACCACAAAAGTGACTGCCTCCCTGCTTTTAACTAGACTAAGTGAGTAATAATGATAACAGTGATAGTAATAATAATAGCAACAATTATACTAGTATTAGGTCTCCTGAGTGGGAGACGCTCTTGGGAACTGCTCAGAGACTTCTGACTGGACTAATGAGTGAGTTTGCACATCACTGCATACCATCCCAGTGCCTCTAGCTCTCCTTTGTCCTCTCTCCCTTGACAATAGTCCTGAGCAACAAGCACAGTAACAAACTTAAGAAAATCCACCCAAATATGTGCCACAACAATCCAAGGTGTTCCTTGCCATATCATCATACCTGGGCAGTAATTCGTCCTATTTGTAGTGAGATAATTGAGGCTGGGAGGCAACCTGTCCTTCATGCTCTTCGCAATCAGGGAAGACATTTCCAGACAACAGTGTCTACTAATCACTGCAAGATTCTAGAGTGAGTAGTTCCATACCATAGGTATCTCTGTTTGGAGCCTAGTTTGTGTGACCCCACTTTGCTAGGCACAGCTTATATCAGATAAGCATAATGACACAGAGATTGGCCCAAGATCTATTCTGACATTTATGGTTAGGGCCAAGGAGTGGGCTCAAGCACTGATCCATAGTTATTTTTACTGTTTAATAGCATGCTGTCTTGGAAATATTGATGCACAGGAAGTAGCAGCTTCCAGTATGATGTCCACAGGTGATTTGGACGGAGGTAAAGGCACAAGATATGTGGACATTTCTTTGAGGTACAAGAAAAATTTAGCTATATAAATTTAGAATTAGTGAATGGTCCCTAGCCCATTTTATTTATTTTATTTAGTGGGATAGATTTAAACTGGATGAGAAATTTCTTGTTAAAAAATAACAACAATGAAAAAAAGAACTTACCTAAAAGACAGTCTGCGTAAGTCAATAAATGGTCAATACAGTTTGTTCCCTGCCTCAGCGCTGCCTGACATTGTTAGTCTCTGGATGCAGCTTTTGTAGTCATCCATTAACAATAAAAAGTTTGCCATTCTTGTCATCTGTAAGTTTTTGCTAATGGGAATACTTTCTAGTACAAGCCATTTCATGAAGTCCTCTCTACCCACTCAGCCTTAGAGAGAGTGTATTGATGGGTAGTTTACAAAACAAGGGTTCATCTAAGTAAGGGTTCATCTAAGTATGTTTGCTGGGAAAAAGTTAATTGAGGCATCAATATTTCTAGAACTCATTCATAAATTAATTTAAAGCAAAAGGGAAGCAGGAGGTGCACAAGGAGTCAGGAGAACTACTTTTTATTATCAGCCCTCTTATAGTTTTTCTTTAAGTTAAGCAAAACATTTTATCTCTTGGTATCTTTCTCTAGCTCACCTCTCTTTTCTTTGGCCTCTCTAAACTGAGTCCACTGACCTCTAGGCTATGTCTGATTACGGAGTATGAAATCTAGCCCAACACTAGCTACAGTCTCTAGATACTGCTGCAATAAAAGATCTACCCATTTTCACATCATGCTTTGCTTTAGAATCAAATTATCTTCAGTCCAATTGTCCAATATTACTATGTCCCCATTCCCTGTTTTTTTTTGACTGATAGAACAACTTCTGTATCACACTGCTATTAAAACAGAAGACTTTTTTTCATTTAATAAAATATGTGCCATCCCAGGGATGAAGCCAGCAGGCCACAGATTACTATGACAGACTTAAAGAGCTCAGTCTGTTTGTTTTATTAAAAAGAAAGTTGAGAGGTGACTCAATTGCAGAGTTTAAACACCCCAGGGGGAATAGAGATGGGGGCAAATTCCACCCTGATGTTGACTGTAGCCAGCATAGAAACAAAGAGCAATGGCTGGGAGATAAATTCCATTACAGTTAAGGCCCATTCATAGTTGAAAGGAG
>VZSZ01003323.1:70594-81867 GCA_013398815.1 Ibidorhyncha struthersii | reverse complement strand
AAAAAAAAAAAAAAAAAAAAACAGCCATTAGGAAATTGTGAGCAACCTTCCTGAGAGAAACCAAATTGTTATTGCCTGTCTCTGTCATTGTTGTACCTGCGTGGCTGGGTAAAGACGTTACATTTCCACTCTGTAGCCTGAACCACAGTGTTACTCATCAGGTATGCATGGCAACCTGCACCAGTTCCAGATTTACCTACCAGACACTGTGATTATCAGTGATAAAATACTGTTAATATTTCATTAGCCACTTTAGATTATCCCGAAAAGCTATATCTTTCTTCTCCACAGCCCTTAATACTCTTTATGTTTTAAAGTATTTATTTCCCACATAGCAGTATGCATGTATTTACTGTAACATTCGTGTTATCTGTTTCCAGTCCTTCATTTTCAATCTTTTCTGTCTGGAAGGATACAGAAGCAAAGGTTCACCTTTCTGCTTGTACTACAGGTTATGACCCAACATTTTTCCTCTAAGAATTTCTGGAAAAACTTCAGAAGAGGCATGAGGACAGCTTGGTTCATGGCATCCGCACTACACACACTGTCTTTTCACCTTTTCAGTGCTTTTCCACAGCCTGGCAGGACTGTGGGTTTGAACTAGCTGGCTGACTGAAACACAGGTAATAAATAAACGTCAGAAACCAGCACTAATCTGCACAGGAGCTGATGCTGAATGCCTCCTGGTACCAAAGGGACCCTTTAGAGCAGTGTTTTGTCAGCATCCACATCCATGTTTTGTTGTAAGGCCAACATTTTCTGCCAGGTATATTTGAGAGGCTCGATCTGATCCCAACAGCATTTGATGTGTGTGTGTTTATGTGTGTAGATGCAAGTTCACATATGCCGCTAGGTAAACTGAGCTACAGCTTTATCAGTGGGGGACTGAAATGTCTATTACACTGAATAAGAACATGAATTTATCAGTTGTGATCACAATTTGAGCTTCCAGGATGTATTAATACAGCATCTTCTACATTTCAAAAAAATACCTGAATAATTGGACAGACACATCATGGATAGAGGAGGTTAAACAGATACTTCTAGGAAGGAGTTTCTGCCATTCTGTTTGTTAAAAGTCTGTTTTCTTATTCTACCTCTGTTATGGTTTGAGAGACCCATAACTATTTATTGTCGTTTAAAGAATCGTTCTATCACCCAATGGTCCCTCCCCACCTGGGAAAGGGAATCAGGAAAAACAAGGAAACCCGGGAGTTGAATTGTAAACAGATTTAGTAGAGGAGGATTAGATAATATTAATAGCACTAAAGGACCAATATTAAACCTGATACTAATACAGAATATGCAAAGGGTATACTCAGCCAATTGTATCAGTAGAAAGCTGTGCACTCCCAGCAGTGGACAGCAACTGTGGGACAGCTTCAGGAGGAAGGGAAGGTCTCAGGGCTCCAGCACTGGGGCAAGGATTTCTCAGGATAGTAGCCATCAAGGGAGAGAGACAACTTCGCTGCAAACTTTCTAATTGATAGTGAATGTGACGTTGATAGTATGAGATAATCCTGTTGGCCAGTTTAGGTCAAGTGCTCAGGTATCACTCCTCCTTGTCCCTGCACCTGGCAAGCTCGAAAATACTGAGACCTTGAAACCACCACACCGTAGCTGGCTAGAAAGCAAATATTTTCACAAATTCAGACACTAGAGTCTTCTAAAAGTGCAATCTTCCCACGTAGTAGAAGAGAACATTAGTCCTGTGTCGCTCAAACCAGAACTACCCCAAGCTAATATTATAAAGATATTATCTGTCTTCCTCCTCTCCACCTTCCTTCCACCTTCACTTTTCTGCTTCTCTCTTCTTGTGTCTTCACTATTCCCTTTCTTTTGTGGCAATAAACATGAACTAGCATCCCAGGCAGTCCCAGCAACCCCTTTGGCTTCAGCAAAAAATTAAGATTCTAGAAAAAAACTTACTGATTAATCCTTGAGCACCATCATTCCTTAAGTTTCTGTTAGTAAAGTATCCGAGATGTCTTGGGGACATATGCAAGAAAGTTTGGGGCTGTATTCAACAAAGTTAAGATTCTGCCAGCTGTTAGATGTTACTTTGCTTACGTTAAGGTTCTTGGTCTTCTAAGTAAAAATCGAAGCCCACAGGCAGCAAATACACAGGGGTTATCCAAAGAAATTGCCTGCCAAATGGGGAGCTTGCCAACAGGGCAAGCTAACCACAGATGTACGAACAAGTTACCACGGAAACTATCCGAGTGCATGTTCTTAGCCTGCAGCAAAAGTGAGGTAATTTGAGTGAGGTTAGCAGGCAATAAGAGAGCTTGTTATGTCTAATTAGCTAAATGCATTCTTACAGCTCTTCCTACCCACGGGCCTTTTAAGATTTTTAATTTTTCTCCCTCAGCACATTCATTTCTCATTGTTATCCTCTTCATAAGTGGTTCTTCAGACTCAATATTTTATTTTGTGTTGTCCATGCTGGTGGATCACATCACATGATGGAGCTAAGTGGATGCTCTTTGTGCAGCTGTCATTCCTGTTTTAACGTTCCGATGTCACCGGCCCCTCTTTCAATGTTCCTGTGACCAATAAAAGGCCCTTTGCTCATCCATAACCAGTCCTTTCAACACATTAGAAAGGGGCTGAAAACGAAGACTCCAGTGAAGCTCCCGTGATTTTTTTCAGTCAATTCATATTCTGCAAAAGTGCAATATTTTGCCTGAACTAATATTGACACGGGGAAGATCAATGTCATTAGTTTAATAAAGATACTGCGCAAGTATTTCCTGTAATGGGGTTGACAAACCTTCCCAGTAAATTTCAGAATTACTAAACCCTCAAAATTAATTCCAGGAAAAAAAAAAAACAACAGCTCTCCACTCCCATTTCCTGATATAATATCCCACTCTCATTACATCAAGTAAATTTTTCTTTGAAAAGCAACCCAAGTAATAGGTGGCAAGGTTAAACTTTCTGTAAATCAGGCATAAGGCACCTTGATACCTCATACATTTGCAACACTTGCTTACTTCAGCAAACAATTTCTGGAAAAAAAAAAATTAAATTATTCCATTGCAGTCCAAATCTCTATAAATCCATTATAAATTCTTCCTCTGCCTCCCTTCTGTCGAATACCCACTTCAGCAGCCTGGACAGAATCCCTGGATCTCAGCAGATGACGACTGCATGGAGATGGAGACAGAAAGGAGAGCTTTATTGCAATTTTCTTTTCACTGCCAGGAACGTAGCATGGTGTTCTCTGTTTGCCTACAAGCTGTTTGGGAGTATGTTTAGATGTGAAAACTGTACACCAGAATATATGTGCAATTCACTCCACATAGTGTGAAGCTATATGTGGTGTCAGGACACACAACACTATTTACTGCATTTGGAATAGATATTTTTTGTGATCTTTTTATTCTAGTGTTGGAAACTCCCATTCAGCTTAAGCATAAAAGGAACTTTCAGAGCTTAATTCCAGTAGTCTGTTAATATGTCTAAAAATGACACATTTAACTGAACACGAGTTTTGGAGACTTTGGCTCAAAAGATTATTTCAGTTGTGTGAATCACCAATATTTTTGTTTTGTGGGTTTTTTTTACGTCATTTACAGTTCTCCTTTCTGACTATATGTACAAACGCACACAAATAAATACATAACTCTTTCTGTCTCTTCCTTGTCTTCTATTTAGCTCTCCAGATTTCTTCCTGATCTCTTTACATTTCCCAATCTTCAGGAGACAACTGTGGAAAATAACACACTGAAAGCAGCATCCTGCTCTGCCCTCCTCACTGACTCCTGCTTTGTTTTCTGATCTTCTCATGTCAGTGGAGTGTTTTCAGGACAAAATAGTGCTTTTAGAAGCTGTGTTACTCCTGTCTTCAAAGTAATATAATGACAGAGAGATTTGCATATGTGACCAGGTATTAAGTGGATTTACTCAGTACCCAGCCTGCTTAGCTCCTGAGTCCTAATGAAGAACTGGATTCAAGTGACTAGTGGAATTTTAATGTCTAACATGTAAATGAAAATAGCCTACACCATAGATAGATAGATAAAAATGTGGGGGCTGGCTGTACTGGACCGATAGTCAATTTGTGCTCACAAAACAATAAAAATAACTTGCGATAAGTTTTAAAATAAGAGTTCAACACTACCAACCTTCTATTGGCTTAAAAAAAAGTCTAAAAGGTACATTTGCAGCTTTTTTTACATGTAAATTTTTTAATAACCATCTGCTGTTAGCAGATGATAATTGATTATTTTGTTGATGCTTACAAAAGTTTAAAAGATTTTCCTTTCTTGTGAACTTAAAACTGCAATTCTAAGATTTTCTCCCTACAAAAACCTGGTCTCCTCCTGTGAATGTTCCAAGCTGAACTGATGTAGAAACATCTGCTTTTTGCAACCATCTTATGGCCATCTATGTCCTCAGCTGAGTGTTGCAATCAAAGTACCTTTAAAGATGATGGACAATTTAGAAAATTGTCAGATCTCTGAAAAATGCTTTCAGCAATTGACCCATACTTGTTCATCTTGAAGACTGATGCTAAGGATTTAACACTTCCACATTCTCTTCAAATTAGACCCAGAGCTATTGCTGACTGATGCAAGATCATGTGGCTTTGAGTATCCAATTCAGTCAGATCCTGAGGCAATTTCTCTGGAAACATTTCCTGGTATAAAGATGCTTTAACCCACTCATCAGTCTTGCTTTTGACATGATAACGCCAGAAGAGTACAGTCTGTAGTAGAGAAGAAAAACTTCAGAGTCCAACTTGCAGATAGCACCCTGATTCCATAGTGATTTTTACATGAGATGAGACATTGATTTAATTATTTAACATTACAACAGTGAAATGATGAAGTGACATTATCACAAGTTGGAAAAAAAAGACCTTGGAGCCTCATGCGTTTCACTTGTTTTGCAACTATGCAGCTGCATGGAGGATGTTTCTCTTTACTCAAGACATTTGCCCAAAGCAGGAATGAAATTATTTAGAGGCATTGCTTCTTTGTTACAAGGATATTGTGGATTCAAAGTGTGAAAAAAAAAAAAAAAAGTCCAAAAGGGAGAGAAATACTAGACAGAAATCAGTGCTGGGCAAAAATTTCCATCACAAAAATACTAAAAATCTCCAGATTCAAGTGTGAATTAACATTGGACCTAGAATTTTTTCACATGAAAAAGAGTGATGAGACAGATGCATTTAATGAAACAGCTAATAATAGCTTAGGGTTTTCATAGAAGAGTGTAGCAATGATCATAGCAGGTCAGAGAAAATATCAGTCTAAGCTGACATTGGTCAATAATGAAGAGATAAGAAAAAGTGTTCAGTGATACTTCATCAGATTACTTTCTCAGCCCTCAACAATTTGCAGTTCCCTTAGATTGAACAAGGGTATGATTCTTCCTTGCTCAAAACATGGAGTCTTAGCTCTGTTTCATGTCCCACCTTAGTGACTAACCAGGTGAGAAGGGCATAATTTGGGACAGACGTATCTCTCCAGTTTTGTCTAGAAATCTAATTTTTCGCAAGAATGTTATACATTTTTCCTTTAAAAAAAGAGCAAATCAGTTTTACAATGCCATACTTTCCATCCTCAGTCCCCTAAAAATAAGTCACAGAGCTCATTACAGGAGTCCCAGACAGTCCTATTATTTTCTCCATTGCTAAAGCTGCATTTTACTTCCTTTCCAAATGCAAAGGCCAGGTTACAAGGGGAAGGGAAAGAATATTTGAGCCTCTGTGATGCAAATGCCTTCAGAGGCTGGAACAGCCTGTGAAGATGGTGTGAGATGTGTAGTACTGTGCCATGTACTATTTCAATACCGTCTAGTCTGTCAGGGCATAAGTTCACACAAGACCACATCTAACAGCCTTCCAAAGGCTAAAGGGGGCCTACAGGAAAGATGGGGAAGGACTCTCCTTATCAGGGAGTATAGCGATAGGGCAAGGGGTAACGGTTTTAAAATGAAAGAAAGGAGGTTCTCATTAGATATTAGAATAAATTCTTTACCATGAGGGTGGTGAGACACTGGAACAGGTTGCCCAGAGAAGTTGTGGAAGCTCTATCCTTGGAAGTGCTCAAGGCCAGGCTGGACGGGGCTTTGAGCAACCTGGTCTAGTGGAAGGTGTCCCTGCTCATGGCAGGGGGTTTGGAACTAGATGATCTTTAAGGTCCCTTCCAACTCTAACCATTCTATGATTTTATGATCTTCTCTTTGGCCCAGTCTGTTAATCTTGTCTACACCCATGGCCATTCATGCTAGATCCCATTCTGGTCACCAATATTTCGCAAGTGTGAAATCAGTAAAAAGTATCACAGAGTGGCAAGGCAGGAAGGAAAACATGGAAAACTCTTACATGACACCAGCTTTCACGTAACTCTGGGGAGGGAGAAAGAAGAACAGAACTAATTGCAATACCCTCACAATAATGATTAATTGTATGGTAGCTTTTATATCATCTAGCCTTGTAATGTAGAAAGCCAACAAAGCTGAGACTGCAGAATTGCCTGCACGAAGTCAGAGTGAGGTTTGTTCAACTAATTACTTCTGAAGACTTCCAAACGGATTTAAAAGTAATGGTGTTGACACAAAATTCTCCTCTCACATTTCTGCAGCATGTTACTCATCTACTGCTCAGGCTGCTGAAAAGAAGTGTCTGCTTGCCTAGGGACTGAGTTAAAAAATAAGGTGCACATATTTGGTTGAATGAAAAATGCTGGTTTGTGTCAGCAGAAACTGGCTGATTGGAAATTGGTGATTGCAGCGTACACGTTTGTGAATGTGACCATACATAAATGTTAAAATGTTTATGTTTGCAAAAGGAAAAGTTTCAGCATTCTATTTTTAAGAAATATTTCACTTTAAAATTAATTAAAAATTCTGAAACAAAGCAGAATATTTGTGTTGAGGGAGATAGAAACTGGAGTTTTTAACACCAAAGATTTTTGTTGTATTTTTGCATTTACTGTGCATTTTTTCTCATCCTGAAACAGTCATATTGAATGTCTGGCCACAAAAAGGAAACACTGGTTACTCACAAAGCCTAGTCTTCAACATTTCTTTCAGCATGAGTTAATTTCTACTTGATCTTGTTTTTCCTGTCTTTTCAGGGATGTCATTGCTCAGTGGCAAGAATATGATAGGCAGTTTATTAATGTAAATATCTGAAGAAAGAGAAGAAGGGTAAAAGGGCTTGGAACACTTTATTCTTTTTTAAAAATATTCCATGGCAAATATTATGTGAACAAATAACAACAGTGGTCCTTGTCTTAAAAAAGACAGGAAGATTGATTTTTCTGTTTTATCTGGTTCTGCTCAGGTTTTCAACCCCGGCAACTGCTGTAATATCCAAGTATTTGAGCTTTGACCTGAACAATAACATTTCACACTTGGAAAGATTCTTATGCCAGCCTGTAGAAAATCTCTGCCACCATGCCTGTTGATACAACACTTGTCCAGGGGAAAAAAAAAAGAATAACTGTTAAAAAATGACATAGGTATAATAGATCTGCTTTTGGGTTAGTGGATTGGGTTGCATGTTTCTCAAAACAGAAGTCAAATGCTTACAGTGAAAGCCTTTGGCCCTAGAAAAGGCAAGTTGTAATGCAGGAATGCTCAGTCCAGCCTTCACTGGACCTAGTCCCATCTGTCAAAATACAGAATTTGTCCCTCTCCAGATTACTGGGACAACTGACAGTGCTGGGTGGTTGGAGACCACCTAATTTCTTCCTGGTACCTTAGACAGAGAGTGATGAACTGAGAGTAGTGAAAGTTGGTCAGTCCTTGTTTTTCATCATTAATGAGAAATCTCACAGGTGTAGTGAGGGAGCGCCTTTGGCATAAACCCAGCGGTCAGTGCTGGGACTAAAAAAAAACTATCATTCATGTCAGATAGGCAATACCCATTTTTTTCCTTTTCATTGTCCAAGATGGCATTCACTTTCTAGACCCATGAGATTATTCTTCTGTTTTTCTCTTGGCAAATTTGCTTATCGGAGACCCAGGAAATCATCAATAACTTTGATCTCTCCATCTTTTTCCTGTAGTATATTATAGGTTTGTACATTATTCTGTTTGTTCTGATCTTCTGAGGGAATGGACTGTGATGGGAAGGGATGTGAATGTTTGCGTGGATTCTCCTGGATTGCCTACCTGTCTCTAAACTGATATCCAGCTGCTAATACACAGCCTTGTATCTGGATGTTTGTTTTCTGCAATGGGGTCCGTCAGGAAAGAAAAAATCAACCAGAGATGAAGTGAAAAGATATGCATCTTTCCTAGACATTATGCAGAGTAGTCATGGTTTTTCCTACTCCTCTTATTGTTTGCTGTGGTACAAACAAAACTGCTCAAGATGCTGCTTTTCTCCTGCTATGTTCTTAAACAGTTATCCTTTGTTTACAGCTCACATAATTATTATCTGTGGAAAATACAGAGCTTGGTCAAAAAACATTAGAATCCCTCCTATTAGCCTCAGTGGTATTTAGATGAGCATGGTGCTGAGCAACGTGTGTCCCCTTCTGCCTCTGATTAGTGATCGAGACCCCATGTCTTCAGTGAAAAAAAATCACAGAACAAAGCTTTTGGATCTATAATTATTGCTCTGTTTCCAGTTGCAAAGTTAATGAGGGCTGCCAGGGTGAAAATCTCTGTGTCAAATATTTAGGAAAAACCTTGCAACCCTTAGCACTCCGCCTGCAGCCTCCTGACCTCTTCATGGCAACCTGTAAGTCCCTGTCACAAGAGGAAAGCTGAAAAAGCCATCTCAAGTAGACCATGTTGTTGCAGGGATAGAATCATAGAATCATCCAGGCTGGAAGGGACCTTCAAGATCATCAAGTCCAACCATTAACCCAACACTGCCAAAACCACCAATAAATCATGTTCCTCAGGACCACATCTACATGTCTTTTTAATAATTCCAGGGATGGTGATACAGCCACTTCCCTGGTCAGCCTGTTCCAATGCTTAACAAACCTTTTGGTGGAGAAATTTTTCCCTGATATCCAATCTAAACCTTCCCTGGTGCAACTTGAGGCCATTCCCCCTTGTCCTGTCACTTTTTACTTGGGAGAAGAGACTGACCACCACCTGGTTACAACCTCCTTTCAGGTAGTTGTAGACAGCAATAAGGTCTTCCCTCAGCCTCTTTTTCTTCAGGCTAAACAGCCCCAGTTCCTTCAGCTGCTCCTCATCAGACTTGTCCCCCAGACCCCTCACCAGCTTCGTTGCCCTTCTCTGGACACGCTCCAGCACCTAAATGCCTTGCTTGTAGTCAGGGACCCAAAACTGAACACAGTATTAAAGGTGAGATGCACAAGTGGAAATGCATTTCTTTCCTGCATAAAGACCACCACTGGTTCACCCAAGGTAGTGCTGCTGATTCTGCTAATGTGATCTCTGTCAATGAAATCTACTTTGGGATGCTTTTGTTGCTGCCTTGACCAAAGGAGAGAGAAAGCTGAACACAAAATAATCTCAACTTGATAGAGATTTGCCACCTAATGACAGTCCAAGGACAGAGGTAGATTATTGATCTGCTTAGTTTCTTTGCACTTTCTTTCTCAGATCCACATATTTTTATGTTCTGCCTATGGAGGCCAATGATTGCCAATGCCTCCCCACCCACCTTCCAGCCCAGGTGGCTTTGTGCTCTCCTTTTGGTTGTGCAGGAGCTGACCTTAGGGGGGAACTGGCTGTCTTAAAGATGGCAGCTCATCCATCACAGCTTTCACAGGCTGTCAGTGTTGCATTTAATCTCACTTGTAATTTTCCATGGGAGTTTTGCAAAAGCCACAAACAGAATCTTAATGCTGTAAAATGCGATTTGCAGCCAGTGAATACTTCCTCTCTGTACGAAGCTGTGCTGCATTCCAGCTGCCCTGAACTATCCAGAGAGATGAAAAACTCCCGAATTCAGCCTACAGTCCCATGCGCTAGCACAGTCCTCATATTGTTGTAACTAGTATAACTTCCCTCTCAACTCATACGCACCCAAATGGACAGTCAGAACCATGCACTTTGCAAGGAAGATATGAGAAGCCTGTTTTCCTGGGGCTCACACATTGTGTTTATGAGGCTTCATTGCCCATTTTATGCACTTGTCCTTCTGGGGGATCTTGCTTTTTGGTTACACTGCAAGCTTCAGTGCCCTGCTTCTGTAAGTCCTGATCCAACACCACACACGCACATCCTGCCCCAGGCAATCAGTGTGCTTAAAGTTTGAATGAGACTGGGGAAGCTTCTGCCAGCTCTTAAATTTTCATTTTTCATTATCTTCACTACACCAGTCTTCCACCTTCATTNGTCTTCCACCTTCATTCCCTTCTTAAAGTTTACCAGCAAAGGAACAAGCTAAATTGGAATCAATATAACCAGAATTATACTCTGGGAAACAATGCCAGTTTCAATCACAGAGGGTTACTCTAAAGAGGAGATATAAATCCCTGCTTCCCAGATATATATTCAATAGAATGACCTCGCTCCCTGACCTGTCTGTTCGTGTCACGCTGACAGATCATATCTTCTTCTGGCACAGACCCACAGAAGCTGCAATTTGTCAACAAGTCCCTGAGCTGTGCAGATCTGGGAGGGATTTCTATGATATAGTTTCTCTTCTGGTGATAAGAAGGGAACAAGGTAAATCCCTGGAATTATGTGGGCGTCAGTGACCTCATCAAGGGCTTTATCCCTTGTTTCTCATTCCATAGGTGTCTAGCCTCTTGATGGAATTATGAACTGAAGGGAAAATGTCTATTTTTCCTCTAGACATCTTTCTGTATTTACAATTTCTTCAGCAATTAGATCAATTAAATTACTATAGCTATATTTTCCTCGGTGCTGGAAGCAGTAGCGGTAGTTATAACAGCATTAGATTTCAGAGACACATGTTTTCAGCCTTGAAGCTGAAAAACTTCAACTAAATGTCCTGTGCCAGGTGTCTTAATGCTGAATTAGTTCATAAAATTTCACCAAAGCAGTTAATTAGTTCCTGAGGGCAAGACTTAAGAAAAATACTATGCTTTGAAATGAAGTATTGCTGTTAATAACTTTAATGTTATCTCTGTAATCTGGCAGGAAACTGGGGTCCAAAACCAAACTTTTGCTGCTTTTTATAGAACTCCAGCCAAATTTGGCCAGGTTACAAGCCTCCAGCCGCCCAGATACTGGGAGGATGTTTTTCTGCACGATTTATTTCTCCTGAGTATTCTCCAGTTCTCACAGCTCTTAGGAGTCTTGTTTCATTATGGAGCATAGCATGTCTTCCCTGCAGTTGTTCTTCCTTGCAGGTG
>VZSZ01003323.1:45592-70523 GCA_013398815.1 Ibidorhyncha struthersii | reverse complement strand
AATAAGGAAGGGTGGAACAAAGGAGGAATTAGATGGGCAAAGACTAGAAAATCACAGAGCAAAGGGAAGGGTAACTTTTTATATTTGAGTATGGCTGTGCTTGCACCCTAATTATATTTATGACCTTACCATTTTTAACATAAGGATGTTTCAATTTATGTGCATTATTTTTTCTTTTTAGGTAATGAACACATAAAATCTTCACTGAAACTGCAGCTCTGTTTAATTGTTTGCTCAGAACTGCAGTGTTTTTAACAAAATAAAATTAAAAAATCCTCCTTCAGGTCAAAAAAGGCACAGCAAAGAAAAAAAAAAGATTATAAAGTCCAAAATAGACCAAAATAGTCTTCTATCCAGACAATTAATTTTGCAGTGGTGCCCAATAGACATATTGAATCATGCATTTTGCTTACACAGCTGCCCAGAGAAAAACAAGGACCATATTGCTACCCATCTCCCTTTACTAAAGGTTGGCAATTATAGCGGTTGGAAAGAGATAACAATCTTTCAATGTGTCAGTGAGTATTATTCATGTTGGCATACAACCTCCATGCTTACCCTTACAATACTCTTAATTAAGTTAACATTATACCTGTAACATAAAGGAATGATCCTACTAACATTACAAAGTTTGTGGCTCAATGCAAAGGTGACGGGGAGGAATTCTGTGGTCTGTGCTATGCAGGTGCATGCTCAGTGCAGATTTACCTCCAGGCTGGAATGAACTGATTTTCTGTTTCATCCAAAATCCTGTTTCTCACTCTGTCCAGCTTTGTAGATAGGTGCAAAAAATGCATGGTGATGTCATAACTTTATCATAAAGGGCATTTTCCTCACGGTAGGTATGAAAGAGTTTGTTTGTATCTTGAAACACCAGGTTTTATTTTCCTAATAAATATAAATAGCACCTCTGAGAGCATGAAGGTAGAAATAAGAAAAACAAAACCCGAGATTTGTAGAGAATAGCAATCAAGACTTTTCCTACCCTATTATGCAGCCTTTCACAAGGCTGTCTCAAGGTTTTGGTTTTTTTTTTCTTTTTATTCAGATGGTTGGTAAGTTACTTGAATAAATCATGATATCCAAATACATATGAAAAGAAAGGCCAGAGTTTCTGGCCTAGAATTTGAATATACATCATACATTTCACTCATACAGTTCATTCATTTAGTTTTATTTTCAAATACTGAAAAGAAATGATAGTCTACCAAATGAAAAGCCAGCTTACATTCAGAAGCACATAGGGTTTGGTCCTTGTTTTGCTGCAGACTTGCTACACATTACTAAATGAGCTCCCAAAGTTAAAAAAGTACCTTAAGTGGTAGGCAGTGGTACTCCTTATAACAAGCATTTAAGCTGTGTTTAAACCACACATTAATGAGCATGCTGAGCAACCTTCCATCTGGCAGGCTGGCAGGTCAGATGCCAGGAAGTAGCCAGTATGGAAATTTTAGGAATAAAAAGCCTGTTTCAAAATACAGGCAAATTAAAAAAGAGCTGCCTTGGATCCCTCCAGATTCATGGTGATTCCTCCCCTTACAGTTCCCCAAAACACATTTCCTCCACGTTTTCTGAGAACAGTGAGTGCATGAGGCCACTTAGGGAAGATGAGCTGAAAAACAAATAGATTTTGGATCTTCGTACAGTTCAGGCAGGAGCTAAGTGAATAGGATTACAGGCCTGGTAAGACCAAAACACTTAAAGGCATGTTCAGAAATGAATGTGACTGAAAAATCTTAAGGTATGAAAGCTGTTGTGCTTAAAGACTCAGGTTGCCTCCAGGATTAGTTTAATGCTGAACAGGGATTCTGTAGGACTTTAATTCTATGTAAGTCTTTTCGGCCATCCCTTCCAGTCTGTGGACTAAATATACCAACACTATCAAACTGTACAGGATTACTGCACTAAAGAGAGGAAAGGCAGTGAAAAATTGATTCATCAGAATTAGGGAAATAATATATCCGAGCACATGAATATTGTCAGTATGGTCTGTTCAAGCATCTTATGGATTCAGTCTGATTCCTTCACTCTTGAATCTTCTCTGTTGGGTACTGTTAGAATATTTTCCTGTAAAATTGAAGGTCAGTGATTTGCAGTATCCAAAAAGTCAGACTATATATATCGTAATGTTCACGTGTTGATTCATGCGCTGTGCATTAGGCGATATTTATGGACTTTTCTTTTCCTTGTAGGTCTCAACTGAAGAAGGAATGAGCTTAGCCAGAGAGTACTCCTGCTCCTTTTTTGAGACTTCAGCTGCCCTCCGCTTCTACATTGATGATGTCTTTCATGGGTTAGTGAGAGAAATCCGAAGGAAAGAGTCCTTGCTGTCCGTGGTAGAGAAGAAGATGAAGAGGAAGGATAGTCTGTGGCGGAAACTGAAAGGATCCCTGAAGAAAAAAAAGGAAAATACAACCTGATGGCCATTCCCCATGAGCCACCAATCAGGAGCTGACCACAGTAACATGTAACAGTTCAAAAAGCCAGCATTGACACAGCATCTTCCAGACCAGGTCCTGGAGTTCCTTCCCTTCAGCCCTCATGCAGAAGTAGCTTCTTGAACGTCCAATCCATAGTTGCCCCATGGCATCTCTGTAATATATATAAAGTCACTTAATATACCCTCTCATCCCTTCTCTGCAAATCTGAGTGGAGAAAATCCTGTGGTTTTTTAACCTGCGATCCCTAGCTGGTCTTCAAACGCTAGGAGTTAAGCCAGCATCCAAGGCAGAACCAGCTTCCACCCACTCTAGGACAAGGGATGCATTTTTTGCTTCCTTTCTGCATGCATGGATCATTTCACTATCCCAGGAATGAATAACGTTGATTTCAATGGGCATTTTGACTGTTTAAGGACTTCAGGATTTGACCTTCAGCTTTGCATTCACATGTAGGTTTAGGGTTAGACAGTGCTCAGCCGGCACGAGCGTGTCTGTGTGAGAATGAATGTGTGTGTGTGAACCAGGCCCAAAGGGAATGGTTGGGGATCCTAATTTTGACCCTGTAGCATCCTATCCTCATCTTGTCCTTTCTATTTAGCAGGAAGGGCTGCCAAGTATAGCACAAGTCATGACCAGCTGCCCAGAGGCTGCAGGGCTACTGTTTTGTATCCTCGCCTCATTACTCCAGGATTGACTAGCAGAGGTCCTGTGTCCTATAGACATGCAGTGCATTAGTATCATAGAATAGTTTGGGTTGGAAAGGACCTTTAAAGGTCATTGAGTCCACCACCCCTGCAACGAGCAACTAGATCAGGTTGCTCAGAGCTCCATCCAACCTGACCTGGAATGTCTCCAGGCTTGAGGCGTCTACCACCTCACTGGGCAACCTGGGCTGCTGTTTCACCATTGGCCACACTCCTGCGTCCCACCAAGGAGCACACAAAGGCATTGTCTGTCTGATACTTCCCAGAGCCCTCCCTAGAGCTGTGCAGCTCTGTCCCAGCATGTAATGACTTCTGTGATGTAACATTCAGCCCTTGACCTACTACAGAATTGCATCAGGTCAGTCACCATCTTTTACAATCCTTGACCATCCAAGTAAACCATTTGATTGATCAGTTGGACAGGTCTTTTGAATATTCCTTTTTAAAGCTGGCATGATACATAGTCTCAATGACTTTTCTTTTTTCCCCAGACTTCTTTCACTATTGACATTATTTATAAACTTTAAAATTAAAACATGCATACATTTTGTCAAAAAATAAAGATTGTGATTTCCATTAAACCACACTAGTGATCAGCGTCATTTGTGTCTGTCTTGGAGTGATAACTGATTTCATTAGAAAAATATGTACATTCATCAGTAAATGTTAACTTTTTCACTTTTCTAATTTGACTATTTCGCAGGGTTTAAGCTAATTATATCTTGGATGATCTGGGGGACAGCTGATTTGTTTTGCTCTGTTAAATTTGAAAAGGTTATGATTTGATGAAGAATTTCAGTTCATTAAAATCTAGTGTTTTGTTCTCCACTTTCTCTTTCTTTCAAGAAAATCCAGTGATATTTTTTACTTGTCAAAAATTCTTCATCAAAAGTACTACTTTACTTTATATAGTTAGATAATATGTAGTCATATTTCTGTTTTGGAAAGATTATTTCAGAAGAATACAATCACATACACACGTTTTCAGTTTTCTGCCTCCAACAGCTGAAGTCTGCATTTATACTACTGGAATTACTATTATTATTTTACCTGTATTGACACAGAAATTTTAGGTCAAGCATCATCGAGACAAAGAGATGTGCTTGTCCAAAGAGTTTACGAGCTAAGTATTGGTGGAGAGAAAACAGGAGGCTGCACTGAACAGATGGCAGCTATGAGACAATAAATAACAAAGGGAAACATCTGTGACTGTTCCAATACTGCACACTGCATAGAGGGGGATGAAGCAGTCATTCCATGTGTAAGAGACCATAGAAATTAGTATCCTGTGAAACCTTGAGGGATGTTCATTGGTCTTTTTCAGGCAGATGCCTAAGCTTTGCGTGAGTTGAAAATCATTCAGTATTGGTTGTTATGTCATTTCACCCACCATACTGAGGGACATATTATACCAACACTGGCTGGGCTCCTTAGTTTTAGGAGTACCTTGCTTTAGGTCAGTTTGTGATACAGAAAAGGTTGCAGAAGAGGGCATAGATACAGTCTAAGATTAAGCCTTAAATGGATTAAAAAATTAAAAATACCCATTCACTAACATTAAGGTCATCTGGCATGAAGCAACATCTTTCCATATTATTAAACTCTCTTAGCCTTCACAGCCGGGTTACCACACAGAAACTGCAGTTGGAAGTGGTCCCTGGACTATGTTACGTTCTGCACCATGCTCAGCAACTGGTTACAAAAGTGCTAGCCTGCCACGGTCTGAAACCAAGACAAGGATCCTTTTAACAATGTAGATGTGCTCAGGTACTTCCTTGCTTATGTTCAAATTACTAGTACAAACACAGCTCACATGGTCATATTTTCAGGTGTACCAAGCCACCATGTTCTGAGTATCTCCACAACCAGTCCTTACATGACACATTGTGAAAGATATTTGGTACTAGGTTAATCTCTTCAAGAAGAATGAGGCATAATGCCCTCTGAGGATCTTCTGCTACGTCTTCTATGAGCAATTTCAGGCATCTGAATACGTATTGGGCAGAAAAGTCTGTATTTCTCTCACTCTACTTTGATCATATAAAACTTGAGCATGGCATCTTGTCATTAAGAGTCCCTCCTTGGTTAATAAGGGGAGAGAAGTTCCTCTGGTTGGTGATGTGTCCCATCTAGTTTGGATGGTTAGCATAGGACGACTCACCCCTTGAAATGGCTGCCTCTTTCCAGTGACTACACATCGCTCCACAAAGAGCAGCTTGGTCTCCAAAGCTAAATTATTGATGGCTAAATTCAGATATGATAAAACTCATCTTTAATGATGTTTCCACCCAATATCTATGGCAGTGAATGGTGCTGTAAACGCTTGGCATTGAATCTTGCCTCTGAAACACCTGACCATCCTTTATTTTTAAATTGGGAAAGTCGTTCTGATTTACCATCATCCATTTCTTCAATAATCTATAATGCTTAACCTCAGTTAATTGAGCAGAGCTGATGGAGGTTATAGTCAGTGAGGATAACGTAAGTCAAAACTGCACAAGGGGCTGGGTGCAGCTGCTTTACCTAATTAATCATTATGACTCCATCACGGAAGATTGTATTTAGCTGTCAAAGCTAGCTGACAGAATTAAAAAACAGCGGCTCTGTGTCTAAAGACTTTTCCATGTCTGACTAATCTCTCATCTAATCAAGTCCAGAAGATTTGAAGAAGGAAACTGATCACTTTATTTGCTGTGTTGCCTACAGTCCCATGAAGGTGGCAGCTATAACTTACTCCACTGTCAGACTGTTACAGCCGGACTGTAATTCAGCTTCTTCCAGGACTATAATTAAAGCCAGCTAATAAATAAAATAAAATAATAACACTTTGCAAATGTATCTATGGTGTCTCTGGCAAATACATAATATATGGTAGTTAATTACCCTTCTTTCCAGCTATGGCAGATCACATGTTGTATCTAGTTGAGAAGTAATCTGGGCAAGGCTGTAAGTCAAGGCGGAATATTGCCATACTTAACTTTTCCTTTTTTATGGGTTTTGCATACAGACCTTAGGATTTAAGCATAGAAACCTTCTGTGTTCCATCAGATTGCCAGTTCATGAACTACGTTAACGGTCTGATATCTTTACAAATGATTGAAAATAATTTCTTTACACACACACAAAAATTATATTTTGAGACTAAGATATAAGAATGCATAGCTAGAACGAAAAGAAGGAATTCTCCTCATTTTGTCCACTATGTGTATTATATAATGTATATACACACAATACATATGTAAACAATATTTATAAACAGTATACATAAGCAATAGTATATATAGTTCTTATGTGTCTCTCATTCTTAAGCTTTCTTAGACATTTGATCCCTCCCTGTATCATGACAGATAGAAAAATATATGCAAAGAGCAAAAGATGAGCCTCTGCAGAGTTTAGTGTCTCATAGTGTTGATTTACACTCTGCAACTGTGTCAACGTCTTCTCCAAAATTGAGTGTTACAGCCTCTGTGGGCCAGATTGTGGTATTTGTGATAAACAAAATAGCTGCTAGTGGGCCTTCTTGAATAGATAGTAAACAAAGGCATCTACTGCAGCCATCTCAGAAGGTGATACTGAGATGATGGTGTTGACTGTTAAAAATTAAACCGAAGATCATCAATTCATGTCATATAAATCACATAAAGTTTACAGTTAGCTCTAGGAATGCAGCAGTGTTTGCCTGAATTTGTATTAGCAATTGAAAGATGGATGTCTAGCATAGACAATTATGCTAATATAATTCAATTAAGTATACTTACAGTAGTTAGCCATATTTAGACATTCCCCTCAGAGACTATTATTTATACAAGTGTGTATCATGCACACTGCTCATTGTTTATGACTCTGAAAAAAGCCCTGAAAATTAGCAGAGGAAAGGCAAAATTACAGAATATGACTTTAATAAAGTAGTAAAATCTCTTCTCATAAAATTGAATGGCAGTCAAACAGAGTACTGTCTTAGAACAGTCCTGATCAGCCTCCTTTTCAGCACTGTTTCTTGCCTGATGTGTTCCTTCAAGTATGTGAAGCTCCTTAGGATGTCTGCCTGGCAGAATGATTTGTAATGGGGATGGCATTGTCTCACAGATGCTGTGAAAGTCACCCCAAGCGGCATTGCCCTGCACCTTTAGCCTGATTTATCACTCCCTGATGCTCCTGGTTCTAAGCCTCCTCAATTTGAGCTCTCCAATTTTGTTACATCCCACTGAATTATGAGGTTGGTTTGTGATGAGGACAAATGTCCACTCAAGAGCACCAAACTCATTTCATGATCTGAACTTTTCCCCCAAGAGGTAATAAAGACAAGAACATCCAAAGCCATTGCATCACCTACTGTATATCTTCTGTCAATAGATAATTAATGTGACGAGATTTTCCTATTCTCACACTTTGTCATGCATCATTTTTTTACAGTCTGTTTAGACTTACAACTGTTTCAACAACCACATGATCAAGCTAAAAAAAACATTATTTTTCATAGCTGCAGTTGGAACAGAATTCTAGTTAAAGAATGATGTTAGGAGGGTAAAGTAAAGCAAATCTTTTAGATTAATATTATATTACCTTTATTTGTATAAAAGAAAACTATATAGTTTTACCCTTGTAGTTAAAGTGTAATTCATAGAAGAAGAAAGCAGTCTATTTCACATCTATGAAATTCAGTGCACAAAAGTTTTATATTTGTCTGCCTTTGCTGCATTGTGCACAGATAATGTGGAATTCCTGATCCTGGAAAAAAATAAATCAGGATAGAGGTAGTAGATTCAAGATTTGTTTTGTAAATGGTGGTTGTGACTTCTTTCATTCCCTTCCAACATTGTACCCTGAAGAAGATTCCTAAGCAGCTTCTTCCATTAGTTTCTCTGCAACGCCAAAACATCAAAGCTAACCTCTCTATCTTGAGCTCCGTCCAGATAAACTCACTCTTCTTCATTTTTATTTCACTTGTTCTATTGCCTCACTCTCAACAATTAAAAGATGGTCTTGTGTGCTTGTAACAAGCTAAAGACACTGTATCTTCTGCCTTCTTCATAAATTTCCCATTAATTTGATATTCATATTGAGGAGAATGAGTAATATTTTTAATGATAAAGTTCTGCAAAGTCACTCAGCTTTCTGAATAAGAAGCTGATGGTTCCTGCAAACTGACTTTGCAAACTGACACTGCTAGACACTGCTGACTAATCACAGATGCTTCTTTATCTAGGACATTGGATGAATAAGCTTGAGCACTTAAAGCATTCAGTCAGTGTAAGTGGGCAGCTCTTCTGAAGGCAATGAAAAACCTTACAGTTGATTCACATCCGTCTCCAGAAAAGACTTACGCATTATCGCATGATGATGAATATACTTCAGTCACACAGAGGAAGATGAGGTTTCTGTCCTTGAGAACATACACAAGACATAACCCAAAGCAAAAGATAATTTAAGGAAGACAGAATAAGCAGACTATTAGTAACGGGAAGGACAGGCAGAAGTGGTAGAGGAGAACAGAGTATATGTATGAAAATCAAGTGATCTTGGAATGCTTTACACAATTCTCCACTCTGGACGTGTCTTAATGCCTCCTAGAATAAGAGTAGATATATCTCAAAAAGATACAGAACAAGTTCCAGAGGTTTGATTCAAGTGCACACACCATAGGATGGAGGATATTAAGATGAGATGGGCGATAGTAAGAGCAATAGAAATTGATGATGATTTGCTTCCTCCTGTGGATGATGTAATTTGGTTGGCATAGAAAATGAAGAAAATTACTAGTGCTGTTAATATGCAAGACAGTTTGGGAACACATTTTAATGAAAAATATATCGATAACACAGCACAGAATGGAAAATTAAACAGGAAGAAACAATATCAAAACTCAGTAAGTCAATGGGAAGTTTGGATTTCCTTCCCTGCAGTATTCATCTCATTTCTAATGAAAATCTGACTACAGGTGACTGTGGAACAAGTTGCCCCTTCACTGAAGCTTCCTTGGGTAGTTATGAGAACAAATCTCTCTGTGGTGTTTGCTGGCTCCCTGTTCTGGGTATACTTCAGAAACTGAAAGCAGCTGGTTTCAACTGAACAGTTGGGGGAAAAGTAGTATGCTCAGCTCTGCATTTTGGAAGGATAGTAGCAAACACCTCATTTATATGCCTCATAACTAACATAAAAGATGGTATGATAGCTCCCTGCTGAAGATTTTAAATGGTACTTCAGATATGTGGTTTCATCTGGGAATGCAGCTACCAGTTTGCAACCAGTGCATGCAGATCATTTGCTGCTGGCTTTTTCCCTCCCACTGTTCTTAGACCAGATGTTAATGAAAAATGTAGGAACTTGTTTCTGCTCTCCTGTTTAGTTAATAAGGTGTTCACCAAATACTCCTAAGTCTTTATCTAGCAAAACTGGATGAGATCCAAGTTATCAGAGAATACAGCAGGGATGTGTTTAAGGAGGCAGATGTTCAAAGGAGTACTTTGAAGAGTTCTTCGACCTGTGTGGAGTTGATTACCGTGATGTGGATGAAAGATGAGACGAAAAATAGACGAAACCACAAAGCCTAGGAGAATATGCTATATCTGCCAACAATAAACTTCAGAAAGACTTAAGTTATAGAAGCTGTAGAATATTGCTGCGATAAAACTTCTGAGCAGGATAGAACTTCAGGGACTGACGAGAAATTTTAGAACCATCAGTACCATATCAGTTCTTTCACCTGACAGAGACTTTTCAAACCGCTTACCACTGAGTGATAAAAATCCTTATAGGGAATCACAGTGATTGAAATAGACAGGACAAGAAAAGATGTACTGTGACACAAAAGGACCTTCACTTTTAATGGGTAAGGGGGTCTGACTGGCTTGCAGACTGCCCACATTGTGTCAGATTTTGTAAATCAAGACCAGGTCTGAAGACTGTTAAAAACCCTCAGTATACTGTAGCAGTATATTAGTGTCAATAATTTCACTGATATGCAAGTGTCTGTGATGATCTTCAGCTTGAGAAGCAGACTGTCCTCTTTGGACAACATCTCCCAGATACTGTACGGAACCTGCAGTCCCAAATATTAATTCGTTGCCATATGGTTCACTAGTAGAATTGCATTGATGCTGAGTGGTAAACCTCAAGTTTTGCCTTACAAACCTGTTGCTGAGCCCATGGTCACCTGTAGTCTCACTTAGGGGGCAGAGGCTAACACAAGTGGAGTCTGGAGGAGGAATTCCCCTTGTCTCATCTATCACAGCCCTTTGGTCTGTGTCTGGTCCTTTCCCCTGGGGCGGCAATGAGCAGGAGCAGGAACACCGTCACTGCTGGGGAGGCATCTGAATGCAGATGTGCTTCCCCAACCATTCCTCAGCTGTGCTGATCAAACAGCAGGGGAATGACAGCTCCTCTTGAGACATTTTTTTCCTGCAAAACATGTCAAAATGCTAGAGTTAAACAAAATGCTTTTTACCATTTTGGAGCTATACATATTCTTTTCATCTTGTAAAGCAGGGCAGGCACTATCTGACTGCTTTCTCACTGGAAAATGTATACTCTATACATCCTAAATAATCTGAGACACATGCGTATAATCATACAAACACACTGTGTTCAAACCCCAGAATTTCATTTGTCCCCATCTATCTTGCAGCTTGTACTTGAAGTAAAGCTAGGATGAATAAATAAAAAAAATAAAAGAAAAATATATTTTTCCCATACCTCTGTGCCACGAGAGGAAAATAAGAGACCTTGCTCTTGGTAGTATTACTGGTAATACCCACAGCACATATATTCTATGTGCCTCTCTGGTATCTTTCAGTTACTGTTTTCCCAAACACACAAACCAGAATACTCTTACTGACACTGGAGAGAAAGCCAGGAAAATTAGCTTAAATTAAATGTGTAACTGTTATGTGGCCATATTTACCTAAAAGAGATACTAAACCTGTGCAAGTGGATCAGATTGGACTTGTAATAATTAATGATGAGAATGAGCAAGCTCTTGGCACTTGGTGGAGTACTTGCATACGACTTAGAGATTTCTAACCTATCTAATAAAAGCGGGCCAGAGAGATAGAGTCTGCTGGGATGACTTTGGGTATGTACATTAATCAGTAGCAATAGAAAGAAGTAAATAGAAGTTCAATATTTGGCTAACTTCCAACTGGTGAGACACATTTGACGGTAGGCAAGGCTTCCAAGGGAACTGGTAAAGGCCTTTATATTTAGGTCACCTATATTTAGACAAGATAAAGCACTATGTCTTGTCCTACTAAGAACTGTCCCAGCTTAATAGATCATTTCTCTCTCCAGCTTTCACATTTCAACAGGGGGCTGCTGTTCTGCCGACTACAAAACAATGACTGGATTTGAAAGAAGTATGAGTATTATTTACCTAGAAATAAAATGCATTTATCTTTAGAAAATAATAAGTTGAAAGGGATAGGGACCTACTTAATTCTGATCGATTCATAATATTTAATGTGGGATATTATTTGTTTAGGCTTCTGAGTTTAAGTACTTGTAATGACTTAAGTAACACGACTAACATCTATCACAGGTTTGTGTCTTATAGGAGGAAAGACTCTCAGTAGTTTCTTGATTTGGTACACTTCATATTGCTTTATCTTAATTAAAGTTTCACTATACAGAAGAATGTACGTTCTATACTGCAGCCAACCAAATGCCTGTTTCCTGATGAGGCCGAAACAGAAACCACAGGAAAGAGGTTTAAAACCTATTCAGGTATGTTGTGTACACTCTCTCAGACACGATTCATCAGAAACTTCCTGAGTCAGAAGTTATTTCTGTGAGTTCAGTGATCCTCAATCGAACCTCTTTCATGAACTTGCTCTGGAAATCTTTTCTGGGTCTGTAAACTTTTGCATCCGCAACATCCAGGCTAAGTTGCTCGAAATCTTCCTGAGAAACCTGGAGAAACACCAATTATTTTCCTTTTCTTCTCCAGTGATAGGAAGGGTATTTTATGAGTGTCATAAAAGTTCACAGACTTTCTTTGGATATTATCTGTAGAAAACAGCACTTAGACTGCTAGGGCTTGATTTCATTAGCTAAACATGGGCTTTTCTTGCTTCTTGAAAGACCCAAAGGCATTTGCAACACCCACACAGAGCTGGCCAACACGGTAAGAATGAGACACCTCAGCCCTTCTGTAGTAGTGGCTGGAAGCCCTGCAGGACACCCTGGGACATCCCAACAGCACGAGGACTCCTTAGGCAGGTAGCTATTAACAAGAATACAGGAGAAAATGATACCCCCACCATAAGAAGGTGGTTCCTTGCGAATTATTTGCATAGGATGATTCCTGACTCATACCGATGACCAAATGGTGTCAAAGCATTGCCTCTGGGGAGCTGGGTTTGCCCTGAAGGAATACAGAGCCAGGTAACAACCTCAGTTCTCTGACATGTTGTATACATACATGTCCATATGCATCCAGCTCACTTTGTGACTGGGCCACATGCTCTTCTACAACACAAAATGGCAAGATCATCCTCTAAAGTAGCAGTAATGAGAAAAATGTGATTTCCCACTGCAAGGAGAGCCAGTTATTCCACTTTTCTCCTAGCAGCTTCTTGAATTAATTTTGAGTTCTGTGTGTGACACAGCAAAGTAGTACAGGACCACTGCAGCCAGAAAAATTATTACTGGCATATTTTCAAGTCACTAGGCTATGTCAAAGATGTTTATGTGTGTTTTGTTGCCTTGTAAATATAAAAACAAGTTTGAGAAAATTGTGGCAGCTGCTCTGAGATGTGATAGAAGTTCAGCTTCTATGGGCCATCAGGAAGAAATACGAGTAACCTTTGAGTTTGCAGTGAAAATGAGTGCTACAGAATCTAGAAGAAGCAATGCATTGAGNTAACCTCATTAAAAAAAAAAAAAAAAATCCCCAGCGGAGAAAAATGCTTAAAGCAGTTACTCATTAACTTGAATGGATCTTGAACTATTAAGAAGGGTGTCCTGTTCCATTGGGTCTGGGAACTCTACATACTTTTCTCCAGGTATGTTTATTTTACCTTAGTCCTAGTTTCCTCATCAGATCATAGAAATTAAGAATTAAGCATTACCTGTATGCATTTCATAATCTAAGCCTTAAAGACATTTCTGGAATCTTCCCTAAAACATAGTTGCTAAGGATTTTTCAAAGTCAATTATAAAACTATCAGGAAATTCATTGAACCAATCACTTTCCTTAGAGGTCAAGCCAATAGTCTAATAAGGTAACCTCCCAAGTCATTTTAATAAGAATACTCTGCTATTACACCACCACTATCACCACCCAAAAATCCCATAAAAATGTACACAACACAAAGGCACAGGACTATCATAACACAGCAACAAGATTGGTGTTTTTTTTTTTATCCTAGAAATATTTGACGAAGTATGAATTAAGCTGGAATATTCAGGTTTGAGCAACTCTTGATGACAAAAAAAATTTCAATTAAGGCACCCTTTGTGAAGAAAAGAGGATTTAAAAATTATTTTTAAAAGCAGTAAAATGTTTTCTTGAAGGCTTACCCTGGCTGTACAATTTTCAGTGAGGCTTTTCCTCTCTTTCAACATAGTCCTAGAGCGCACTATTTCTGCTGTCTGATAAATATGAATTTAAGAACACAAAAATTTTTGCAGATCATATATAAAAAATTACATACATGTCAAGTTATTTATATACAAAATTAATTCACTAACTAGAAATTTGTAACTTCTTGACACAAAATATTAATTTTCATAGTTAAAAGACATTTTTTCAGGTGAAGTTTTATGTAGTAAACACTGAAGAGTTTCTTTCTTGCTTCCTTGCAGGTAAGATTTCATGGAAAACTTTACAAAACATTCTTTTCTTTTCTTTTCTTTTCTTTTCTTTTCTTTTCTTTTCTTTTCTTTTCTTTTCTTTTCTTTTCTTTTCTTTTCTTCCCTTTTTTCTTTTTTTTTCTTTTCCTTTTTTTGAAATATGAGTTGATTGATGGTTACCAGGGAATCAGCAGAATCTGTCTTCATATTTACAAGGGCTTTGTCTGGACAATCTTTCTTTATGGCAGTGACATTCCCCATGTTCCTACATGACCGGGTATGGCTTAAAGCAATGGTATTGCCTCTTGCTTTGTGCAGAACTAATACCCAGTGACCCTCTTTGTGAACTGATCCACATCAGTTAAACCTGTGGAGCAGAAATGTCACTCAGCAAAGCAAGAGTAGGAAAATGATGAATTTTCTGCCAATTTAGCACTTAAAATCTGGCAGTACAAAGAGGAGGGCAGGGCTGCACAGTTTTAACTTGATTGCCTCCAACTGTCTTAGAAATGCAGCCTTGGGCCCTAAATAATTCTGAACTTGGCAAATGTGTTTAAACACTAAAGACAATGAAGAAATTATAGAGGGTTTTTTTTTACAAATAATTGTCTCTTCTAACTAGACTTGCTAGAAAGTTGGCTTAAAATATGGTAAAATGACAATGTGATATGCAGGAGAATAGCGGAAGATTATTACAAAACTCTTTTTCTATCCTTGTTATTATATGTCTTAGATTTTTATGCCATTGTCCAGGAGGACTGCATCATTTTTGTTACATATCATCACTACTGTTATACAACATATTTCAAATATCAAATCTGGAGTATAATTGAGCTTATAACAAATCTTCCAGTGCCATAGGTGCATTTTCAGCTCGATACATTGAAGGCAGAAAGAAATTATAAAACTGAAGTTGTCCAAAATGAATTTATCTTTACATAACTTTGGTTCAAAACATGTATGGGGACATTCAAATGACTCAAGCTGTAATGAAACCTTTCTCTTAGATATTTGGAGAAACCTTCAACAGGACAGGTGGATTCAGCTACAATGAGAAGGATAACATAACATTCACAGGAACTCCTGCCATTTCCAGAAAGACAGGTACACTTCTGCACTAGATCACAGAAGGCCCACTCCATCTCATGGTGTTGTCTCTTAAAGCACAAGATATTTTGTTAAGCACTAAGAGAAAGAGAATATCTATAGAAACTCTGTTTGCTCCTGCTTGAATATCTCTATAGGAGCCTCCTACTTACACCAGATAACAGCTTTATGTTGTTTTGGTTTTTTTTTTCAGAATGACAGTAATATATTTCTGCATTCCTTGATGGCATCTGTAGTATTGTTAAAGAATATGACAACCTAAATTACAACATGAGGTTTGGATTTAAATTTTAAAACCAGATTTGATATGATTTTATGAAATATTTTTGTTTTATCACCAAAACAAGGTTAGAGAAAAATCTGCTTTAATTCCCTTTTTTTCCTGCTTATTTTCTGTAATATCTCATATATTCTAGTTAAAAAGAATAAAAATAGAAAAAACAAAACAAAACAAAAAAGAGCTATGCATGCGTGGACACATGATTTCTACAAGTTCTGCCAGGTGATGTGGGTGAATAACTTAGGAAAAAATAAATATGCACACCCACATCCATGAACACTTCATGTCAGATCTGTCCTCCGCACATATAACCAAAAACTGAAGAACAAACCAGACCTCATGTGAAAAGATTTTAGTCCCAGTCTGCTAGATCAGGAGCCCAAAGTAGATTTCTAAATTCTTTAATCAAAAACGTAAACACTGTTGGAAGAAGAACAATGGGATTTAAAAGTCAGCACTGAAAAATAATTAAGCTAGTCAACAGAAAGCAGTGGTCAAGGGGAGTGTATGAGATCCTGCTTATTTTGTGATTTAGTGGCCTGCTTAAAAATGAGTGAAACACCTGTCTGGCGTTTTCTTCTGTATTTAAGTACCTAAAAGTGATTATTCTTCCTTAAAACATACTGAGAAAAGCAGACCAGGATAGTAAGTGAAAATCACTCTGCATTCAGGATTCCGGGGCTGTGAGGCAGAGAGTTCATCCATCCACAGGCCCAAATTTGTTCATCTGAGCTGGCTCGAGATGTTCGTTGTCTTAGAATCTGGGCATACACCACGTTAAGACAACTAAAAAAGCTGTTAAGATGTGGCAGGTAAGTATGAAAGGAACAAAGGAATCAGGCAGGGATTTAGATTTCTAAATTTCATGTTAGAAGTGGAATATTGTTACCCTCCATTTCACATGTCTTGATTTGGAGCATTCTGTTTCTATTGCGCAGTTTCTGTCGAAGTTGCAAAACATATTATCCGGATGAGCATCCTCCTAAAGAGAACACCATAAACAATTAGATCTGCAGATGAAGACTGAGTGTTCTTTGTAAGGATGCTGCTGCCTGCTATAAAATCTTGCTTCATTTTTATCAGGTCTCTGCTGTAATTAAGGGACTGACCAGTACTAACAGTTACGTAAAACCATTATCTCACTGGAGCAGTAGAAATAATGTTGCCAAGGTGATTCTGGTTTTTGTGATATTCTAAACATATGGTGAGACAAAACCACTATAATACAAAGGCTTAAGTCTTGCTGGGCACAACGGCTACACTTCAACTCTCAACTGAGAAACAGGGACTTTCATTACTATGATAATTTCAGGTAAAAGGGCCAAAACCAGTTGCTTTTTCTAGAGACTTTAAAATGAAAATTCTTGCACAGCCTGGAATATCTTAGCACAGCAGAAGGTTTTTATGAAGATAGTGTTAGTTAAGAAATTTGCATTACTGTATGTTTCATTTTTTTTTTTAAATAAATTTCCAAGTTATGTTGGATTCAGATCAAATCATCCAGGCAAGCTTCCAGAGAGTGGGCCGTTTCCCAAATAACAATAATTTCATTAGTATACTTCCTGCAGCTCAGCCAACATGCTAAAGCAAGCACTTGGTAGTAGATGATGTTGGCTAAACATTTTGTGCTCCTATAATAAAGGTTTGATAAGTGGTTCAACTCTGTTGTCACTACAGTGAATAGGTGATTTGCTCTTGACATCAGTATGAAAGGAATCAAGGCAAGTGTTTTACGTGACTGCGCTTTATAAAGCTCTCCTTTGACTGGGTGTATTTTGAGGTTATTGTGTATTTATCACCTGTCTTTGGTGGCAGAGATAAACCACAAGTGGACACTGGACAGGGGTGACACAGCTTCAAAGGACTAAAAAACTTGGTTGTATGAATCACACATTTGATTTCTGAGAGCACAGAAATAGGGAATATTTTAAGGAAATTAAGGACAGGAAATATATAAGAGAGGAAGATTCACTGGGATCTTGCCATATTTTCACATCCCACTGCAATGTGGGGCAGCACCATCTGGGTGTATCTGGTCTGAGCTTTGTGCCTGTAAAGGTTAAAACACTGCACAAAGTCTCCTGCATCACACATCTGTCAATTTCTTCTCTGTTTTCAGCCTAAAATCTTTATTGCAAGTTCACCAGTTCTACCCTCAAGTTTTTCTTGTTATTTTTCCTCTTCCAACTAAAACAGTGAATCCTGAGCAAGAGCATCAGGACTTCACTTTTATCGCTGACACTATTAACATTATTTCCTTAACTTTTTGTGTGGTTGTATTTATCTGTCTTTTTTGGGTGGTTGCTGGTGGTAGTAAAACATTATTTACAAATCCTGTCTCCAGCCCCATCAGATGGCTAAGGAGCAGTTTCAGTATGGGTTTTTGCATGATGGGGTTCAGTTGTGCACCCATATGTGTCTGTCTGTCTGTCTGTTGCACCTCTGTTACGGCAAGTGCTTAAATGTGAAAATATGCAAGAGAGTTCTGGGATGAAAAGAGCTGGGATTCAGCATTGTTTCTTCATGGAAAACAGCCTTTCACAAATTATCTATGTGGTTTATAGTCCTTAGTTGTTAAATATCCACTCCTAAATCTGCCCTTGTGTATTGTCAGATCTGGGAGCAGGAAGGCAAAATACTAATGATCTTAAGTCATAGGTGTTACAACACAAGCAGTGCAATAAATCTTTTCTAAATAGTTTAATCATTTTGCTCCATGCAGCAGTTCTGCACATTTTCTGATAAATTATTATAGAAAATTGGCATCCATTTGAAAATTCTGAGTGTGAATACAATTTATTAGAGCAAAACATCATAGTAATTAACAATAAATTGAAAAACGCAGAGAAAATTCAGCTTTCTCATCACCTTATCAGAGCAAACTATGATGTTATAATCCAAAACCACCCTAATACATATTTTATTCTCCTTAGTGCTGATAAAAATAATTATATGGAATCAGATCTCCTAGGACTTCCAAATTTCAGCTTCATTTTGTTGGGCCCAAAATGTTCAATAACCTTGATTAAATGCCAGCAAGGGATCTGAGTCTGAGACATCACATAATAAAGCTGAGTCAAATATTAGTTCTGCACAATCCTGGCTCACTTCTACACCACCTTTGGGAATGCTTTAAACCATTACAGTGATTTCAACAGCATTGCTAAGACCCTTCTGCTAGCATATTCACAACACTGTATTCCAAGGATTGTGGAGAATATGCAAAAGTTCCTGATTTACTTTTTTTTTTTTTCAGGAGGGCAGTCCAGGTCCATTTGCACTGAGTTTATATTCTGAGTGTCTGGTCATGATAGCTATTATTTTCCCATCAGCAAACATAGACTTCAAAGGAGGAGAAGGAAATGCAATCACACTTCCTATGAAGGATTGTCGTGGTAGTGGCAGGAATGCCAAAATCTTTCTTGATTCCCTAACACCTGGGTGGCTGGGGGTGGTGTCTATCCTCCTATTTTGCTCTTTTTCATTAAAGCTAACAAAAACCCTCAAAAGCAAGCAAATTGCCATCAAGATAAATAAATGTCAGATCAAGTTTAAAATATTTTAATATGCTATTTCTTTGTCTGTAACAGAAATTGAGATGAGTTGGGAAATATTCACAGGCACTGGAATATGATCTTTTACGCTGCTAATCTGACAGAAGATTTATCAGCTTGTTCCAAGCAGCACTTTCCCTAAATAATTCTTGGACATCATTTGGTAATTAGAATAGTTGAAGGACCTTTGACTGTGAACAGTTAACATGTAGCCTCCCTTTTTTTAAAGTCTGAACAATTTCCTTGCATGGACATAAGGTATTTGGTTCCTGGTGGCCGTCATGTCCTGGGACATTCCCATGCACATTCAATGTATTGATATTGAATTCACCACAAATTACTTTATTCTGGTTTGTTCTGGACTTCAATACTTTTTATGCAAGTATCTGCATTTTGTCACATGGAAAACTAATGTCTTGATCTTCTAAGGAAACAAAGCCACATCAATTTACAAAGCAAAACAAAAGAACTATCTATGCGGAAGGGTCAGAACTAGAGTGTCTTGCTGTCTTGTAGTTTTACTTTCTGACATATTTTATCTTAGTAGTTAATTTCTTAATTTATTCCGTTCCAAAAATGAATTCATGAATTAAAAATTTTGTTGCATACAGATAATTTTTCAAGGTTGTTCCTTGTATGCAGTTTCTGGTGTTGATAAAAAGCAAAGCTCACAGTGTAGCCTGAACCTCAGCTGGAATACTGTTAGGTTTTCCCTTCTCACTGCCCACTTACTCTGATGAATCTTTTTAATACATTGTTTATCTAAGGTGCCCACTTTTTTGTCAAATATTGTTAAAATTTGTCAAATTGATTTATAAGTTATTAGAGCAGCGGGTAAAACAACAAACACATAGACACGTGCACACATGCAAAGCTATACTACACAAGCCTTGTTTTTCTTAGGAAATCCAGCCAATGACAACTTCTCTTACTATATTTATCATCTAGTTTATTCAGTCTTTTCTTCCAAGATGATAACAACAGGGATCTCATTAACTATTAAAAAAAAAAAGAACATGTTGCTGATGAATTATAAGCACCTCTTTTAGCCTATGGTACATAAATTAAAAATTAAATAAAAACTAGAAAAAAAAAAATCAGTGAAAATACCTCACCCTGTCATATATTTTCCTTTGGAGGTCCACAACCGAAGCTCACAAACATCTTTGACTTCTGGTCCTGGATAGCATCAGTTATGAAGTTTAATGATGTAGAATATAGTGTGGTGAACAAATAACTTTATTATACTGTCATAGTGTTAACATCGTATCACAGCTCTGTATAGAGATTTGTTATGCTTTGGGACTGCAGTGTTAACATAAGTCATTTCAGCTTTTTGTAATTACATCTATTTTTCTGGTGCCCTCCTAACTGTGATGAAATCATATGTAAAGATGCCAATATTAAATGATGCACTAACATTTCAGTTTGAGATTAAAATTTCAGATGTTTCTTGAGCTCATACACAAAGAGCAATGGTAGTAAATTAATAAGAGTAATCTCCATCACCACTTGGATTTATATATGGTATAGCTTTGGAAACCCAAGGATTGTAAAATATTTTACAAACATTAATTAATCACATCTCAGTGCAACAAGTCTGTGAAGCAAGTATGAATTATTAACCTTAGGTTTACACATGGGTGAACAGGCACTTTACTTTAATTTCTCTCCTCCAGAGCAATTTTTATTTGTGTACTAGTGTATTCTGGATTATCTGAAAGGCTTTATACTATTAAATATGAATTCTCTCTCACTCTTTTGTTTTGTTTTGTTTTGTTTTGTTTTTGTTTACCCCCCAGTAGTTCTTTATGCAAAGAATAAGTATCCACATTTGCAACAAGACGTTTGTGTTGATTACTCCTGGAGAGCTGCTGCTCTGCATGAAAGAGAGAAAATCCCTTTCCATCATTTCTGCAGTTTAGTAATTGGTTTACTGTATCTTGCTGTCATACAAGTCCTATTTCTTCAGCCATTCACAGTCATACATCTCTGATGGAGTTTATCTGGGATGGTGTTTGTCTATCCCTGTCTGTGGGCTAATTATGTAAGACAGAATTTGGTCAGTGAAAAAATTGTAGTAGCCATTTTTTTTAAGGTAGGGAGGAAATAAGCCATATAAAAGAAAATGAAAGCAAATAATAGAATTACAAGTCAAAGATTAAAATAACTCTTATTCAGGTGCAAATGGAAAATAAAGTTTAGCGGTGTTACTGGGATCGTTAGTCAGCTTTTTAATTTTGGGGGGAGCTAGAAGACTCTTAGACCTCTTTAAAAGGCTGAGAAACACTGCTCAAGACACTGTGATTCTAACTTCTGACCTACTTCTGTCTAGGTGAGTAACCCAGAAAAAGTAAATTTACTTCTTATTGCTTCCATTTTCCTGTCATTTTTAAGGGGAAAGTTAGTTTTTTCCACATTAAAAAATAAATAAATCTCTCCACTGAAAGTAATCTACTTTTTTATTAATTGCTTTGCTGTTTTATACTAATAATAGCTTCTCCAATTGAAGTCCCATGCCTATGTAATATCTCTGTCAGAGGGTGTCTGGGCCAAATCCTTCGAGGTCACTTTACTACAGTAGTAGACAAATTGTCTTCAAAATAGCAACATTTTGGAGACTCTGAATGCCAGTGGAAAATTCCATTTCATGTTTCTGACATCACACAAGAAGAAATGAGATGAATGAGAGGGAAAGCTGGGAAGGGTTGGATGAAGTCATATTTGTGCTGAGTCAGGATCTCAGTCAGGTATGACTACCTACTGACTGACTCACAATACCTACTGACTCACAAGTGCCATTTTTAATCCCAGAAAGAAACGTGCTCATTCAGGGCATGTTCAGTGAGTCCATGGTTTGTAGCTGCAAGACACTTACTACCTACATCTTCTCTTTGTGTTCAGTCAACCCAAGACATCCATGATGCAGAGATCATTTGTTCTGCAAGTCTGACATTTCCCAGATGTGTCAGGCTAACTGTGCATCTGCAGAGCTGTTTTTCACACATGCTGTGCATATGTCCCAGATTCCTGCATATCTAGCAGCTTTATCAAAGAAATTTTTCTTCACAGGGAAAAATGTAGCCAGATAGCAGAATCTCCATTTATATCCAGTCAGGATTTTCAGGGAGAGAAAAAAACAAGCATGAGGTCGTGCTGCCAAAAATTTCCCATCCTTCCTCCTTATGTACTCCTCCTCTTCCAGAGATTATAAAAACTTCTGTAGCTCGTTGGTCAACACTGCTGTGTCAGAAAACATGCTCCCATGCTCCTTGCTCCTATCTTAGATTTTCCACAGATAGGATAAACAAATGCCTCATTTTTCAATTTTTACTTGAATATATTACAAAAAGGACAGTCTTAGAAAGAAGAGGAGTGCAATGAATGTCACTCTGTCTTCTGTCTCAGATGTGGATGAGCTGAAATGTTCTGGGCCTAATCATAAATATGTCCTGGACAAATGAAGCAAAGATGCCAAACTGTGTGCAAAACCCAAGTAGATCTGCTCATACCATCCAGTAATACCAGCTGCCAGTGGGTACTAATCATTGAAACAGTCAGCAGAATCCTGACCGAGGCACCTCAGGGGACTTGTGACAATAATTGATATTTTTGGCTGACCTCCACCTGTTCTTTTCAACCTGAAATTTCAAAGACTTTCCTACAGCTTTGCTTACTAGAAGTTGATGTCATTGACATACAATGGTGAATTTTTGTACCGATGGATCAAAAACCTTCTGACATAATGGTATGCTTACTTGCTTTCTGCTAGGTAGACTGTATCCAAAGTCCTGACGTGTCTCCACTTTGTCATTTTCTGTTACTGGGTCGAATTTGAGCAATTTTCAAACCCCAGTAGGACAGCCACAATGAAGAGTGGTGCCTGTTTGAATATGTGCTCTTTGGCACGCACATTGTGCCAGCAATAAACAATTCTAGAAAATATGCACTATAGACTTGACACTTATTGTATCTCAGCGAGCGGCTGTCTGTGGTTTTGATGGTTTTCAAACAATGGTGTGTGAGCCAGATTGCATGAATAACCTTGTGTTGTTGAACAGCAGTAATGAGGATGTCAGTTGAGAATTTTAAATGAGCTTTTCTTAGTCATTTAAAGGATTCATGTATGTATCTGCTCGTTTGTCTGTTTCATATTGCATGAG
The DNA here is from genome assembly GCA_013398815.1 of Ibidorhyncha struthersii. Lineage (NCBI taxonomy): Eukaryota > Metazoa > Chordata > Aves > Charadriiformes > Charadriidae > Ibidorhyncha > Ibidorhyncha struthersii. The sequence continues at coordinate 47,486 of VZSZ01003323.1, read as the reverse complement.
AAGAGTGACCCATATTTTTGTACTGATGGGATGTACTTGCATGTTCAAGCAGGAGTAGAAGGGGAAAGTAGTGCAAAGCCCCAGCTATGTTCTCCTTAAAGTTACTGTTGGAAACGAAAAAAGAAAATAACGTAGATTCACTTGTGTGTAAGGGTATAGCTGTAACTAAAATTACTTGGTTCCCATCCACAATTATCTAAATTTCATGTACTCTGCTGCTGCTGCAGTAACTATAAAATGATAAAACTCCCCGTGTAGCATCTAATCATATATACCACAAGCCACGCTGATGCATATTTACAAGTGCAGTAAATGCTGAGTCCAAAATACAAGTAACACTTTGCCTTTGGAAAAGATGTTTGTTTTGAAGTTTTTATTTATGCAGCCAAATGAGATGTTGCAGAGTGCAAAATACTCCATATAGTCACAAGCCAAAGATATGTTCATTAAAGGTTTCATACCATCTCACACCTGCAGCTGGTAAAACTGAGCCAGAAAAGTCCTGGATCAGAAAGGGGTAAAACAGTGATAAGGAGAGGGATGGAGGAGATTAATTTCTTCTCTTTAACCACTTGAAAATCTGAACAGGCTATAGCACTAAACAGGTTTCAGTAAACTGCTCTTTGGTTAGCCACAGGGGAAGGAAAAAATCCCCAAATGTATTATTTACTTTTTCACTTGTAAAGGTATCTTTAAGACAGGTTATTTGTTTATACTCTACGCAGTTTCCACTGTCAGATATCAAGCCTTTCTCTCACATAGACCAGAAAAGATGGGAGGAAGTAGTCCATATTCCAAGGAGAGTTTCTGAGGCTCAGATTTTGGGATGCCGTTTGAGAGTTTGCAAACTCCAGAGGGAACAAGCTCTGCTCCATGGCTTTAGAGCCTCTTGGATGGATGATGACCCACCTCTGAAAGTTTATTTCTTACTTTGATACCTGGGATTTCAGCATGAACAGGTAAAAGCTATGTGGGGAGAGTCACAGTAAAACCCATGAGAGAAAGTAAGGTAACAGAGCACCAGAAAGTAGTATTGGCACGTAAAATATTCTCTTTATTTTCTTTTCTCTCTCTTCAGGGGAAGAAGCAGGGAGGGGAGGCTTTCTGATAAAGAAAAGCTGTATTTCAAAGTTTCTTTGAAGTTCAACCAGAACAGTTAATCTCTAAAAAAATTTATTATTTTCTTCTTGGTCTCAGTAAAATAAACAAATCCACATTTCCCAACATGATCTAGTTATTATCACGTACTTCTGATGCAACACCAAAGCACAGAGAGATTATATTTCTAGTCCAATGTCACGGCGAGGATTTCTTTCTTAACAAATGTTCTCTCAGAAAAAGATTGTAAAGACCTTCACTGTGGCCAGGAGAATACATCAGACAACCTTCTGATGGCTTTGTCCTTGTTTGTCTCTCTTTCTTGATAGAAAAAATGGGGTCAGTCTGGCATGTGGATCTTTAAAATGCCTCCAGTTTATTTCCCCACCTGCAGGTATTATGGGGTCAGGAGACTGAAGTTATATTTATCACTATTTCTGGAAAGTCACATTACCCACTCTAAATATTTTAGGAATGATCTCACTGGAATCTGAATATCATAGTGAAGTGACTTTCTCCTTAAATATTAATGAAAAAGAAAGCTGAAGGAAACAAACCTGCATAAAAATCATAAGCTATGTAAAAGGGAATTTTTATTAATGTGCACCTGTGTTCCTGTGGCTAGTATAGACATAACCCCACATTTAGAAAACCTTAAAATAGCACCCACAAAAGAAATCTCTCCAGCAAGCAGCCTGATTACAAAAAGACTGATTTTGTAGCCACATCACAAACTTGTCTCCAGATGGTTTTGATCTTGTTTAAAACAGGGATATTGTTCCTTTTTTTTTTTTTT
>VZSZ01003323.1:31631-45567 GCA_013398815.1 Ibidorhyncha struthersii | reverse complement strand
TTTTTCTAGCTAACAGTGCATTTATTAGAGTGACTTTTTGGGGGTTTTGTTTTCCACTCTGGTGTAAACCAAGGCAGAGTCAGTCCCTGTAAGTAAAGTTTTCTGTTGCATTCTGGGTTCAGTAAGTGGAAATTAATGAGTTGGATATAAATAAATCAAGTATTAAAACTGTGTTTGAGAAAAAATACGTTAATTGACTTGAAAGGCCTTCTGTTCTGCGATAGGGAGTACCGAATACCATTTGGAAGAATTGTGTGGAAACGCATTTCCCATCCAATGATTTTTTTTTACCCCCCTCCAGTCTGTCTCAGGAGTGTTTCAAGAGCTGTCAAATTTGCTATGAAAAATGAGGGTGAGACACCTGAATCTACCCATAACAGCTAATAGCCCAACCGTCACCTGCCATGTCAGAGAGCTATTTTACATTTCTTTTCTGCCTTTTACAGATCAAAGCCTTAAACCTTCTGATGTTCAGTATCAACTCCTAAATACGTGCTGCAGAAGAAAGAGGTTTCTAACTTTCCCAGATGAATCGTTCCCAGTTTGTACAAACAGTTAAATACTAATTAAAAATGGAAATTGAACCCAGATCTCCATGTGAGATAAAGTTTGAAAATTATTCCAAGGTAATCTTTGGCATTTTGTAGCTCAATTCCATTCTGGACCCAAAATTTCAAGCTGGGAAATATATTCCCCAAAGGTGCCTGGTAGTTTACAGCCCATAGTTCTGACGTTTGTATATGTGTGTATGTCTGCGTGTGTCAGTAAACCTCCCCAAAATGTGTTCTCACAGCTTAGATATGCATGTTTCACCCATTTTGACTCAGTTAAATTACCCTTTTTCTGTTGATTCAAATGCCCCAAGGTGAGGCATCCTCCTAGAAATTCAGCTTTGGTGATGTTCAGCCAGTGAGAGACATCTGCCTCAACTCTCTGAGGCTCAGCACAAAAAGGAAACTATAACATAGGGCATCAGGAGGCAGGAACTGGGAGGACAGCCCTTTGGGAATCTGTATTTTCACAAGCAAACTCAGTCATTTCTACACGATTGTTTAATTTTTTTGCATGAACCTTTTCATAGGCAGAGGTTAGAGAACATATTGTGTACGGAGAGGTTTTTACGAGGCCGCATTTCCATCTGGAGCCATAAAAAGGTGCTTCTAATCTCACACAGGGGCTACAACATGGAACAAATAGTGCTTTAGAGCATTTTTTTATTGGGAATCAACCTGGCCCTTTTATTCTGTTTTTGTTTTCCTAGGCCTAAAAGCACCAGTAGTGGAAAAGACAGCTTCTCCCCACATGCAGGGGCTGCTAATCTTAACCTCCTTCTGTGAAAAAAATGGCTTAAATTGACTTAATTATTTAATATCCCCTTGCTGACACAGGATAGTAAAAAGATCAGCATGTTAATGCTCCTTTCTAGCACTTTCTTTCCAAAAGCCTTTAAGAAACTCATGAATATTTCATGCCCCTCAGTTAGTGCCGAGGAGATGGTACCATTAACGGTGAAACCAAATGCCAGTAGTTGTGCGTGCATCCCAAAGCTGCCCGAAACCTCACAGCTAAACCTCCCCAAATGGCTCTGCTTTCACAGCCCAGACTTTATGACTGAGCACTAAAGGGCCAAGTTTTCCTTGCCCTCTCTTTTCCTTTTTTTTCCCCCCTCCTTTTTTCCCCCATCAGAGGAGGAAATGGATCACTCGAAGGAAGAATCAACCCATGGCCATGTGTATTATTTTGAAGTCTGACAACTGTTCAAAACCATGTAAATGGGTCCGTGTTAATGCATAAGAAGAATAAAAAGTATCCAGATTTAAACACAAGGAAATTATGTTCACTCACCAGGGAATGGCAAATCTAGCTGATATTTTTTTCTCCTATGTATACTAGAAAAAAAAACATCTTTTCGCTTGGCACTCTGTATGAATTTGCTAAAGTAGGAGTGGCTGATTTTTGATATGTATGTGGTTTATGAGCACTGTAATGTATGTGTTTTACATTTTGCTTTTCTTGTCTATTGTGTGAAATGAAATAAGCAGAATAATCCACCATATCCATATGCTTAAGAAGATCAATGTTTGCGGTAAAGTAGTAAGTGTTCACATTACATTCTGTGACAAAATGCCTATCAATCATTATGTTTTTTTCATGGAACGCTGTTTTCATGAAGTTGAGTTTTTTTCATTGGAAATACTCACAACGAACACCCACCATTTTGCTAACCCAATTTGTCTTATTTCGGATAAACACCCAATAATCTGACAGAAAACTGAAGGTAGCAAATTTAATAAGGTTTTGCATTGCATTCTGGAAATAGTGGTTTTGTTAGTTCCTGTCTTCAAACGTCTATGGAGGTACAGTCTGTGGGGACACCATGCCTAATTTCGTTACTTTCCTCACTTCTCTAAAAGGGTGAAATAATGAAAATTATGATGTGATAAGACAGCTGGCCCATAAATATGATATAAGCAAAAAGAATTCAAACTACATCAGGTTTAACAAAACGCATGAAAAAATTAAGATAGCAGCATTTTCAAATATCTGACCAACTCTATTATTTGTTAAAAATGTAATCCTAAAGCTATTTGAAGATGAATCAACATTATTGTGAGTTTTCTTATTTTTTCATTAAAATATTAAGGGGTTTTTAATCCGTAAATCCAGATGTTAATTAAAAAACTGTTGTCAAAAATGACAGATTGGGTTTTTTTAATCTTTCCTTTCAATTCTAACTAATCCTGAGAGATGACAGGACCCAGGTGAGTTAATTTTTCTCAATAAAATAGCAAAGACTGAAGTTTGCAAAAAGACTGCTGTAAAATGGAAAAAGGTAAGCTGCCATCTAATGAGGCTCCCATGAAAACAGTTTTCTGGATCTGCTTTTGATTTTAACAGACAAATAATAATATAATGATATATTGATAGACAACTAATATTCAATAGACAACTAATATTATAAACAATAACCTCCAAAGTTCAGTACTTGTGAAAGATTTCCCATGAGCTTTAAGATTGTTTGATTGTTTGATCACCAACCCACAGGAAGAGACAAAGACCACTCAAGGCCTGATGGTATGTTTCTCCCCATCCAAATGTTTGCGTGAAGCAAGCTGTTGCCACGCACACAGGAGTAATTTCAATTCCTCTGACATGTCAGATTACTGAGGCCACTGCAGTGGAAATCAGTATTATTTGGGATAGGATGGCAGCATGGTTACATCTCCAAGACACAATGCTGGAGAGTGGACACTCTGCAGCCATTTAGGAAACAATACATTTCAAGTCAGTTGTTGTGTTGCATGACTCAATTTTCCTTCTACAATAATCACAATACCATTAAGTTTCGTGGTAATGCTGAACAAGTTAAAGACTGTGAGAAGTTTAGATACAACAGAGTATGTGAAGTTCATTGTTATTTCCTCCTTTTCCAGAAAAAAGAAAAAAAAAAAAAAACAATGAAATACATGTGCAGCAAATAAAATGTGGACAGAAAAGCAGCTACAAAAAAATGTGATCTTAGAAGATTTTTCCTTAATTCTGATAGGTTTATGCAGCCCACAGTGCCTTCGTAATCCATGTGAACAGGACTACTGGCACTGCCTCCCAGGTCCTGGGGGATGCTTTTGATCTAACAAAGCATTGCCATTATTAGAAAGGCTGCAGTGTAACTACAACATCATTGCATGCTGTCAATTTAGTTTTGCATGAACCACTTGGCTCGTGACACTCCAAATTTAACACTGTGCTACCGATAAACTAGAAACAGAATAAATACTGTAAGAACAAAGCTGTCACAGAAACACACTGCGAGTGTTTCGACCCCATTCAAAGGCCCTTCATTATAATTGTCTCTGACAGAAGGTTCCTGTACAGTAAGTACTTTAGTTGCCAATGACCTTAAACACGATTATCATTAGCCTTCTTGTAATACTGCCTCTCCCTTGAACTCAAATTACTGTGCTTCTCAGATGGTTTTGTAAAGAGAGTTCAATGTTGTAGTTAGCATAATTCAAGCTGTTTTAATCAATGCTGCGTCCTTTGTAAATAAAGCTGCGTTCTGAAATACACGCTGTAATAATTACATCCATAATTTGTTATATATATTGAAATAATTTTGACCCTAGTAATTTGAATTACTGTTGCAAACAAGTAATAAGGAAATAAGCAGGTAATCATTTATGTGGATACATATATTAGCAACAAGCTTTTGGCGGGTTTTGTTTGAGCAAAACATTTGAATAATTAAACCAGGTTTCAGAGGCAGTAAAACTACCTTGACTAGAGAGTGAAACTCCCCTACGATCTCTAAACCTGTCTAATCTTAAAGGAAAATAAAAACATGTGCCTTTTTCTTGCCTCCACTGAAAGTACCCAAAGTCGATAGCTTGCCAAAGGCTGACCAGCACACAGCAAAAGAGCAGAGATCCCATCAGCCATAGGATGGCTCTGCGGAAATTCATTTCCAGTAGTGGCTAGGGCAGGTTAATTACTATGGGGAACCTCTCATGGTGTAAATCAGTGAGTAAAAGTCCTCTTGAAATAAGCATCTTCAGACAAATTTTAGAATTTAGTAATTGCAAGACACAGAGGCATTAAAAATAATGAGAGAGAAGCAAGGATTGCCACAAACCCCGTGTAAGGGACGACTTGTAAATTCCCTGAGACAAGCGATGGAGAGACAAAGGGAGGAGGCGGCCCTCTGAGCCTCACTGAGGAATGTCTCACATTCANAGAGAAGCAAGGATTGCCACAAACCCCATTTTCCAGCAGCCATCTCATGTAACCCCTTTCATAATGCAACCTCCTCTTAAATGGGATATATTTATGTTCTTGTTATCCTAAATGGAAAACTGTTTCCTGAATCTCACTGATTTTATTGCTAGAAACATTCTAATTTTCAACCTAAATGTGTTCACTTAGCATTATCTATTTTCAGCTTATCATCGTCTTTTTGCATAAACCTTTCTTCTCCCTTTCTGGTATGCTGTAGGGTACATTTTTTATGACCCAGGACCCACAGGCAGTAAAGGCTATATTTAAGATCAGTAGGAATTTTATTAAANGTAGGAATTTTATTAAATTATTTCCTTAGAGAATTGTTATTAATTAATTAATTGGTGCTTATTGAGAAAAACATTTTTACTCTTAAAAAAGATGTAACATCCAGAGGTTACACTTATGTGTTATTAGAAAGCAATTGTACGGTGTATTTATCTCTGTTTTACTCAACTTAGTCANNNNCTCAACTTAGTCATGTATATTATTAATTTGATAGATTTTATACCAAAGTCATTTCTAAAGATAAAAAATATAACAGCAATCCCTGTCCTGACTAGCCTTGGAGAAACACCATTTATAAACCTTCTCCAGTAATAAAATTCAGCTTTCAAAAAGCTAATGGGTGCCTAGGTAGCCAGCTCTGTATCCATCATGCAATTATAATATTCATCCCTTTCTTCTCAAATATCACTGGTATTTTCTATATGCACTATATCAAATGTTTTACTGAAGTCCAAACAAACGACATCTAACATATTCCCTGGAGGAAATCAATTATCTTCTCAGTGAAAGATACCCAACTAGTTCAACTTGGTTCAAATATGATGTTAAATATTATAACAAGCTTCTTTCTATGTCCTTATTTATTAAATCTCTGAGGGCAAAGTACCAGGCTTATGGCCTCTTGTAAAAAAATGAACTTTTTACTTTTTCTCACATACAGTACTGTGTATTCTGTGCAAGGCATACTATATTGTTTCTATATTAGTAAGGCATTTCATTTTTCTTTCTTATTTATCCTGAGCTATATATGCAAAGATTGACCTTTCCTGCTGTTAGCCTCACTTGCACTCTAAGTTCCTCAGATCCTATCACCAACAGTTTTAATTGAGATTGTATGTGGTTTTGTTTTGCATTGTTTCATTTCTACCTCTAAAAATTAAATTCTAATTCACAGAGAGGAGTCAATTCAGGGAAAGGTTATTGTCCTTGTTAATACAAGGGGGTTAAACCAGATGGTTATAATTTTCTGCATCTATAACTTGTTAACCTTGCATTTTAGGTTTTTTTGTAGCCATTAAGTTTTTGCCTGTAACAGAATGCAGGCAGGGACATCCAATGTTAAAAATGATACCTGGTAATGAAGTTTCAAGTTAGACATCCAAAACCTACATATTCAAAGCTGTTTGTTTTTTTTTTTTCCTTGTTTGTTTGTGTCTTTGTTTGGGCTTGGGGTTTTGTTTTTAAGAACTTGCTGATAAACCTCATGGTCTTTAGATTTATAATATTATGGTAACACAATTTCCAGACATTATTCTCAGTGCTATGAAATCAAAATAGGTGGTCAAAATCCATCAGTGGGATCCATGCTCTGTAAGGAGAAGGCTCACCAAACTGTGAGTTGGAGAGCAGTGCAACATCACTTATTGTCTTCTTTTATCCTTTACCTCCTTTTCCTCCACTTCCTAAATTTAGAAGCAAACCTGGATGAAACATTTCCAGGCAAAAACCATGCAGACATTGTTTGTGGAGGTCAAAATTTAGATCTCAGATCTTTGCCATCTAAGCATATGCATGAGACACTTTAATGATAAAAGTCCACATCTATCATTTACCTGCACACCGGTAATGCCACGCGGCCTACTGAAGGATCCAGTTGGCATCAAGCCAGCCAAAAGCCTGAGTGATAAAATGGTTAGCAGTAACTCTTTTATTAGCCAGCTGCTTTCTCATTCCAGGTCTCACTGGAATGACTTAATGTCTTCTCACCATGAAGTTGATAGGTGGTGCTTATCTCCTAAAGGGAGAAGCAAGGAGAATTTTCTTATAATGAGGCTTGAGAAGGAAATGAAAAAAAGAAAAAAAGAATCACCAATAGCTATAAAACAGCAGGCACTAAAATTTATGGTGTCTGTACTTGTAATTTCAATCACTTTCTCTCAGGGAAAGTTCCTTCCCTCCCAGCCACTTTCTCTGGAGTTCAGTCTCCTTATTTTGCTCCCTGAAGTGACAGAGGAGCCACAACTTTTCTCAGCAATAAAAGAATCTATGTCACAGCTCTTCATTTATGAAAAAAAAAAAAAACCCAAACCCCAAAACAAAACAAAACCCCCAAACCCAAAAACTTACCAGAGCAGGAAATGCTGAAGTCTTTCATTGCTTCTTCTTCAAACTGAATACCACAGAGAAACAAAGTCTAAGTTGTGGCCATTCATGGTGATCCTCCTACTCTAATTCAATGCCTTCCCAGCAGTGGTTTAAGACCACACAGCCTGGCTAAAAGCAAGGAAGAGAAAATAATTTTTAAGAAAAGGATAATATACATATCCTTTCTAATATAAGTGGATACAAAACTACTTCTGCCTACAGGTAGTGCACAAATGCCTTGCATGGAAACAGCAGGCTCTTCTGCCCTCTCAGCTTGGTGCATGGGGACTTTAGGATATTTTACAAGACTTCCATGTTTCCCTATTCCACTCTCAGGTCATGCAGTTAGTTACAGGCTCACTGTGGCCTCATTTGTATACACCAAACCAGAAATATTAAGGTTGCCACACTCTCAGACTTTAATTATCAGTCTTGCTATCCTGTGAAGCAACCACTCAGCACTACCAGCCTTTCCACTGCTGTATTCCACATGGACAACTGTCTTTTTATAAGGCACACTTTCCTATCTATCCTTTAGACGTAGAATGACACATGGAGAGATTTCCCAAGAATCTCTAATGAAATGAAACAGATGAGGGGGAAAAAGAGTTTTTACCCCTTTTGCAACAGACCAATAAAACTTTTAACCTTGGGGACATTGCTTTAACCTGGCTTCAGAAAAGCTTCATAATATGACAATTGCAGGAAGACCCAGGAGCTAACGAAGGAGAAAAAAAAGTGCCAGAAAGAAACCACATAGCAAATATGTCGCTGCCCAGCATGACAGGAAGATGAAAGAGCCTGGTAGCTCTAACCCAAAAGGAAAGTAGGCGTGGGGAAGCACAGTGGACCATGGAGAGCAGTTAGAGGGGCCATTCATACCAATATTTGCATTTTTTTAACTGTAACCTTCTTGGAAGTTAATGGGAGTGCCTTCAAGTTGTATACTTAAAATCATACAATGCACAGTTGCAGAAAATATGTTATGCGTATTATGATGATGATCATTACAATTACTGTTGCCTAAAGTAAGGAAAGAGAGAGAGTAATCCACCCCAAAAGCTTAAATGCCAGCCATCGAGCAAAAGGACACCACTGGTAGGCCTTACTTAAGCTTGTTCAAGACACATATAGCAGTTGGATCAGCACGCAGCTGTTGAAATCTTCTGTTTTCTACATCAAGGTGGTCTCAAGAAGGTTAATGAAGCGTCTCAACAATTTTTCATTATGTTGAGCTTTTCCTCCATGTGCAAGACAGCATGACAAAAAAACCCAAATTGTTTATTTAAAACTTTTGAAAGCATAAATATACCATGGAAGGGAAAATTTTATTAAAAGTGGAAATTATTTCCTTATTATTTTTCTCTCTAGGATCAGACTTCTTCAGAAATACACTAGGTGTACCAGAAGAATGGTGAATATAAAATATGTATTCTCTTGAACTAGTCCTCTCACTGGGAAGAACCCTTATTCCCAAGGTTTCTTTTGATATTTTGAGATCTCAGGAATGAAAGTTCCTTGATATTTTCTAGTTTTGTTAGCAGCTGCAATGAATCTACACCAAATTTTATTTTCTTACGGTCCTAATGTTGCCCAGGAGGTTGTCGGATATTTTTTGCTACAAAGGCACACTGATGGATCCTGTTGAACTTGCTGTCCATCTGGACCCTCAAGTCCTTTTCTGCAGAGGGCACTCATCCCCAGGTGCAGGACTTGGCAATTCCCTTTGTTGAACTTGACAGGATTCCCATGAGTCCATTTCTCCAGCCTGTTGGGGCATCTCTGAAAGGAGATGCAAACTTCTGGTGTATCAGCCACTCTTCCCGGTGTTGCATTAGCATGGTACCATCATGACAATGTGCTTCATTTGTGGAAGAATGTTTCAGCTGCCAAGAAGAGTCAGGCCTTGGATTGCTGAAGTGACAGTTTTTTAGCCTGGTTTCCTAAAAGAAAGGAGTTCCTGCAGTCATGGTCTCATTCTGCACATCCAGCTGTCAGTAAATTTATGTTCCTCTAATAACTTTTAATCTTCTTGTCAGACTTAACGAAATTTGAGGGAAAGGCTGAATTCTGAAAGATCTCAAGTTCCTATACATCTGGGTGAAGGAAGGAAAATTTTAAATGCTATTAGTGAAAAAAAAAAGGTAGAAAAAAACTCAGCTTTTATCTATTTAAACTTGGATGGTAATAGGAGATGTTCAATCAACAGATACATATTTGCAAGTTGCCTGCGGTGTATTCCAACTCTTTCCCAGGTGTAAGCCAAAATATATATAGACAGAGGAGAGGGGAAGAGCTTCAGCATCGTGAAGAGAAAATAGTCAAGAGGTACGTTCAAAGGTGTTACACAGAGTGAAAGAGGTGTCTGGGGAAGAGATGTGCGTAATAGACAAGAAGACTTTGCGGACAGAAGTGGAACCTGATGGTACTCACTTATGAAGCGGTTTGGGAGTATTGAAGGAAATGGGAAATTGAGAATGTCTGGGAAAGTGGAAGTACTCAGGATTATTGCCAGAAAAGTGGTAAAGGAGACAAAGGACGTAAACCCATTACTTTCACTAGGTGCACTACTCACAGACCCACTTCTACCTATTGCAGAATTTGTTCAATAATAAACATTTCTGCATCTTCTTCTTGAGTTCCTTTCCTGAAAATCAGACAAATTATGGCATAAGTATGTAATTTAGTTTGATGGCATAGGGAGTGAAAGGAAAATGTAGAGATATTGAAAAGAAAAGAGAAAAATTAACAAGTTGAAAATATGAGAAAAAATAGCACTCTGTAGATGTAAACAAGTGGTATAAATGAAATTATGCTAAAGAATAATGATTTTGTTTTAGTAGGAAAAAGCCACTGAACAAGAGTTTACCACTGTACCTTTGACTTTTACCACTGTACCTTTGACTTTGATCCCTCTGCATTATTTCATGGCTCAAGAATTGGTCCTTGTGCTAACTATAACTGTTGAGCTGAAGCATCTTATTTGCAAGTACATATTTTGTATTGGTAGGGAGATTGTGTTGGTGCAATGTTAAATGCAGGGATAGTTTTGTAAAGGTGGCCACGATACTATATATAATAGACGGGGAAAAATATCACCACTGCCTACCAGGATGTCTCATTTTCTTCCACACTTAAAGGGAGAAGCTATCGGAAGTAGATTAATGCTGCTGTGTCCTCTACTAGAGTCCGGATCAAAATGTTATATATAAGTTGGAGAGAGCTGAGGAGCATTTGGCTATGGCAACTTCTTTTATGTATCTTTTTCTTTTTTTTTTTTTTTCCAAAGCACTCTTTTCACCTGTTGGGATGTAGCATAGAAACCAGTTACACCAGCTTTTTGCTTGTTAGTATCCCCCAAGCAAGAGATAGTGACTGTCATAAAAAGACCATTTTCCTCTCCTTTTTGTGCTGGCTCTGGATCATTATGAAAGTGCAGTGCTATACAGACATGTTTTTTACAACGATGTGTTCAACATCATTGCAATGTTGTGGTATCTTGTACTCGTTTTTTCATGCTATTTATTCTATCACATCCCTCCCAGAGACTCTGCAATGTTCATTACTCATGTTTTCTACTATTCAGTGTTTTTCTCTCGCTAGGAAATGAGATGGTTTCTATCAGTGTCCAGTTTGAAATGTCTCCCCTGGGCCTTGAACCGGTCTTTGTTGACTAGCAAAATGCGGCTGCTGATTCTCTTTTTAAACATCTTCCTTTTTACAGTTCAGACATCTCCTCTCTCCATTTACCATCACCTCAAATGCAATACCTTTTATATAGCTCTTACTGATTGAACATCTATCATTTTTTTTCCTGCTTCTTTTACCCATTATACAAGTAGTGGTGTGGGCTGCATCAAAGTGAGCTCGTTTCCTGAGAGCTGATCAAACTCCTAATGACACACAGAACACAATGCTTTCCTAATGTTTCTTTCCTCTACACCTACATTTTTTATTCATTTCAATTCTCTGATGCCCTTCTCTTGTCTCTTTCTACCCAGTTCACTGTTTATAACATCTGCAGCATCTTTTATGTCTTTGCCACCTCTTTTTCAGCTTCTCTCTTCCTGTAGAAATCTTACTGGCATGGCTTCATTGTCTTTTTGAGGCACTGATATGATTTTTTTTTTTTTAAAGTCAGCTGCATATCCATTTTTTAGCGCATTTTTCTTGACAATTTACAGCGTCTCTTCCTCTGGGCTGTATGTGGTGTCAGTACAGCTGAACTATCTTCTCTGATATGCTCAGTTTTTTTATATATATATATAATTTGTGTTTTCATTCCACCATTTCTCACTTGTCTTTATTCCACTGACAATTTTACTTCATAAATCAAAAAATGCATGGACAAACCAGCCATATATTTCCACTCTGACATGAGTCTGGATTGCCAACCCTCTGGCTTAACTTGTAGAGAAAGAATTTTCGCTTTTCTCTTTTTTTAATTCAGCTTGTATGCTTGGTGGAGTCAACTGATGTTCCAATCCAATTTCATTTCTATTGCAAACCCTTGTTTAGCAAAAGATGAAAAACATACCCTGTAAATCTTCAGTAACTTCATAGCAGGTCTGAAGGATTTGAAAGACCTTTCTTATCTTTTAGAAGCATTCAGCAGCCAGTGGTTCTTGCAGGTTACTCTATTGCAACAAATGCTCTGCAGTGCTCAGTATCAGCCATGTAATTTCTTGCATATGAGTTAAACAGCAAGCCATTAACTTTAATGTGCAAAAAGTTTTTCCGTATCTTATGTGTATGTTTGTCTAAGTTTGAGTAGCTGGAGTACTAAATCCATACAAAATTACAGGACAGAGTTTCAATCAATAATCACACAGTGGAAAATCAAGCTCATTAATCATGTCATGAAATCACAGACAGTCACCACTTTGTAATTAATGCTGTTCTGTATTGGTAGGTCAATGCATTTGGTAAGGAGATCCTGGCGCTGTGGGTTGAGTGAGCAACTTCTGCGTATTTATTTATACAACATACATATGTTAATATTCAGCTTTGGTTTAGATCTCTCTCTGTGCCTAGGGTCAAAGTGAAGTTAATTTCTAGCAAATAGGCCTCCAACAATGAAGCTGCTCTTAGGTCTGGATCTTTGAATCTTTTGGTCTTTTTTAATACTAATGGTTAGCAACCATTTGTTCCTGTTTGCCAAAGCCAAAGGAATTTAGCTGCTTTGTACATCTGGGTAAGAAAGAGTTTCAACAAGAAAAAATTATTTTTTTCCATTTACGTTTTCTATTTCACTCCCTTCTATGAAGTCATAAAAAGTTGGGGGAAGAATAACTGCTTTCTAGCCTTAACCATGGTCTAAGACAAGATATAGAAGTTGTGGATGAGCCTGTGATGTCATTTAAGACCTTTAAATTATAACAGATGATTCTGCTAATTTAAAAAAGGCTAGGAAGATTTTCATCCACTTATAATTTTAGCCATGAGATCTTAAAAAGGGATTATACACTTTTGAAATTATTTTGTTGTCTAAAAGTTACAATAGAAGTTTCATTCTATAATTCCTATAGACTTCTATTGGCTTTATTTTTTATAAAAACTATTCGGACAGTTGACACTTTTCAGAATAGTTTGCACTTAGCTGTCAAAATCTCTTTGAAAATAAAAACAAAAGGAGAGAGAAAATGCTTCTCTGTAAAATTCCCATTTGCTGCGTGATCTACTCTGTGTAAGCCAAGATGACTTTATCAGTTTCCCCTCTTCCCACAACACCAGTGAGGATCTCTGTCTCCTGCTGACCTAGGTACAATAAGAAAGTTTTTATACAGTTTTACATAGCCTGCTCAGCAATCACATAGTTACTGTACTGCCTTCCGCTACATGAGAATATGTTGTTTTTGATAAGCTCTTGGTGTCTGCTGCCAAACTGAATGCAGCGTGCTTTATTGTCAATTCCAGCCAAGTACACATTTCATCTTTCCAGTTCACTCACCAGCACCTTTTCAGTTTTGGTTCAGCAGCACCGCAGTTCCCCAGTCTGCCTTGCCACTTTACATTCAGCTGTGTTTTCTGGCTAATAACTGTCACACTACATTCCAAAGCCTGCCATGAGAAATCAGTCTCCTCCTCCTCTTACCCCCACCCTGGTCCTCCATGTCCCAGATCACTGATTCCTCATCTGAAAGGAAACCTCTCTGCAAAGTCTCCAGTTTTGGTCTGCTGTCTGAATGTTATTTTCATTCACTTGCTGTGTTTTATCGGGGATGATGAATGATTCCTGCTCTCCATACCCAAAGATGACTTGTCTGAGGAAAACAAACAAACAAACAGCAACAGTAATAAATACTGCAGGGTAGTGGAGTCTTTATTCAAATGTAGGCTTAGATTTCTCTGGAAGTCTTTGCTAGTACAATAAAAGGACAGGCCCTGCTCCTTACAATTTGCCTTCTAAACCTGACACAGGAAACACACACAGAGTAAAAAACCAAACAAGGTAGAGCATGAGAAAACAACAAAAAATGAAAATATCTGTATTGGTACTCCTGCATCACCAGAGGTATCATCAGTCGGTGGGCTGCTGTGACTAACAGCATAAACACAGGATTTGGGGCAGGGAAGGGAGGAGACAGCGTTACTTGCCAGAAAGATAAGAAGACCCTGGACATCTCTTTGGGTGAGGTGTAATTCTGCTAAACATGAACGTCTTAAACTGATCTAAGTTCTTTAGGTGAGCTTCTCTTTACGACTAATATGTTCAGTAGAATCATAGAATCATAGAATCGTTGAGGCTGGAAGGGACCTTTAAGATCATCGAGTCCAACCATTAACC
>VZSZ01003323.1:8012-21998 GCA_013398815.1 Ibidorhyncha struthersii | reverse complement strand
AAAAAAAAAAAAAAAAAAAAAAAAAAAAAAAAAAAAAGAAAGAAAGAAAGGAAAAAAGAAAAACAAACAAAAAAAAAAACCCAAGGACTTCAGACTGCTTAGGCTCAACAGGTGCAAAGCCCAGATGTAGATGTTAGTTGTTTGTCCTCTTCCTGGAGGACACGTTCCTCCTGGTAGGACGCAGACCTTCTGCACCAGCGGATACAGATTTCCCATCCACCTCAACCACCACGTGCGCGGGGAATTTTGCATGTCAGCAGGGTACATGGTGGTGGCGATAAAAAGGATAAATCGCATTTGCTGGGCCTCTTGATTTCAAGTGAAATGGCTTCCCTTTCTCTGCCGAGCCAGCTAATGGGCAGTGCTGGTGCTCACAGCATGGAGGTGACAAACTCAGAGACAGCCTACGAGGAGGAGTGAAAAGGAGAAAAGGCAATGTGGGCAGGGAGAGATAACACCACTGTCATTGATTTTTTTTTGTGAAAATTGTTCAGATACTGTGATAGGATGGTAATGCAAAACCAACACACAGATAGACAGTCAGATACGTTACAGCATTTTCGGTTTTATTTTCTTAAAAATGTATCAATAAGCTTTAAGGGCTCAAGAAATGCCTAAAAACTCCAGTTAAGCAGCTTCTGAATTTCTGAGGGCCAGTATGTGCCAAATATCCCTCTTCACCTCGCTCCCTCATTAATACCCGTACAACACTTCAACAGGGACCTCTGACAACTGGAACTGGCCCCATTTACAAAATACCATTTTATCACTGATAAGAAGCTCAGCCTAAGAAGTTATATAAACATGATATGGGTGAGAAAAAGTGTAGAAGTAATGATAGATTTTATCTCCACCATCAGGGGCACAGAGGCATAGAAAGGTTAAGTGATTTTCACAGCTTGTAGAAGAGTTGAGGCCCAAACACACACCATCCTCCCTCTGAACCACCAGGTGCTCATTCCATGCACTAACGGGAAGGGATGGGGATACGCACTGAGATGGATGGACACTCTGGAGGTCTGGAAGACCCAGGGCTTGGCTTGTGAAAGGATTAAGTTGATTATTTTTGTAACTTTGCCACAGTGGAGGGAGAGCTGGCTCTCTGGAGCCTTTGAGAGTTTACAGCTGAGAAGGTTATAAACCTGCTCCTTCCTGGAGGGTAACTGAAAAAACAGGATTCAGTCAATAAGAAGTCACTAGCTGAAATCTTACTTTTCAAAGTGATCTGCTACATGAATCTCTGATCTTCAAAATGTTTTAAGCAAAAAGCAAACACCCTAAGCTTGTCCCTTCTCATTCCTCCACTCACCACCTCCTCACAATCATTCTTGGAGTCCTCTGTATTTTCTTTCATTTGCTCCAATTTTTGACGAGTTTGTGTTCTCAGTACTATGTGGCAGCTGCACCATAATTGCTTGCAATAAATATAATGCAAGCTGCTGCTGTGATTTTTTTTCTGCATGCAATATGAAACTGAAACATATGCAAGACATCTAACACAGTTAATTCTTTGTAAGGAGCCACAAAAGATAATGATGCAAAAAGAACTAGTGGGTCATTGCTCTGGCTTACGCATTTATGTTTCCAAAAAAAATCATGGCAACAATTTAGCAGAGCCAGGTCTCCAATAACTGTCTTTTAAAGCACATAAGTATGCCAGGATTAAATACTCAGACTTTACACAAAGATAGGTTATAAAATACATCGAACAGACTAAGCACCATAAAGATTCACAAAATATTCAAGGAGTTATTAATATTTTGCATACTTCTGTTCTTCAGACTTTTTTTTTGCCACTGAAATATATACTCTGTTTTCTTTCTGTTCTCAGAGCCTTCCGGTCTTTGTGTTGTCTACAGGAGATCTGGCTGTTTAGGGGGCTATTTGTCTAACACTTGATTTGATCTCCTTTCCTTATTTTACTCCCATCACCTCTCTTACTCTCCTTTTCCATCCACTACAGAAAATATTTTTGTCATAGGCCACAAGGAAAATGTGATGATAATCATTCGATTACTGACATCTCTCTAGCAATAATGCATTTAGTGTGAAGTATTTATTAGAAGGAAATGAAAGATCCAGCCTCTTTGAGGAATGGTAGCCAGCTTTCAAGATTAACTGACAAGAAAATATATTGTGTACTACTAATGGGAGATGTGTCCCATACTGCTGCTATTGAAACTGCCACGCAAAATAATGAAATATTCTACAAAACATGTCTACAAGGTAATTTACACAGAACCAACACTTGTCATACTGTTGGTAGTGAGTGACCTATGCTGTTCTGTTGTGCTCCACAACCTCATTAGTTATAGTGGATGTGGTGAGGTCTATGGACAGGTGTCCTGGGACTCTGTGATGGAGAGGAAAAGGATCATAAAGCCAGACCCATGCTGACTGCTGTCTAAGGCTATTACACGGCACATTTTTAAAGTTCCAGTAAAAGTTCCTATAGAGAATTGTCACAGTTAACACACAACTCTGCTTTCAAACGCTTTCCCCAGCCAAGATGCGAAGGGAAACAGCCCATGTCTCATGTCACAAGCTGATCAGCTCCCCGTCTGCAGCGTTAGGGAAGAACAAAAACAGAGATACTCACACTCCTGGGATCTGACAGTTTATCACTCCCCTTCCCCTTCCAGATGGGAACTGAACAGGTACAGGCATGCCTCCTTTTTTAGACTATATCTCTATTTCAATGCCAACACTAGCCTAAATATGGCTCTCTCCAGCAGAATATCTGATATAAAAGACCTTGCCTTTTTTTACAGAGGTATTTCCCACTCTCTTCTTTTCTCTCTCTCTTATGTTGAATGGTAAAGGGAGGACACAGTAAGCTGAAGATGGTGATGGGGATCTGTCTGACAGGCACTATGTCACTGCACAAGGGACCACATATAACCCCAGCTACTACTAATAGAAAAGAGCAGGGGAAGTTTTTCCCCTCTATGGAAGGTCTACATCTGAGCACCAAACAGAAGATTTCTAAATCTAATTTTAACTTTTCAAGTTACTTGACATTTATTTCTCTCTCCAGAATTTATGCTCATCATCTGCAAAAGTGTGCTAGGTAAATACCTGTGTATAGTGATTTGAGATCAAGGACATAGAAATTAAGAAATTTTACCAGGAAGAAAACTTTGATGATGTAGAAATAAAATCAAATCCAAATCACCTTTAAGTTATCATTAGGGAAGTACAGGATTAAATTTAGAGATTATGGAAACATTCCTGAGAATGTGCTTGACTGAAGAATTGCCATAAACGAAACCCTCCCTCTCGTCTGTTAGCACTTTGGCAAGCAACTTGAAAAAGAAAAATGCAATACTGATCAAAGTACATGTGTAACTAATTACCTGATTTTCCATCCTTCCTCCCCTCTGTGCAGGCATTAATGATGAACATGAAATACAGGAATGAGAGGAGATCAAAAGAACATTACCTGAATGTGCACAAATCTCTTATACCCCGCTGCCTTTCCTCCCAAGACTAACTTTTTCTTCTCTTTTCTGCTTTTAGATGTTATATCACATCTGTTATTCTTTTTTTTTTTTTTCTGCTTTTGGTTTGACAAGACTGCATTGCACATACTGGGGACATGACCAGTGATTATTTCAATGTGTCACATTCACTTGATTTTAGTTATCCAAGCTTGCAACATGAGATCCCTGAGTATAAATTTGATTCAAAATGAGGACTAAGTTTTCTGTTAGATTGCAAATCAAGATTTGTTATCTCAGCAGCCTAGTGAGCTTAGGAGATACTGGAATGACTTTCTGATCCTGTACGGGTTTTTTTCTTCCCTTCACGCAAGCAGAACTCTCAGGAGTATATCCATCTTTTGACAATGCCTCTATCTTTTCCTGGAATGCTGTGAAAGAACAGCTTTTCTTATGGGATTTCAGCTGCTTTCAAACCATAATCAACAAAAACCCACTTCCCCACCATCCCCCCACCCCAAAACATACAATAGGAAAATGCATTTAGTATACATTCCTTAACTTTAAGATGGAAATCACATAAAAGCTAACACGCTGATCAACATCAAAGTACGCTTACATAGCTTGTTTTATTTTTTGTTGGTATTTTTCCTCTCTCTGTGCCCTCAAGACAGACCAGTTTTTCAGGCAGCATATTATATGCAGATCACAAGACAAGGACCATTCACCTAAACATTTAAAACACTTGGTCAGTCTTCATGAGCCTGGAATTCCTTTCTTCTATGCGTTCTGAACCTGTTATCTACCCATTATTTCAGTCAATATAACATCTTTTCCAGAATCTTCCTAACGTTGTTAGTATTTTGTGGATTTACCTTTTACAAGCACAAATTTGTGCTTTTGTGTTGCTACATAGTGCCTCTCTGTTTCTGTTAATCTTAGCACTATTGCTCTAATACATTTGTTTTAACCACTGAGCTTCCTTGTAACAGAAGACCCTGTTAGGGTTGCCTCTATTAACTAAGAATAACTGTCAATGAAATTACATCCTAAAGGTCTCTTTCATTAGTTTCTTTTGAACTTCTGAATGCTTTCCCAGGGATTCGATTGCTTTTAGACTGGCACTTCTTAACAAGGCTTTTGATGTAAACTTTCATGCCACTGTTACTATGACAATAGTGTAATGCTGCAGCAGTATTAATTGGAATTTTGATTATTTCTCTGGCTCAGAAGATTCTGTGTTTTAATAACTGGTTCAACTGTGCTTCAGACCAATGCTGCAAGGCAAAGCTGAAATCTTTATTTCCAGTAAATTTTGAATTAACAGAGCTGCTGAAAAGGAAGAAATGGAAGATGGAAGTGGCATCATAACATCAACACATCCAGTATTCCTCACTATTGTTTATACGATTCATGACAAATAATACTTATATGCAAATTTTCTTCCATGCTAGCAAATTCTTACATAGCTTTCCATATTCTTCTACCCAAATTAACTTTGGCTCAGAGGGTAGAAATGGTGAAAAATCATAAATGTGAATTCATTGGAAGAAAGAATGATTTTTTCATGTTTGATTTGGAGTGGACTGGAGGAACAAAGGCACCAGTTACCATCTCTACCAGTTATTAACATTCTTCATTCCTCAGAATTTGAAGGTGCAGCATATAATAAGGCAAGTCATGAAAATTTGATGAGAAATATTTAACTTTTCCTGTTCCAGCTTTGTATCAAATCCCTGATTAGATATTGCCAAGATACAGAAATGAACAGTATCACAAAACTAATTAATCTCATTCAATGTTTTTTTCACCAGAATTAATCTCCCGTGTTAATTCTCAATAACTCATCATATTA
Source organism: Ibidorhyncha struthersii (assembly GCA_013398815.1). Classification (NCBI taxonomy): domain Eukaryota; kingdom Metazoa; phylum Chordata; class Aves; order Charadriiformes; family Charadriidae; genus Ibidorhyncha; species Ibidorhyncha struthersii. The sequence continues at coordinate 16,703 of VZSZ01003323.1, read as the reverse complement.
TGACTATAAGTGTGTGTGTGTATATATATATATATATACACATCTCTCTCTACTGAAACCAACGTGGACATATTTTAAGCCCATTTCAATATATTTTTAGGTCATTGCATAGGGCTTCTCAATTCCTTCTATTTTTTCAGTTATATTCAGTTCCATATTCCAGTCAATATCTAATTCCTGGAGATGGAATGAAGCAGGACCAGAAAGAAGTGATTTTCCTTCAGAGGTTTCCAGCTGAATTGTGCAGGGGTTTGGGTTTTTGTTTTTTTTTTGGTTGGTTTGTTTGTTGTTTTGTTTGGGGTTTTTTTTAGATACTTTTAAATATAATAGTTGGAGAACCTCCCAGCAAAATTCTTAAATTTTGGAAAATTTATTTTTTCCCTGATGAAAAGAACATATTGTCAGGAGAAAACCACACCTATTTGTGTCATGGTCTAGGCATATACTGTACAAATCTTCACAGATATATAAATTGATGAGTTATACGAGTTTATCCAAATAATTAAGTCAAAGTATTTGCACCATTAGAATAAAATGCTGGTTTTTGGAAGCTTCTTTTCAGAGACATAAAAGCAATAAACTAAATTCCTCACCTGCAAAAGCTATAGTCATTATTCTGTTCAGGATTTTTTTACCCACAATTAAAAAGCTTTTAGCAGATTATTCCCCAGAACTTACTGATGTCAGTGTAACCAAAAAATCAAAATATACACATATAACGTTATAAAATCTTCTAAGGAAAATCCAAACACATAGGATTTTATTTTTTTTTTTTTTTTAATTAGAAAACCCATTCCCATATTGCAGACATGTAGGGATGAATATCTTCAAAAAAATCGATGGGAACTGTCTTGAGCAGTTTGATCAATGACAACCCCCGCCCATTTCAGCCTGGACATTCGTCTCCTGTTGTTCTGCAGACAGTTTACAGATTAATAATGAAGCATAAAACCAAGTTAGTGGTAACATATGAGCAGGCAAGATGCAAAGCTGAACATCTCACATTAAGGGCACTCTACACTCACAATCCATCAGGCTGGTTTACCCTGCAACATTTGTATAGTTTCTTGTGCCTCCCCAGGAACACCCACAAATAAACACATCTCCTTCCTAGGAATCCTTCTATTTCACTTATGAAAATGAAACCACTGCACTTTTAAAGAGCAAACGTAATTGGTCTGATTCTCCTATCAGTCATGCAAAGCAGATAAAAATCTGTGTTGATTTATACTTGTTATTAAAAATAATTATTCTATGTCAAATTTGAGAGCTTTTACTTCTTTTTTATATTTTTTTTTAATTTTGAGACTTTTTCCACAATATGGGAACAGCAATAATACTAGGAAGAAAGTAGATTATTCAGAGTGGTAAGGTAAGTACTCCACTGGGGTCACCTGCATCCATTATACGAATAAGATATGACCTAAGCTGGAACAATAAACTTTAATATTTATCCTGTGAAGACTCAGGCCATTTTAACTAGATTTTGCTTTAATCACTGACCATGAATAATTTCAATGTCATTTCTTCCTCAATCCCACCCTTAAAAAATGTCTGGAAAATATAAGAGTAGACCTACTTTTTTATCCTTAAGGTAAAGACAGGGAGAAGCTACCAGTCTGCGACTCCTTAACTCTGATGTTATTTCTCATGTTCACACATCAGCTGTTCATTTCGGCTATCAACTTTACAAGTTTTTCAAGCAAGGCCACGTTCATCAAGCCTTTCTTTAAAGCAGCTGACACACTATCACTGCACAGCAGATGTTAACGAAGACAAGAATAAAACATTTAAAAATTCAACATTTCACCTCCAATATCAAAATTAGAAATAAGAAAACAAAGAAGGCTGCTAAAACCAACAACAATTTATTTTAAAAATGTTTTCAGAAGGGCTACTCAAGTAATTTCATTATTTTTTATATACATAATTTATAGGAAAAAATGAGCTTGAATTCTTTAGCAAAAAAGAGAAAATCAGTCCAGTGGCACATTAACATAAAATACTTAGATCTGGCTGTCTGCATAATCCATCATCTGCTAAGACTGCATTTTTGCTGCACATGAAATGTTTGTCACAGTAAGGATATTCCAGGTTATAGGGTAAAAATAGCAAGGATATCTTTCCAGTTATCTCCAAATTAACCAATTATTCTAACTCAGTTATAAATATCTTAGTCTATTTTCCTTAGGGTTGCCTAAAGATTTCCTGGAAATCTATGGTTTGGGACCACTAAGTGGGGCAAGGAAAGAAGACATTTTCTTTTGAAAAACATTCACATCTGCTCAAATGAATTTGCTTTGCATTTTCATCTTCCTGGCAAAGCTAATAAACTGAAGTCAGAAATCATAAGTGAATCAGGCTCTACTAAACATATGCAAACAGCCAGGAAAAGTGGGCATGAAGAATCCTTGGGACATTTTACTTGCACAATGCTGTGGAAGTAACGAAAAAGAGCAGACTACTGCAGCCCACACTCTGAAACCCAATAAAGACTTAATCCACTCAAACTGGTGAATTAATATCTCTTAAAAAGACTGAAATGCAAATTGTGATTATTTAGGGGATTACATACGAGTCTGGGCTTTGTGTTTGTGTTGGCATCCTTATTTTGGTAATGCAGGGTGAATGTCATTAGCGAAATTAGCAGCCAAATACAGACGTCATCTTAATAATTGAAAAGAAGATTTTGGACAAGATTAGTTGCCTTGTGTGTCCTGTGTGGGAGATTCGCCATCCCATCTGCTCACTGTATCCATTGGTCTTTTGGTTTCTCAGCCCACCAATGCAACCCCACCACGTTCAATAACTGTTCGCCACCTCAATGCTTCAGCTTGCCTGCTGGATGAAATGCTCATAAACTGCGTGATTTCTTCCTGTATAAACCGATTTTTTTCCCTAAAGGTTTAGTAACCATTGCCAAATATAAATCAAATTGAACTGATGGGGTTTTCAGAAAATATAAGACAGGAAAAATAAGTGGAAAGATGATGAAGGTTTTCATTTCTACGTTACCCTTGGAGCGTCTACTGGTGGAACAAATTCAGTGATGGATTTGGTATGATGGACATGAGCAGTTTGGCCGTTACCTCTCCTTTTTTTTCTTTTTATTTTGTACCAAAAAGATGGGAAATAAGCAATTTCTTTGTAGCTTCACTGTAAGAGAAGAGTACAGTCATGAATTGTTGAATATTTCAACTGCCTATTTAGTCCTTATAAGGACTTATTTTTAAGCATTTATAAGGGCTGGTAGAAGGATAGACAGTCATGTATAGCATTACCTGAAAATTCAGGCCTGATTTACTCTGAAGTTTACCCGTAAGCATGCAAAAGTCTGTGCTGTCTGTTTACTGGAAGTGGGTTGGGGGGCTTCAAATTTAAAAACAAAAACAAACAAACAAAAAAAGAAACACACACCCCATTCCAAAAGGGAGGGACAAAAACACAGCCAAACCTGGAAAGGGAAAGAAGGTGGCGAGGTTTCAGCTTTTTGGGGAAGTACATGATCATAGACAAATTGTATAACAACTAATTCCCTGTCTCTTTTGTGAAGACTAAAGAGTATTTTTTTTTTTGTCATTTTTGATTAAATATCTTGAGTTACTGATATTGCATGTTTTAAATGCCTCCAGGGCAATTAGTGAAAAGTGTCTTTGCTCAGAGCTGGATCCCTCCAGAGCATGCTGCTCAAGCCATGCTTCATAACTATTTCCACAGGTTTGGGGTGCTCTTGTAGTACTAAGACATTGCTTCTGTTTTTGCTTAAGAGCAGGAATGTTTAAAAAAACATTACTAAAATCAAATGTGACTGAAAACGAACAACTATCAGTTTAAATCCCCTGAAACAGTGATATATAAACCATATCATGGCACTGAAAGTATTCTCTTCACTTACTGGCTCAGCTTCAGAAGAAAGTCTCGTACATAACACAGTCACACTTGTTAACAAGTCCTAATGCAATACTCAAAGCTGGTCCAAGTTTTGTTTCACAAGACTGTATGTCAAAAGAGATTAAGACCACTGTAAACAAACATATATGAGTGGTCAATAGCATCATTGGGCAATTAACAAGATATAAGGCGGCTGCAGATCCATTCACCTATCTTCATAGCAATGGGGATTTTTAGCTGACTTGCCTGATTTTGGGGGGGATTTCGAAACTTGAGCTGGAAAGCTAAGTAGAAATAATGGTCGGGTTTTTTATATTCCTATCAGAGAGTGCCTTAACTGGATTTTTTTATGGTATTTTGGTTGTAATTAAATAAGTAATTAAAAATGATGTTTTTACATTCGTTATACAAACCAATGTGCATGTTACATCACACCATGCTTTCCTGTATTAACATCTTGCTATTTTGCTCGTAGGTATCGTTAGTAACATTACATTGAACAGTTACGAGACGCACTTTGAAGAAAATAATGTTGTATTCAAGAAATAGTTAGATTGTGAACCTAAATTCAGCTATATGAAAGATACAAGAATTACCAGTAAGAGAAGAGAGTAAAAAACATCTAGAAATATATTAAAGACAATCAAAATAGACTCACAAAAAAAAAAGGTTCACAGCTGAGAATTGTACTATAACTGTTCAATGTGTTCATTTTCAAATTATTACAAGTGAGAAACTACGGATGATAATTGCCTAAATTTCAGGAAAGAACATGCTACAAGATTTACACATTGAAGAACTAAAATATAAATGCAGAGATTTACTGAACGGACTAAAGAAAACATAAAAAATGTAGGTGGGTAAAAGGAGGCATAATTAAAACAATGTATAAATAAAATGTACAAGAAACCTTTGAGTTTGAGCCTGTGCAATTTTTTATCAGCGATTCCTACATTTCGTAGTATTACTAGGCTGTGTCTGATATAACTAGACATATCATTAAACGTTTAAAGACTTACGTTATGTATCTGGTACAGTTGTGGTTTCTCTGCAAAACAGTATCTATTATAAATGCTTAGAAAACCACTCCTATATCTATCAGTAAATAGAAACGGTTCAGATTACAGACAGTGGAAAGCTTTGGCTGTGAAAGTCAAAATTAACTAGTGTGCTGCACCAACAGCTGTAGCCTTCTGCCATGTGAATCATTATAAGCTTTGCTTACTTGTCAGTATATTGGATATGTAGGGTAAATACCTGGGGTGCCAATACAATGTCAGGAGAAGCTTCCACAAGGCTAGTGAATCATAAAGACTCGATTTCAATACTCACCCATTGTTGGTATTGGTCTCTGTGAATATCTGGTTTAGAAACTGAGTCAAAACATATTGTTCCTCTTCCCTCAAATTTAACAACTCAAAAAGAAAACAAACTTTGTCATTCCCTTCCCCATTATTTTGGGTTTGTTTTTTTTAGTATTATAAAGGATGAGTGATTAGGGAAACAGTTCTGAGAGACTCTGACTTCTCCAGACTGTTACTTCTTTATCCTTTTTAAAGTTATTTATGTTGCTTAACTTGTACAGGTTGAAATGTAAATCACTCTGGGTTGTGATGGGGTAGGAAAGTCATTCCGTGTTGCTCCCTGAAAACTCAAATAAAGAGTAGTGACTATTTGTAAGAGGTATTCTTGGCTTTCTTCTTATCTATTACCGTCGTTTACAGTGTATTAGGCTATAGATTATTGTAACTATTTACTAAGGCAGATAACACCTTTGACTCTAATAGCACCTGACTTACAGTACATCACATGAATTGGTTTCTATTATCTGATGCTTTATATTTATGGAGGAGGTAAAGGAGAAGAGATGTCTAACTCCACGATATTTCTATGTATATTGTACTACATCTATTTTTTCTTTCATGCTTTTTTGATGACAAAAAATAAATTCCTTCATAAAAATATATAAAAGAAAGATTTTAACATTAAAAAAGAGCTACATTATTCAAAGTGTGTTTGGAACATCTTACCAGTGCCTAGTTTGACATCGTTTCTGGGCTTATTTTAATAAGAATACAGCTGACTTCAGTTAACAGAGTTCCTCAATTCACCATAATTTATTAAAAGGCCCAATAAAGTTGGTTTTGTTCTTTATTATCTGTCTGAAAATGCTAGCTTAAATTTAGCCTTGTTTAAATAACACTAAATCAATGGAAGATCAATGTTGAATATAGCACTGCCTGTTGGAGAGACTTTGATCAATGGAGAATTTGGTGGGTTTTATCCGATCGAGACTTGGGATGAGACCAGACAATTATGTGAAAATAACTACTTGAAAGTTAATGTATTTTCCTTTTCCTTTGTTTTGTGCTCTGACTACAGTACAAGGGACCTGTGACAAATGCTGTGTGGCATATGTTATAAAACATGGGTGAAATATATGGTCTGTGATTGTTTCCATAGGCTGCAATGTATTTCTTTTCCTGGCCCCACATCAATAGATCTTCGTGCTTGTGAGGATAGGAGAAGCTGGGAATGTTAATGCTATCCCTGTCACTAGTTTTTGCCATATCTTTTGACTGGGGGATCTCTGTCAGGTATTAAATTGCCCTGTGGGCCCCAAATGTCAGCATATGAAACCCCCAATTGGTAATTTAAAAAGAATTTATTCATAGATAACTGAATATGCCCTCAGAAGCTACATTTTCAGTAAAATCAGTTTTGTCCCTGGATATTTACAGATATATTGATCTCTCTGTCTAAGCTTACGTGTCTACAGAACCACTTTAGGTTCAGGCGAAGGAAGAAGGGTGCTGTGAGAGACCAAAGCTTCATACTGTCGGAAAGCTTCCTCCTCCCTAGAAATTCTCCCTCCCATGGTTCATGGAAAGATGAGCATCCAATCTACAAATGCTGCAGGAAACAGTACAAGGAGATCTCACCTGGTAAATATAAACAGTTTTGGGTTTTTTTAAATCACCACTTTTTTTTTAACCCACATTTCCAGTTTGTTTTTTTTTTACTCACTGTATTCCGTCCTCCTAATCCGTTGTGTAGCTGCATTTAAGAGACAGATGCTTACAATTTATGGCAGAAAGTTTAGAAATACTTCTTCAGGCCAATCTGTAGTTACCCAAAGTGCAAACTGGCCAGGATGCAGAACGAGTCCCTTATTGGAACTCAGAGGGGTAAATCCTGCTCATCTCACTTTCATATGACATTAGTGACAGCCTTGCTCGGGAGACTCGATTGCACTTTTGTTCATTGCACAGAGAATTTTTTACTAACCAGATTTTTATACTGTAGTTTTGCAGGTTTCTGCACTCTGCATTGTACACAGCACCATTGTGTCAAGCTCTTCGGCTTACTGCCAGTAGAAATCTCAGAGGTCCTGTGACACCAATGAGCTCTCTCGCTGGAAGTAGCTCATATTATGTTACTTACCTGTGAACTAACTTGTAGACTTTGAGTACTGTCTTATAATTTCAGATTCTCTTTGCAGAGTCAATGATCATTTTATTGCTTCTGAAATGATGAAGTCTGCATTATCCATTTAATGTTTTCAGACATTATCTTTGGAAATAAGTAGCCCTTATATCTAAATCTGCATTTTCGCAGTTCTAGCTCAACAGCTACAGTGTTAGGTGATTATGATGTTTACATTTCTCTTAATTTCCATGTGCCTACTTTTAGATGCTTTAAGGAGGTTACCTACATCCTCCACAGAAATAAAGCTAAAAAGTAAACTGGATAAACTTTATTGTATTAAAAAAAAAAAAATAATAGAAATTTAGTCAAAAATCACAGAGAAGTCCCAAAAGCAAAAGTCTGGAAGCTGGTCTTCTGAGAGTAGACTTCCTGGTTTAATTGACAGCAGAAAAATTTGAGGTTCTTTAATAGGCTTCATCCTTCAAGTTTTTCTCAGCCCAAAAGTCAACACAGACTTCTTTGCTTACATATATCAATACAGGGTGTGCAGTTAATCCTTGGAGCCTGCAATGTATTGCACTGTCCTAAAATGCTCCATTTTCCTGTATGACAATCTGTTATATGCCAGCACAATTGCCAGCTGGCAGGTAATTTTCCTGTAGAAGACTTTTCCTCCCAGTAAGCGCTGTCATGGTGATACTCAACCACAACAATGTAGTTAAAGGAAATTGAAAGGAATAGGCACTTCCCGAGGGTGACTCAGCCCATCCGGAGACAGGTGCAAGGTGGGATAAATTGCTTTTGGAAGTACTTCCATCTCTTTGCCAATTAGAAATTAGACTGCACATCAGACTTTTATGTGCATAAAGCTTGTTGGGATAAATCTTACTCTAAACATTTGACTTTTGTGACAGGCAATTCTAGTAAAAATAACTATCAGGTTACCTGAGATACATTGGAAACCAGATATCCTCTCTCATGGTATTATGTGGAAACGAAGAGAGGAACACAGTCAGATTTAACTCCACATATGATAAACTTACAGAAGGGAAGACGGGGGATTCGAATTCTCACAGGCAAGATTAACGAACAAAGGCATGGCTTGAATCTCCAGGATGTGTCCAGACCAAGTGTAACACTACTGATCAAGCAAGTCATGTAGCTGGCCATGGGTATTTAGAATAAATCTCCAAATGCCAGCATCCAGCCTTTTAGAATAGCCTAGTTGGGATCCAACAGAGGACATTGATTCTATTATTATCTGTGGGTGTAATTTTACTGATGCATCAGGAGCTTTTGAAAAATAGGTTTTTAATATCCCTCCAAGTCATTGTAGATCATTAAAAAAAAAAAAATTTCAACTGAAAAATC
>VZSZ01003322.1:147215-163172 GCA_013398815.1 Ibidorhyncha struthersii | reverse complement strand
CTTTCTCTTGTCTAGGCTGAACACCCCCAACTCTCTCAGCCTGTCCTCATAAGGTGTTAATGTAACGCAGCGCAGTTTTTTGAGAACAAAACCGAAAGTGAGAGAGACGGGCTCGTGGGCTGGAGCAGGGCAGCAAGTGGGGTTTGGCGGAGCCAGCGTGGGGCTGGCTGGGGGCTGCCATGGCGGAGTCTGGTGTGCCTGCAATGTTTGCCGGGGTTTACAGTCAGCATCTGCTCCTGGTGCAGAGTGTGATCTTCCCGAAGGAGCCCCGTCCTCCCTGTCACACGAAGGGTCATGGCAATGATGACTGGAAACAGCGTCTCGGCTGGCGTTCTGCTCATCCAGAGGGATGAGAAAAAGGACTGTTAACTCTCAAGAAACACATTGTCTGGCTGTGAAACTGGTGTCTTCACGGTACAGCGTGAGACCCTCCTGCCGCACGGTGTGACTGGGAGCTGGGCCTGCGGTCAGGCACCATCCAGTTGCCTATCCTCCAGTTTGGCGAGCCCCGTGCCGGTGTGCTGAGCCGCTGCGTTGTTGCAGGGGTTGCGTCCAGGGAAGCAGAGCGCTGACACAGTACAGTGAGCCGAGCTGTCTCACCAGGAGCTGTGGCTGCCTGACCCTGATGTGCGTGTGTCCCAGTTGGTGTGACTGCAGCCACGGCTGCTGTGCCGGTACCGAGCCGGCTCCTGCGTCTGCACGCTTGTGTCGGGAGAGGGGCTGCAGGTTTTGGGGCTCCGGGTAACCGCATGGAGCTAAATGTGCCGGGCAGCGGGTAATGGGTCTTTTCATATGTGAGTGTTTGTCATATTGTGTCATGATTGCTCACATTATTCTCGGTAAATGGATGTTTTTAAATCTCTTGGCTCTTATCATTGATGCAGACGAATGACTGCTTTGCAAAGCCAGGACTTCTGGCTGCTTTTTGCCTCGGGGTCTGGGAGGTTTTTCTCTGTATCCCCCAATGGCCTGAGACTCCAGAACAGCTCAATTTCAAAACACATTTAGCATGGAAGAAGGGCTTATCTTAAGAGTTTTCTATACAGAGCACTGAACGTGGCTGGCCTCTTCCCTGTGGGGAATTAGAAAACAAACAAACAAAAATAGGGGGATTTAGAATACATGCATTTCTGAATAAGCCATTGACGATCTGCTGCTGTTCCTCTGTGTCCGAATCTGCAGCTGCCCGCCCCCCCCCCACCCCCCCCCCCCCCCCNCCGAGGCCCCCAGCTCAGCGTCTCCTCGTGTTTTTCCCCCAGTGGATTGCCACCTTTGCTCAGGGTGAGCAGCGTGCTGGGCTGCGGTAGGTGCAGACCCTCCTGCAATGCCTGCCGCTGCCTGATCCAAAATTGAGGTTGGTGCTGCCTCCTGAGGCCTGGACAGCCTTGGGGGGGGTGCTGGTTTTCTGGTAGGGGGCTAGTGTGGGGCTGGCGAGGCTGCTCAGAGAACTCGGCCGAGCTGGGCAGGTTGCAGCGTTTTCTGTATTCCTTTGCAGTTGTGCAGACTGGAGTGTCGTGCCACGTTTAGCCGACTCTTGCTGTAGTGAAACGTAGCTCCTTCAGAACGCATCGCTGCTCCTGCAGTCGGGGCTGGGGTTTGGACACATTAATTCTGCTTTTGAGCTTCCGTGGGAGGTAAGGGTGGATGTTGAGAGGAAACTGCCTCCATGCTTGGTGCTGTCTCTTTCTGTGAAGTCTTTGCTGCAGCTTCTGGCAGCGCAGGCCCCGTGCAGACGGTTGGAGGAACGAGGACACAAGTGTGATGCTTCGAGGTGCTCGCAGCTCCTCTGCCTCTCAGGCCTTCTCTGCGCAGCTGGAGCCAATGCCTGGAATGAGGAGCTAGCGCTGAAAGCCGGAGAAGCTGCAGTAAACCTGCTGGGCAGAGGAGAGCTCTCACGGCTCGTCCTGCTACTGTCCCACCTGTGTTTTGAGTCAATTTTCAGCCCGAGAGTGCCAGGCTCTCTGCTGCTGCAAGATGTCCATGCAGCTCTCGCTGGTGGGAGGCATTTCTAACTGGCAGTAAAAATACGCTTCGCCCTGTCGTGTGCGGACCTGGCCAAGTGACTCATCGGTTTGACTCAGACTGGGTTCTTGTAATGCGCACATCTAGCAAAAAACCCCATACGTTGAAATGCCTCCAGTGGTTGCTAACAGCGAGCTCTGTTTGCTATATAAACATTTGCAGAGGGGACCTCGGAAGGAGAGGATGTAATCCTTGTACTTGCCACGTGCAAAGCTGCCTCTCTCCTGCCCGGTATCTGGCTGCTTGGAAGGAGGGAGTATCGCAGCCATCCGTGTGGATGCCTGTCGAAGGGGGTCACCCTACTCCTGCCAGCCCCCACGCCACAGCATCCCAGCCGCGCTGGTCGGTCTGGGAACTGCAGCTCCTCTGATCCCAGATGCACTATTAATACTTGTCTTGTTCTCTTTGAACTTTTGCCCAGGAGGAGAAGCTCTGTGTGCTGCAGATCACAAACCAGGGAGTCAGATGCCTGACAGTGGCCTGGGATTAGGTCTTCCTTCAGCCAGCGCTGGGGCCGGTGGATTGGGTGGTGGGTTTAGTGCAGCGCTTCACTAGGTCTCAGCACTTCCAGTTTCCTTGAGGTACTTGTGTAGGTCAGAAGAGATTAATGAATGCTTCAGCCGCCGTAGGATTGATGAGAACGCAGACCCTGAAAGCCATCGTTTGTGCTGTGTGGACTCTGCTGCCGTTTCTTCACGGCTGTGTAAGTCCATCCTGCTCGTGGGGCTAGCAGCGTGGTGCTGGTAGTGCATAGGTGTGAATGCTCCGGCCTGTCATCTACTGCCATCATGGGCACACCAGCGCCTGTGTGGGTGCTGCCGGGCAATCGTCTCGCAGCTTCTGAAACCTCCCAGCACCGGCAGGGCCTGGTGAGCCCATCGCCAGCCCGTGCAGGAGCTGCGGCTGTGCACGTGGCGTGCTGGCATTGGGCCTTGCCTGAGTCCCTGTTCCCTGCCGGGCTGCGGTCGGCGCAGGAACGTCGCGGTCTCTCTTCTCTCCCCGCCACCACTTCTCCCTACCCTGTACCTCTTTCTGTGGCTGTTTCCTGTGGCTGCTGGAGCTTGGTTTGGTCGGCGCGCACCGGCAGCCTCTCCTGGAGGTGCCGGGGCAGCTGGAGCCCCCGCAGCTGCCCCGTGTGGTCGGCAGCTCTGTTTCCCAAAGGTCACCGAGTGGGATGATGCTTTTAAACCATCTAAATGTGGCACAAGAAGCATCTCGGCATAAAGCTCTCCATGGGCTCACCTCCGCGAGTTGTAAACCTGCGATGTCGCTTAAGATGCGATGGAAAATTCTCTCTACCCCATCTCCGGTGATCCCTCTTTTTCGTGGGGTAATAAATGTATTTCGTATCAGTGTGAGATGAGTCATTTTGGCCCTGGAGCAATACCCGTGCAGGATAAATTGGCACGAAAGCTTTAATGCTCTGGTCTCCTTGTTCCTCCCCCTTTGTGAGGAGGCTGTCCCGTGGTCGGCTGGATTTCGTGACCAGAAACTCCTGTTGTGACCATCGCCGAGAGGGTAGCTGCTCTTCACGTTGCCGCGTGGCACCTGTGTCACAGTTTCGGGAATGTGGGTGAACGTGAGGAAGAAGCATCACTCCAAAACATATGTTGTAACCAGATTCTTTAACTGTTAGTAATACTTTGTTTACTGCCAGTAAGAATTTTGCAAATTTCTTTTTCGTTTCTCTTACTCGAGCTTGTATTTTTCTCAGTGTGAGCAGGAATCTGAAGACTTTGCAGCAAGTTTTGTTTTCCCATTTCTGGTGCTGGGATGCTGGGCTTGGAAAGCAGCTGTGTGGTTTTATGGATGCTAAAAACACAAACAAAACCGACTTGGCCCGAGGTAGAAATGTGCCCTGGAGTTCCCAGGCTGCCCGACTGTGCGCCTCTGGGACCTCCTGCTGCCGTGCTGGGGCAGGAGGAGCAGTTCACCGTGAAAACTTCTTCGGTTCGGTTACCCCGAGGCGCCCCGGGGGATCAGAGGAGTGGCACTGCTGACTCGGGGCAGCTTTGCTCTCCACCTCTGGCTGTGATCGTGGCAAGAAGCCTTCCGGGGCCGGGGCCGGGCTGCTTGTCTTTTCCTCTCTGTGGCTGTAAAGCTTTTGACCACTAAATACTCTTGTTATGTCAAACCAGACATTGAGAGCCTGCAAGTGCCCCGGGGCAGGGATCATCCTGCTTCTAGGAATGTATCTTTCCGATATCCAAAGCGTGTTTATCCCTTCCAGTTTTGCAACTGGGAAAAATGAGGCAGAGAGGGTTTGGTGAAGGAGGCAGTGGTTGCTGGTGAGAAGGGGCAGGCGATGGAGCAGGGAGCAGCGTGTGAGGACCCTCCGTCCCCAGGAGCACAGGTCTTTCTCTTGCAGATTCAGATCAGTTTTTGTTTATGGTGTGGCTCAAAAGTGCCACGTGTCGGTTTGCAGGGAACTGCCTGCATATTTGGCAGCTGCTGCTGCCTTGTAACTGAGATTTGGATAGTCTTGCACGTTATTTTTAAGTTTCTGGATGCTTTTTGATCAAGATGATGCAGCAGAAAGATTTTTGGGGAGGAAAAGATGAGTCTCTGTCTCTCTTCATTAGATGTAATTTTGTGTTGTGGGTAGCTGTAGGAAGTGGAGCGGAAAGCTAGTCAGGCTGCTAACCTCTTCACTGTACGGCATCTTCCTCCCCAAACCAGAGGTCTCTGAAACGTGCTCATTGCCTAGATAACCGCGCTTTTCAGTCTGGTGGAGTCGCACCCTTTCCAAAGATTAACTGCTCTGGCATGGAAGCCGAGAGAAGGACCAGTGTCCTTCTGGAGGTGCCGTTCGCCCTGCCCTGGACTTGGACAGCTTCTGAGCTGGGGTATCACGACCATTCTGCACCGCTGGGTCTTGGCTCTGTAGCTGGAGGGGAGCATTGACCCCGGGGCGAGTCCGGGTCCCTCTGCCTGCGCACGCTGCCTCTGCGGGCAGCGTCAGCTGGCCTTGTGTGCACCAGTCCTCTCGGGAGTCTCCAAGTCAACTCCACTCCAAAACTGCAACAACCTTGCTCTTATAGAGTGGGAAAAGACTTCTGACCACATTTTAGGCGCCTTACCCTAATATTACTTGCTTTGCTTTTGTTTTAGATACCTACAGTCATGCATCTAATGTTTTGAGATCTGAAGGAAGAAATGTTTTACTGTGCGGGTGGTGAGCCCCTGGGGCAGGGTGCCCCGAGAAGCTGTGGCTGCCCCATCCCTGGAGGTGTTCGAGGCCAGGTTGGACGGGGCTGGGAGCACCCTGGGCTGGGGGGAGGTGTCCCTGCCCAGGGCAGGGGGTGGACTCGATGGCCTTTAACGGTCCCTTCCAACCCAAACCATTCTGTGATTCTATGATCTCCGTCTTCATCTGTCAGGTTTTCAGCGGTATCATTCCAGTGGTGAACTTGGCAATGCAGCTCCCCAAGGTGAGCGGGAGGAGCCTGAACTCCGGCAGATAACACAGTGCAGAGCGTGTGTGTCTCCTCTCCTCCTCCTGCCCTTCCATCGCTGTGGGAGCACAGGGGTGGGAGAGTAGGTCAGCCCAGCTGCTGCCACGTCTGCTGCCGAGCGGAGAGTGGGGATACTGTCCTGCGCTCGCCTTCGAACACAACATCTCTGTTCAGCGCTGAACGGGGCGACACCGGAGGACAATTGTTTGCTTCAGCTTCTTCTGGAGGAGCGGCTGCAGTGGCAGCAGGGGTACCAGTGAGGGGATGCGTCATGGGTTGTATTTAGAAATGAGTGGAAACGCGTTTTTTATGGGTTTGTACATCATCGGGGAGGCGCAGGATGAATGTGGTCAGTGAGGAAGCGGTACGCTGGACGGCGGTTTGACTTGGTCAGCAGCTGGACGGTACAGCCGGCGTTCCTCTGGAGAGGCAGGTCATTAGAAACCAGGAGAGATAAGCTCCTGGATGAGATAAATGCAAACTTAGCAGACCTGCTTAGGAAGGAGGTCAGACAGTATGTGTGGTGAAGTGTGGTGTACCAAAGATAGACTGCTCCAGTTTACCTTCCCAACGAGAAGAATGAGACCCGTGCTGATTTATGCAGTAATTATCTGCGGGGGTGACTCCTATGGGGTAGCAATGAGGCAAGGAGCTTAAACACTACGTGTGGTGATGTGTTAGGTGTTTATGTGGATGAGAATACCTGTGGTGATGTTAGCAAAGCTTAGGAAAGAAGGAGCTGCCTTGCCACACAGACCAGCTCTAATCAACAGACACGCTGGAGGAGGCTTCTGTGCAGGCTGTGACAGTTAAATCCATCCCTCGTGGGCACCTGCCTGGCCCTTGTTGGAGATTAAACTTCGAATCACAGAATGATGTGGTGTGGAAGGGACCTTAAAGATCACCTAGTTCCACTCCCGCGCCATGGGCAGGGACACCTCCCACTAGCCCAGGGCACCCAGCCTTAGTGTGACTGGGCTTTGAACTTGGGCACCTAGTATGACGGTTCCTGTTCGTTGGATCTATTTGAGATGCTAAATTGGATAAGGAAAACACAGCCTCATTCCTTGGGACAACCACAGCATGGCTGTCACGGTTAAAATCAAGATTTGTGGGCCGGATGTGCTGTGATAACCAGGAGGCAGCGGAGTTTGTGCTGACTGTGGGCACAGGCAGCACTTTTTCCCCCTAGAAAGCGAGGAGCAATCGTGCTCTGCTGCGTTTGAGGGGCACTTGAATTGTGATGTGAAATCACAGCCCTCAGGTCAGCGCTGAGCGTGGCGGGTGCGATCGAGCAGCGGGTGTTTGCAGCCCGGGACGGGTTGTGCACCGTGTCTCCCCGGACACACGCTGTCGCTGCAGGGAGGGAGGCTGCTGTGCCTGGGCGGCAGAGAGCGGCGGCGGTGGGAGCGCTGGTGCTTCTGTGAGCAGGAGCTTGAGGGATGTCAACAACCAGTTATGCAAAACCACGCGAGGGCGAGTTGGGTAGTGAGGCACAACTGTGGCAGGTTTTGCAATAGATGTTAATTATAGCCTCCCTTAATGAGCCGGGAGAGAACCATATGTTGTTAACATTTGCAGCTGATATGAAATTGAAAGAAAGGAGTTGCCAGTGTCTTAAAGCACAAAAATAATTTGGAGAGCTGCTCAGCACTTGCTGTGATTCGCTCCAGGATGAGATTAAGTTTTCTGTAATAATAATGGGAGACTTTTCTGAGGGAGCAGGGCAGAGCCCCGCTCCCTGGCCAGCGAGAGCAGCCTGGGGTGCCCCTCTTTGGAGAGGGGCAGCAGGCACGGCACGCGGTGGAGGTTTGGGCTTCCCGAATCCCTGGAGTAGGGACTGTGTCCTGCTCAGCTGAGGGCCCTTGCTTCTGGAAGGGGGCTTTGTTCAGGCGGGCTCGTATGCCTGGCGTGACGAGGAGATTAGCATACATTTAAGCTGGCTAAGCAGTAGCTAAGAAGGCACACACCTGCAAGTATCTGAGCGTGTTACTGCCATACGCTCTGGTGTAGCCCAGCATGTCGAACAAGGTGTTGGCCTGAAATTCCGCAGTTGTGTGTCGTGCCTGCAGGAAGGTCTCTGTAAGCGTGTTTGTGCTGCTGGCACTTGAGACCCCCCTCATTGCCACGGAGCTGCCTCTTCAAGCGGAGGAGCTTGGCTAGAGGAGGGCTCCTTCAGCAGGCTGCTTCCATCTCCGACACCTGGAATACTGTTACATCAGCTTTGCATTTGTTTTGTTACCGAGCAAAACGTCGGTGTATTTGGAGCCACCAGCGTGGAGGCGAAGGGGGAATGCTGAGCACGGCTGCTGAGCTGTGCAGCTCGCTTCTGGACGTGAGGTGTGTGTGAGGGACTCGGCCTTTGGCTTTTGGGGCTGTAGCAGTCCAACTTGTGTGCCAGGCCATTCGCGTTGCGTCTGCTGTGCCTGTTTCTGGTCAGGGTCAGCAGACGCCAAGTGATGGGTCTACTCCTGTCCCAGAACTCGCACTGCTCCCAGCACCCACCCAGGAGCGCTCCCAACCCAGTGCTTTACCATGTTCTCTCTCCCTGGCCTCTTTCTCCTCCAGGCATGTCCGTGCCATCCCTGCCTGCCGGCGAAGGGGATCGATTCAGAAAGCCTCTCCTGAAATGCCGGTGTTGGGGTGGGCCAGGTGATGCTGTTCCAGCTGCAGCAGCTCCGAGTGACAGCTCTTCCCGTGGGAGTGGAGCTGGTGGCAGAGGGGTTCAGTGATGGACCAGGAGAGTTAAGACAGCCAAGCGTTGTCTCGGCTGAAAGCCCCGGCTGGGCTGCAAGCCCTTGTGCACCGTGGACATCAGTGGATGTCTTAAACTTGACTCAAGTACAGGGAAGCTGACGATGACTTCTTTCCTTGAGGTTTCTTGGGAGTGTATCAGAGAATTGACGAGCGTGTTCTGCAGCCAGTGCGTGTCTGTCAGTGTCTTCTACTGGGTTGTCCAGTGGTTCGGAGTCAGAGGAACACTTTTATTTGTAATTTTATTTATTTAACAATGAGTTGGGAACAAAAAACAATTCTGGGGCATCGGGGAGATCTTTCATGTTTGGTTACTTCAGTTCTAGGGTAAATCCTCTCTGGTTTTGGTCACTGCATGCATTTTTTTAGTTTCCCAGCCCGTTCTAGAGCCGCTTGCCTCGACAGCTCAGCACGATGAGCGCGTCCCTGTGGATGGGAAAGCACAAAGTCCCGACTGAGGATTTCCTTGAAAACGTTCCGTAAAGCAGAGGCGGTGCTGGACTGGCCTGTGCGGCTGTGCTGCAAAGCCTAGCCGGCAAGCAAAAGTGCTGTCCCGGTGTCCTGTCCCGGTGGAGCTGCTGTGCCAGCGCGGCTCTGGGTGGCCGGAGGAGAAGGGGACAGCAGCACTGTGAACAAACCTTGTGTGTCCTGCGGCCGTGACCTGTCTCTCCTTTCCTTCTAGCAGCCCAGCAGCGTGTGACTCTGCGGGGGATTTCTGCTGCTGGTTCAATAAATTCAACTTCTTGTCCTTCTGTCTCTGGCTGCAGGCTCTCCCAGTTTCTCTCAGCTGTCTTCACTCTGGTCCATGTTTTCACTTAACTTTTTCCTCTCTGTTTGGACTGTTTTTTGGCTGTGTTTGAAGGCTGCTTTGCTTGTTTCACATAATGATGTACATCCTTACTGTTTTAATCTTACCATCTTTCTTTTAAATCCCTGTTTTGTTTTTTCCTCTAAGTCCTGGCAATGGAGGTCACTTTACCATCATATTAATGCAGGGGATGGGAATGTTGATTCTCTTCTTTTGACCTTAAGTTTTCTTGACAGCTCCTGTTGTATAGAAGTACCTTTTAAAAATGTTGCATCTCTTGGAAATTCCTCTTTGTCGAGGATGTCAGGGTTTTGTGTGTTTTTTAAAATGCCGATGCATGAACTTGAGGTTTGCCATATGTTTTGGACTTGTGTCTTGTCAGAACAAAGTGTTCAAGGAGCAGCTCCAGCTGCTGCTTGAGCTGCTTCGATCAGAGAGCTTCAGCCAGGACTGACTCTGATGCTGTGCTGTTCCAGCCTGCGGGAGCTTAGCTTCCACCTGCAGTGTCCCAGTGTAACGTGGTGGGATAGCAGAGAGCACGAGAAGTAGGTAAGATCGATAGGATGAGGGGGAATGGCTTTAAACTAAAACAGGGGAGATTTAGATTAGGTATTAGGAAGAAATTTTTCACTCTGAGGGTGCTGAGGCACTGGAACACATTGCCCCGAGAAGCTGTGGCTGCCCCATCCCCGTAGGTGTTCAAGGCCAGGTTGGATGGGACTCGGAGCAACCTGGGGTGGTGGGAGGTGTCCCTGCCCAGGGCAGGGGGTGGGTCTGGATGATCTCTAAGGTGCCTTCCAACCCAACCCATTCTATGATTCTGTGTGGGCTTCGGGAGCCCCTCAGTTCAGGAGTGCGGCTGTGGCGGGGTTATCGCAGTGCCCTCCCCCGGGGTGGCTCGGAGGTGGTGGGTGCTTCCAAGGCACCGTGGTTTAAGCCGGTGGGATCCTTCAGCACTGGCTGTGGAGTTTGCAGTGGCAGGACTGTCTGTGATCTGCAGGAAGGGACCTCCTGCTGTCGGAGGAACTTTCTTCCTTCCGTCGCCTCTGTGTGCTGCATGGCAGTGGCCACCTCTGCCGTGCGGGGTTTTGCTCCGGCGTGATGGTGGGTGTTTCTGAAGGCGGTGAAGCGTAGCTCCAAGCCTGCTGGTGCTGGCAGTGGGGAAGACTCCCGCTTCTTCTTCTGGCCGGCTGTCCCTGCGACAGGGCGTTATTTATGGGGCTTTCTCATTTCATACCTCTGAGGGAGAAACACGAGGCCAGAATTCAAGACCGTGGAGCAGCTCACCATGTGAAATAGCCGTCTTCTGAAGCAGGGTTATGGAGATGGATGCTCAAGAGGGCATTTAATATCATTCTTATTAATGACATTAATGCTGCTTTCTCCTGTTCTCGGCAGAGTACAAAACGACTCTGCTGGGTTTTGGGCTGTTTTACTTGTCTGATCAGAGTGCAGCCCTGGAGGTGGGGGCAGAAGAGGTTGGCTGACACTGACTCCAGGACTTGAAGGAGAGGAAGGTTGCACCAGGCCAGTTAGAAAAGAAATAGAATAACCCTCAGAGAACTGAACTCTTGGCAAGAATGGACTGAGTGTTGTAAAACTCCACTTTAGAGGTATGCAGCTATCATCTGGCTTTCTCAAAAGTCTAATAGTGAGGTTATCCCGATCATGTCTAACCAATACAGAAGTTAGTCAGACCCTCCCCGAGATAAGTGTCGTAACCTCTACTTCATTATGGTCTTGGCCTTTTCAAAGGATGTTTTGCTCAAGAAAAAGTGGCTACTTTTTCATAAAGGCCCTTCGTAAGCATCCGTGTATCTGTGGGCATATCTTGGCACTTTCTTCTGAACATGCAAAATCCCAGGTGGCATCAGGCCAAGGAGAATAAATACGATCTGTCATCTGACACACTTTAATGAATAGAGGGCACTGCAAGTACCGCTTCTCTAGAAATTCCAACGCTGCAGGCTTGTTGTTGGGCAAAGTCATGAGACAAGTGCTTCATGGAAGTACAGGGGCTTTGGTGCTCTGAGTCATTTGCTTAGAGAAATCTGTTCCCAGCTAAGGAGCAGTAGGAAGAGCTGTGGCAAGCGGAGGCTGTGCAGTCATGGAGCAGCTGAGAGCCGCCAGGTCCTGCCAAACAGGGAGAGGAGTGATGGCCGTGTGTTGGGCTGCAGCAGGGTAAGGAACCGGTTTGGGGCGGTGATGCTCTCTGGTGCCGGTGCTGCCTGGGCTCCTCCAACCAGAGTTTTCTGGCTTTCACCGTAAGAGGTGCTGTTTTCCTTCACAACTCGTGTTTGTAGTCTACCTAAAGTGGAAGGTGAGAAGTAAACACTTTGGGAATGAAGGTCTAGAAAGTGTGTGTGACTCAAAGTGAACACGTTGTTCTCGTCTCGGTGGGGTGGTGGTGGGACTGCCTGAACTGGTGTGGGGTGGGTGCTTTGACCGAGGAGGTAATTTCAGTCTGGGAGATGAAGGGCTGTTGGTAGCTGTGGTCCAACGAGAGCCCTGGCTGTAGCTCGGGGTGGATTGATACCCTTGTGGAGTGATTAAAACAAACAAAAAAACCCCAACCAAACCTAACCCCCCCAAAAACAAAAGCCCAAACAACCACACTTCCCCTAAAAACAGTTGCAGCTTTTGTCCTAGCTTGGTCAGTCCGTGGAAAGCAGACACACCCTTGGCCTTAGAGGATAATTATGGAATTTAATAGCATCTGACTTCCAGTTTCAGAGTGGGAGTGCTGCGAGCCTGAAGCACTCCCAGTTCAGATAGGGGATTTCCCTGAAAGCATTCCCATTGTTTCCCTCCTTGGACAGCTTGTGTGGTTTGGAGGTGCATAACAGTATTCTCTGCACTGTGTCCCTTCAGCGCCCCGCTCGCTGTTTTGTCAATCCCTGAATCCCGTTTCCCTTTCTCAGGCTCTTGGGATGTCCCTGCAGTACTGCGGCAGCGGCCTGGGGTGATCGGGGTTTAGGAGACAGGCGGGGGGACTAGGAAAATTAGCTGTCGTGTGAAGGCCGATGTGACCTGTTCAGAGGTTCGTTGCAGAGGATGAGAATGGTTATAATGGGAAAATGAGTAACGCTGTGGAAACGCGTGTGGTGCCCGGGAACAGAGCTGCTGCAGTGGGATGAGCGGCGAGCTGCCCTGTCTGATGTGCGTGAATTCATCTTGGGCATTTTGTCTCCAACCATTGTTTTCAGCTGTTGGCCCAGTTCTAGGTCCAATTTCTACTTGTACAACTGGAGAAGATGGATAATCCAGCTCTTCCAGGGAAATAGTCCTGATAGTTTAGGGAGTATATGCTAGAGGGAGGGTGGTATCTACCAGCTGGATCCTGATAAACGCTTGCTTTAGTCAGCTTGAAGTCTAGCTCATGGCTGTTCTTCTGGATGATGGATTTGTTCTGGTGACATTCTCCAGCCCAGCGCGCAGAGATCATCTGTGCATGGGCACAACAGAGCACTGCCCACCAAGAGGGGAAAGGAGGTGCCCCCAGGGAGGCAACATGTAAAATTAAATCACTCCTAGAGTCTCGTCAGCTTTCCTCTTCAGCCAGGACTGCGGCCTTCACCCTTTGTCTTGTAAGGGGGGCTAGTATGGAAGATAAAAGCATCAGCGAGGTTCTTGAGTAGCTCTTTGCCCATCAGAAGCCCCCCCACAACAACTAACATTGTGTTTGTTCTTCAGTCCTGTTCTTCTGTCCCTTTCTTCTGGGCACAGTCTCTTTGTGCGACACCAGCTTCCCCTCTGAAACCAACCATGTTGAAATCAAAGGCTGAGAGAAGTGCTGGTTCTTGCACGGACCCTGAAATACTCTGAAGAGATCGCAGTTCAGTGATCATCTCACAGTTACTGAAACCAATCCTGCAGGGCTTGTGGAGGGCTTCAGTTATGTCTCTCTGTGTGTGTATGTATATAGTGGTTGAATAGCACTGTTCGTGGGTAGCTGGGCAGAAATCCCAGGTAAAGAAGGTTTTGGATATACATTAGAAAATGGTAAATGGCACATCCGGCATTTTATTATGTGTGATGAGCTGCAGTATTGCTTTAATACGTACAGCTGTCATTTGTCCCCCTGGAGAGGAGAGTTAGCTGACGGGGCAGCTTACCCACGGTGCTGTGCACCACGCTCTGTGCAGCCTTTTCCCTGCGGGAAGGTAACAAGAGACAAGTGGGAAGTAACTTTTAACACTTTTAATCTTCTTTACAGATCTAAATTGAGATTAAAATAGAATATTTTAATTGCTTTCATTTAATCCAGTCTGCCCTCGTGCAGCAGTTCATCTCCAGCACTGCAGACCCCCATGGCGTGGCCGTGAGCGTTGATGAGATCCCCTCTCAGCCTTCTCTTCTCCAGGCTGAGCAGCCCCAGGGCTCTCAGCCTTTCCTCAGCAGACATACTCCAGTCCCTGAGCATCTTTGTAGCCTCTGCTGGACTCTCTCCAGCAGTTCCCTGTCTGTCTTCAGCCGGGGAGCCCAGAACTGGACACAGTGCTCCAGATGTGGCCTCACTGGGGCAGCTAGAGGAGGAGGACCTCCCTTGACCTGCGGCCACTCTCTTTAATGCACCCCAGGAGACCAGGATGCGTCCTTTATCATCGCCCCATGAAGTCTGACCTGAGAGATGTGGGCAGCACTGATGACGACCTTGGGCAGAAGGATGCAGGTTGGGGAGCGCAGGCAGCAGGTACCAGCAGGACGGGGCAGCGCCTTGGCGCGTGGCTGCCAGCATCGCCCTGCCTTCTCCGCAGGAGTCTCACAGGGCGGGGGAGCGAGCAGCACGCCTGCTCGGCTGCTGGGTGAGCTGTGTGGGAAACGCAGCGCTGTGGTGAGAGCGAGGATGGGGAACCCAAAACTGGGAGGAAGGATGGATGGGGAGAAAAGGATAAAGCTGACAGGGTGAGAAGAGAAGAAATTTTGTCCTGCCCCACAGGATAATACGGAGCTGAAGAGGGGGGACGTGTGGCTCCTCCGAGTCAGCAGCATCGGCTAGTCTTGCTGATATGTCCCCAGCTGCAGTGACAAGCCAGGGGACCTGTCCACTGCGGCCCCACCAGCAGCGCAGCGTGCACTCTTAGGCTTAGACGGGGAGGGCAGGTCTGCTGTGGGATTTGCAGATCTTCTGCCAGATGGAGAGACTACCAGGCGTTAACGTAAATCCCAGGATTTACCAGTGCTTTCCAGCAGTGAAGCGTGGCATGGCACTCAGCGGTTCCGCTGGCTGAGACGAATGGGCAGTGTGGCCATGGAGGGAGCGTTAGCGTGCTCTGTGCCACAGCCGCCCCGTGCTGGATGTGGCCAGCCCAGCAGCGGCCCTGGCCAGGAACCTGACCCCGGAGAGGGGGAGCGGGGCTCCAGTTAGCCCCCGCCATGGTCACAGCCCCCTTCAGCCCCAGCAGAGTAACATCACTGAGAACCTCAGGAATAGGTCCTTCACAAACCCAGCTCCTGCTGCTGAGCAGCCGGGAGCGGACAAAGCCCTTTTCAGAGTTGTGGCAGTTAAAGTGGAGTTATCAGTGCGAGTTCCTGCTTGGAAACACGGACCCGGTTTGGAGTGAAAGGAGAGGATAAGTAGACAGAAACTGAATGTCCTGGCTCACAGGATTCCCTGTCTGGGAATACCATGACCAGGTCAAGAGGGTTTTTAAGGAGAATGGGCTCTAAATCTTCCCCTAATCTCCAAAGGGCTTTTGAGTTGGTGCTGTGGAAACAGCAGCGCTGGGAAATGGACGACAGCAAAGGATGTGGGTGCCCATGTCAGCAAGGCTCGGGGCCCAGCCGGAGCAGATCCGTAGGTGAACCTGCTGGCCCTGAAAATCCCCTTCCACACCATGCCAGCTCCAGCCGTGAACCTCTTGGCTGAGCGCCATGTAATGATTGGGTTGTGCTTTCCAGGTCAGGTGGATCCAGAGCAGGTACAGGTCATGCTCCGTGAGGTGAACCAGCGTGCGGGCAGTGGGGACAGGAGTTTGGCTTCAGGCGTCTCTCCTGACGTGAGCCAGGGTAGACTGACCCAGGAGAGGTGGTTGCGTCAGGTTGGAGATCACTGTTTGGTCCTCATGGAGGGCTGTTTCTAACGGCAGTGTGCTTTCTCTAGCCCTGCCTGGGGCTCGGCGGTGGAATGTTGTATTTACTGAAGACGACAACGGGGTTGTCTCTGAAGCACAGTGGCTTTCAAATTTCCAGAAGCATTCTGTGATGAAGCTGTGATGAGTTTTGGTTGCTCTTTGCCTCTGTGGGTAGAAAGCAGTAGGGAGGGACCTCTCATTCCTGGTGCTCCCCTCGTCCATGGCTTCTCCCTTTCCTCAGGATCCTGGCAGGTTTTGGTCTTGTCTCTGGGGATTTCAGACTACTGTGGCTTCCTGTTGGCTGAGCCAGTATGTCCTACAGCAGCTTCTCCTGCTCCAGGATGGAGCTTTCTTGGGCAAAAAAGACACTTTCCAAACGGGGTGACGTTAGCCCCTCTCCTGGGAAGAGGTAATCAGTGAACTGCACTGTTGCACTTAAAAAATAAAAATAAAGGAGGGTGACTAGGCTTTATTCCTCCTTTATTTCCCACTTCACAGGGTGGTGAACATTTATCATAGCAGCTCGTTCCCTCCTGACAGCTTTTGGGCAGCAATGCCACCTTACCATAGTAGCTTGTTCCCTCTAAATCAGCTGCCAGTACTTCTGGGGCAGGGATTTATCGACCTCACCTATTCTGAGGCTCATGATGAAGCATCAAGGAGTGGGGAGGCGTTTGGGGAGACCCCAGGAGCGTGTTCCCTGTGTGCTGGCCATGGGCTGCTGGTTGAGAGGAGCCTGTACCCTCCTGCTGAGCCACCTGAGCTCACCCACCTTGCGCTTCTCTGTCTCGTTGCTGACTGAAGTTGTGTTCCTGGTGTTGTTTGCTGTTATCGCTCTTAAAAA
>VZSZ01003322.1:102433-147191 GCA_013398815.1 Ibidorhyncha struthersii | reverse complement strand
AAACAAAAAAAAAACCTTTGTGGGTTGAAGGGGACCGAACGGGAAGCTGGGGTTTTCTGAGCAGCATGTGGTCCTTCAGCTGTCTTCCCTTATATAGGCACAACCTCTGCGCTCACCTGACTGGCGTGACGGTTGCTGCCGCTGGTGTGAGAAGGGGATGTGAAAGAGCGGTGCTGGGGCTGGATGCTGCAAGAGGAGCTGCCCTGTCTGCTGGCTCTTCATGTGCCCCCCACCCCGTGCATCGCTGCAGCGTGGCCAACGTAGACACACACAGTCTGGCCAGCCGCTGCGGCCCGGTCCTGGCTCTCCCCAGCTGCATCCTGCACACGGACACACGGGTGTGCGAAGGGGTCTGATGTGACCCCGTGCCTCATGGTCTCAGCCTGTATGGATAATGGGGGCTGCCCCGACCCGGGCGCAGGACCCTGTGCTTGGCCTGGTTGGACCCCGTGAGGTTCACAGGCACCCACTTCTCCCGCCTGTCCGGGTCTCTCTGGATGGCATCCCATCCCTCCAGCGTGTCACCACACCACTCAGCTTGGTGTCATCGGTAGAGTTGCTGAGGGTGCACTCCATCCCACTGTAAAGAAAAGCTGCAGGTTGCGAAAAAATGAATGTTTCCCAGTCTCTCCAGCTGAAGGAATCGATTTTAAGTAGGTGTAGGGGTTGGACCACCTTGCCCGGATGAAAACCGCAGCAGAGAGGGGCTGAGGGCGAGGGGGAAGCACAGCAGCTGTGAGTGGGCTGGGAGACCCCACCGTGGCTCCCCGGGGGGCACGAGCCGGCTGGGCGCACGAGCCAGGCACTTTCAGCCCTGCCAGGAAAGCACCCGCAGCCTCAGAGGGAAGCTGCGAGCGGCGTCATGGTCCGTGCACCGTGTTAGCGAGTGGAATAGAAACCCTGCCGCGCGAAGCCACCGCAGAGACAGCTCTCCGCTCCATGGAGAAGGGAAACAGCCGCCTGCCAGAGTGAGGAGCAGCCCGATGGGGCATGGCACGGCAGACATCCAGTCAGAGCCCTTCGCCGCAACACACTCACCCAAGCACAAAAGCTTTCTGTCCTGCTGCCCGTGGTGCCTTCTGCTCGGAGCATCCATCCCGCCATGCAGCAGGACAGTCTTCTGCACACAGGGACCTGCGAGCCCCTCTGGCGCCACATGCAGCGGAGCAGACCTGCCCATCCCTCCACCACCGCTTGCGTTAGACTGAGGATTTAGGGCTACCCACAGCCACGCAGGCAAAGCCTTTGCTGGCTGCTGCTTCAGGAGCAGCACTGACTCCTACGCTGCTGAACCCTCGTTTCTGAGACATCGCCAGAAGTCAGGGCACAGGGCACTCGTGGGCAGGGATGCTGGGCTCCTCTGCCACTTCCAGGGAAGGAAACCACTGCGCGCTCCCCTCTGCCCGTGCCACTGAAGAGAAAACCAGCAGGGAAATTGGATTGCTATATTCTATATTGCTATATAAATATTTAAAGGGCAGTTGCCAAGAGGATGGGGCCAGACTCTTCAGTGCTGCCCAGCGACAGGACAAGGGGCAATGGGCACAAACTGGAACACGGGAAACACCGTCTGAACATGAGGAAAAACTTCTTTCCGTTGAGGGTAGCAAAGCACTGGCACAGGCTGCCCAGAGAGGTGGGGGAGTCTCCTTCGCTGCAGAGATTCAAAACACCCCTGGATGCATTCCTGTGCAACTTGCTCTGGGTGTACTTGGACTAGATGATCTCCCGAGGTCCCTTCTGACCCCAACCAGTCTGTGGTTCCATGATATTCTCCTGCTGCTTTACACAGAGGTGACACAGATGCCCTTTACTGCAGCCATTTTTCAGCCCAGCTTTAAACGGTTCAAGAAAACTTACTTCAGACTATCACGGGAACACCCCATACAGCAGCGTCGTGGCTCTGCTCCCAGCCTTTGCGCTTGGCTCTGCAGAAAGTCTTCCCTGCCTTCGGGACCCTGCAACCTTCCTGAACCTGAGGCAGCAGGGAAGATGATGGAGATCTCCCTGGACACTGTGGGGGAGACTTGGCATTTGATATGATACTTTGAGATCCATGAATAAAATGTTTTGAGAAACACAATGGACTAAATGCGCCGTCAGCCCAGCGAGCCCCCGGCATCCCAGGCTGCATCCCCAGCAGCGTGGCCAGCAGGGCACGAGGGGAGCTTGTGCCCCTCTGCTGCGCTCTGGGGAGACCCCCCTGCAGTGCTGCCTCCAGCTCGGGGGCCTCAGCACCGGAGAGACATGGACCTGCTGGAGCGGGGCCAGAGGAGGCCCTGGAGATGCTGCGAGGGCTGGAGCCCCTCTGCTGGGAGGACAGGCTGGGAGAGTTGGGGGGGGTCAGCCTGGAGAAGAGAAGGCTCCGGGGAGACCTCAGAGCCCCTTCCAGTGCCTAAAGGGGCTCCAGGAGAGCTGGGGAGGGACTCTGGATCAGGGAGGGGAGCCATGGGACGAGGGGGAACGTTTTGACACTGGAAGAGGGGAGATTGTGGTGGGATCTGAGGAAGGAATTGTTGGCTGTGCGGGCGGTGAGCCCCTGGGGCAGGTTGCCCCGAGAAGCTGTGGCTGCCCCATCTCTGGAGGTGTTCAAGGCCAGGTTGGACGGGGCTGGGAGCACCCTGGGCTGGGGGGAGGTGTCCCTGCCCAGGGCAGGGGGTGGAACTGGGATGGCCTTTAATGGTCCCTTCAGCCCAAACCGTTCTGTGATTTTAAAGGGTGCTGTGACTCCAGCTCTGGCTTTTCCAGCTCTGAGAGGAGCCGTCCTGTGCAGGAGTTGGTGATGCCGTGGGAAGGAGCGGGGTGCGGGACACAGGAGACAGCGGGGCCGGGGCTGCCCTGGACCACAGCAGCTGTGCTGCCTCGGGCTCCCTGCATCCAGCTCTGTCCGCGGGGCCGGTTCCTGCCCAGGAGCAGGGGTGTAGCCGTCTGCAGCCGGGGCGAGCAAAGGTGGTTCTCACAGTCTCTTGGAACTGCTGTTTTCTGCTGATGCCCAGCCGGTGCGGTGCTGGTCGGGGTCTGCGGCCGGGCGCGCGGTGCTTGCGTTGGCGGAGGGGTGCTGCCTTGATGAAGGGTTAATGCGGGACTACAGGGTGGTTGGTTTGTTGTTTTATTTTGTGTGTTGTTTTTTGTTTGGATGGTTGGTTTGTTTTAGTGCAGCATGCATGTTTCACTCCTGTTTTCTTTTCCCCTTGTTGTATTAAGGACAAAAGTTATTTTTTCCACTCCCTGTCCTTTTTGCGTAGTCCCCCGGAGTCAGTGTGGCTGTGTTTGCCGTGGTTTCCCCTGCAGCCCCATCAGTGCTGCTGATGGTGAGCAGCTCTGGCTGTGCCTGTTCGGCTCCAGCCGAAGCGTGGCGGCAGCTGGCGGCTCTGGGCCAGTCTCCGGCTCCGGCAGGGTCTGTGCCGTGCATGCCATCTTCGTTTTCTATGCAGCCTTGAGGAAGGCACATCGTGTACCCGTCGAGCTCAGCACGAGCTTGTGGCTACCAGCTGAGGGCGAGGGAAGCCCAAAATGTTCGTGAGCGCCCGTGGGCAGCCCTCACTGGAGGACAGGACTGTACCAGGCTGGGGCTCGGTCAGACCCAAAACTGCGACGGAGCAATTCAGATGCCAAAAAGGGAGTTCCTGGGGTTTGGGAGAGATCCCCTTGTTACGTGACCAGGGTTACTGCACGCTGCTGCATCTCATGTGGCTGTGCAAACTTGGATGCCGTCGATTACCTGCTCTGGCAGCATTGCCTGTCACCTTAGGTTTGGGAAGCGCTGGGAGCCGTGCCGGCACACCGACACCGATGTGGCTGCTGATGGCCTCATCCCGGGGGAGCACACTGTGCTGACCGTCCTGGCGGCAGCTGGCCTGAGAGCATTTCCTATTGCAGCCCCCCCTTTCTCTTTCACTGAAATCGTCTGCAACATGACTATTTAGCTTGGCTCCGCTGCTTTGTCTCAGCCCATGAGGGCTTTGGGGTTCGTGGAATTTTCTGAGTGCCGGGGTGGCTGGAAGAGAGCTCCCCAACCCCGCAGTGTCCATGAATAGGGGGCTGAGCCCTGCAAGTCTCAAATTGGGAGTGTCATTGTGCACCTCCCCGACTGCAAAAACTGGTCTCCACGCCCTGGCATTGGGTAAAAGGAGGATGAGGAAGGTGCTCTTGGAAGAGGGGGGAGAGTAGGAAGATTGCTCACCGCTCTTGGATTGCTTTCCTTGCTGGAAAACGTGGGCTCCCTCGGCTGGGTCCGGAGGGAGGGATGGGGAGCAGAACTGGTGGGCTCTCCCCAGCCCCTGCCCCAGCCTGGGCTGGCCCTGCCGCGGTTCGGTGGGCTGCGTGTGGGGCCTGAGCAACCTCAGCGTGCAGACAGCGGGCTCCGGGGCAGGCAGCGTGCGCAGCCTGCGGCCCAAAGGGCTTGCTCTGCTGATAGGACTTAAAGCTGAGGGATTAAAGCAGGTTCCCAGACTGAGCGAGCTGGTCTCTTAAATCTTCCGTCTCCTTATCTGTGCTGTTTCGCAGGGTTGGGTGCTGGGGAGGAGATGGGGAGAGCATCCCCCCTGCAGACGCCCCCCTGCAGACCCGGGGCCCGGTGCGGGTGGCGTGCTGGGGAGAGCAGGGAGCTGGGGTGGCCCTGGCACCCCAGCAGGGTGCTCTGGGCGGTGGGGAGCGCTGGGGATGGTGCCAGGGGGACAGTGCTGGTTGAGCTCAGGGCAGGACTGCTTACAGGAGGAGGAGGAGGAGGCGGCTCAGCGTGCTCCTCCTGAAGCAGCCACGTAACCCAGGGACAGCCAGCAAGATCTCTGCCTTGCGGAGGCAGTTTCCCCACAGCTCTGCTCCCACTGCAGCCAGTGCGTGTAAACCCAGCTCTGTGGAAATTCCTCTTTGCATGGAAATCTTCAGACGGAAAAGGCCTGCAAACTCGCCTACTCCTACGTGACGGAAGGTGTTTCTGTGCTGACGATGACAAAATAGAGCCCAAAGCCCAGCTGGGCACAGGGAACAAGGCAGTGATGGGGCAGAGCGTCTGTTTCAAGGAGTTACTGTAGAAGGTTTTCTTCCCCATGCAGTTCCTTTACTTCACCTCTTATTTTAGACAGATTCAGTTTTGATTTTGGGCACTTTCCCCACTGATGACTTGCCAGTAGATTAAACTATTCCCAGTAATGGGACTCTGGGCCCCTCCAGGCTGAGAGTCTCTTTATGAACAGCCAAAACGCTTGAACGTGGGGATTTTGGTTCTGTCGTGAGCTAAATCCCTCTGTGGGCTGTCTTTACTGGAATCATCTTGGGGACAATTCATTTTCCTCGAGTCTCTCGGGGTGAATTGTGAAACCTGATTTAGGGGAACAAATGTGCAAAGAGTTTCTCAGCGGTGGCAGTCGGGTGCGGAGCAGCCGCCCTCTGAGTCAGCTGAGCACGTTTCCCATTACCTGTGTCTTTTACACCGAGTTTCCTCCTTGTTCCGAGCAACACTGGGTGCCACGAAGCCCGGCCCTGTGCAGGCGTGTGAGGTCCCTGCTGCAGGTGCCAACGCAGCGCTGCCTGGCTCTGCGCGCCGGGAGTTTGCTGCCGTGTGGGCAGGCTGCCTGCCGGGTTCCTCTCCCAGCCCCACGCGCCCACTCATGTCTCAGTTACACGGGTGGGATTAAACCAAGCTTCTGCCTGTCACCATGAGCTTACCTTGTTGCTGGAAAGTTTGTTTTCTGTGCTGTGATGAAGTGTAGAAAAGTGTTCAAGGGGCTTTCTCCCTTTCTGGGAGAAAAGGGTCTCGACAGCCTCTCTCTGTGGTTAAAGTACACGCTCTTTGGAGGGCAGATGTACAGCCATGACTTGGGCTCTCTGCAGAGAGAAAAGGACAATACAGTGCTGCAGGAGCACAGCGCTTCCGTTCTCATGTTGTTTAATTGCCGTGGAAACTCATGGCCACCCAAAGGATTTCAATAAGGGCTGGGGAGGCTGAGCTGTGCTGTCGTGTCAAGGCAGGGTCAGGATGGCACCGTGCACCGACAGGCGTCCCAGTCCACGCAGTCCTGTGCTGAGTGGGGTTCTCAGCTCTGCCCCGGGGCTTGGTGTGGGCTGTGGGCACCGAGGAACCTCGGACACACGGAGTAACGCTGGGGACTCGGCGCAGGCCCTGTCCTGCAGCACCCCGGCAGCTGGCCCGGTGGGGACCACAGTGTCAGCGTTGGTGGGCTGCAGGCAGGGCATCCTTTGGGCTCCTTGGATGCTGCTGGCACGGATCTGGAGCACAGCTGGGCAGCCCGGGCCATGGACTAAGGGTAGTCATTTTTCACTGACAGGGCATTACTAAAAATGGGGAGAAATGGTACAGTACTCGGTGCCCGTAGCTCCCCTCACCCGTCTCAGCTGCAAGAGTTTATAACAGTGACCTAAAGCCACCGATGGCTCAGATAATTGGTGTTATAGTACGTGTAGGAGGGACATGCCAAGTAGTCCAGGCTTGCATATAAACTAATAGCAAGACTGCCATAACTTTAAAATTTGAGATTAACTCTTTCTGTGAATTTAGGCATTGTGTGGTTGAGTTCAGAGGCTGTGATCACTTTTTTCCTTTTTAAAAATAATTTCAATTTGGACAGAATAGAACCTGGATAGTACCTTACAAACAGGACAAAAGGTCCTTAACTAACAGCTGAAAACGTGCCTGATGCCACTGGAGACAGGACAGAACTCCGTGTCCCCAAGTGTTCACAGTGCTTTATAAAGCCTGGGTGGACGGGGAGTTTGGAAGATATTACTTGCTTTGTTTTGCATTTAGTTACCTTCATGGAAATCTGTCTTGAGGGGTGGAACGGGCTTAGTGAAAGAAACGAATGAAAAACTCTTGTGACGTGGGAAAGCCTAGAGGGACATGTGGGAGCAGAGCGACAGAGGTGACAAGTCCTGGGGCTGCAGGGGAGGTTGGTGGCCTTGAGGTGAGGTGGGAGAGGGAGAGCAGGGAGCGAGGTCTTGCCTGGCCTGCCTGGTCACAGCATCTCTGGGTGCTGAGGGAACCCCGCGAGTCGTCCAGACCTTTCAATGCTGGCATTAGCTGTGCTTGTTCGTAGTTAGGGGCTGGGTTGCCAGACGGGCCGTAGCTTAGTCCCAGAACTCAGTTGGCTCCAGGTGAGGTACGTTGCCCACTTCCACCCATCGCAGCGGACACGTGCGCCGTCTGCTGAGCAGCCCTTCTCCCCGCCAGTGCTGCAGCGCGTGGTGGGATGCTGTGGGAAAGAGGACAGTGTCTCCTGTCCATATAACAGTTTCTCACTTAATTTTTCCGGCAAAAGAGCAGCAAAGATGAAGGATTGACATTTGGAGCCTGAGCAGTTATGGCAAGGCTGGAAACTCCTGCTTTGCGGCTGTGGGCAGCGTGCAGGCTGCAGCGCAGGCATCGTGGCGAAGTGCACTTCTGCTTTGGCTGAATTTCTCCTCTGCTCTTCACAGGGTGGGGAGTTCCTCTCTGCTAGACCCATCACCCGTCAGAGCGGTGTTTTATTTCCCTGTTCTGAAGGGCTAAGCCCTGCCATAGGTAGGAAATGCAGCCCTTGGCTGGGAGCCCAGGGGTTCGTGCCCATCCTTATGCGCTGTGCTGAGCCTGGGCCAGATCTTCCTGCCTTAAGAAATGAAAAAGCAATGTTACTGCTGTAGCTTCTGGATCATGTCTCTGGCAGAGCATTATGGGATGTCGGCTCACGCCGTCACAGAGGTATGACCCGGTCAGACACCAGCCTTGCCAGCTCTCGTGCGTGGGCGCAGAGCTGTGTGGCAGGAGCTCCTGGGGCTGAGCTGGCTGGGGGGATTTCTTTGGAGGCAGCCCAGCTTTCCTCCTGGACTCAGCAGTGGGGCTCAGTGGAAGATCCAGGAGATGCCCGTGCCCCGAGGGCAGCTGGGACGTGTTTGTAAAGCACGGCGTTGTCCCCGAGCATCTGCTGGCCCCGTGTTCGCACTGAGCTGCGTCGTTGTCCCTTCTCCTGGCCATGTGTTGGCTTCATGGTCATTCCTCCAAGCTTCCAGTTGTGATTTCAGCCACTCAGCAGGCAGGTTTTAATCTGTTAAGACCCTTCTTCCTCCTGTTAGGCTTCCCTGTCTTCCCTTGCCCTCAAAACCAATTCTGAATTATCTTTGATTTCATTTGCATTCTTTCAGGAGATGGGGGAGCTCCTCAAGCCACGTGGAAACTCTTCTAGCCTTCTCCTCTGGTTTCCAGGCTCCACTTTTAGGGGGCACCCAGTTTTGCAGGTCTGGGCAGAGACAGGCTGAGGATGAGTGATGTGCTCTGCTGCCTGCCCCAGGCCTCGGGAGTGTTGATATTGAGGGGAGGAGGAGAATTTTGTTTCCAGCTCGTAAGAATTAGACTGTTTCCTTGCCTTACTCATCAAATAGTGCATCTCCCGCGCTAACGGAGGTGACGGATGTGCTTCAAATGGCCTAGAAGCTTGGGGCTGAAATCAGTCATTCTGCTAGTCTGGAGTCTGGAAGGGAGGAGGCTGTTTCTGCGATCCTGCGTGCCGGTCGAGCACGGGACGTGCCTTTTGGTTGCCCCAAGCAGATAGCAGTCACCATCTGCAGGATTGCTGGCCTGTGCCTGGGGTAAAGCTGAGAAGAGCTGCCTGCCCTGCCTATTTCCAGGAGCTGGCCCAGAAATGCTGGTCCCTGCATCAGGCGCAGCCGGAGCCGAGTGCCATCGGCAGCTCCGACCCAGCAGCGGGACCGGGCTGGGACCAGCTCCAGGGAAAGGCACCACAGGAGGCACTTGATGCGGTGCCGCTGTCCTGCCCACACAGCTCCGGCGACCTCAGGAGGCACCTCTGCCCCTTCAAGGCTTTCTGGATAATCTCTGGTGTGCGGAGGATGAGGAGGTTTGTGTAACGCAAGGTGGGTTTGGCGGGACCCAGGACGAGCCCTGCCTTGTGTTGGCGGTGTCCGTAGGCAGCCGGTAGCAGAAGCTGCCGGGGACGCGTTAATCCCGGTAATCTCCCTTGCAGGGTTCAGTGCTGGCCGGACACCGGGGTGCTCGGATTCACCTGCTGCCGTGGCGGCCGTCTCCCTGCTTGTCGTCTGCTAATTACAAAGGGATTAAAGGTGGTGAGCTGCCTGCTGTGAGGGGTGGAGACCCGACATGGCTGGTGGGGGTGCGTGCCTCTCGCTGCTGCGTCCCGTCCCTGCACGGCGGGGTGTTGGCGGGGAGCATGGGAACGGCGATCCTGACCCCGGGGGACAGTGGGGCTTCTTTCCCAGACAGGCACTACACCCAGGCTGCAAAGCTCAGCTGGTGCTGGGGACACGGGGCTGCCGGCACTCTGTGGGACGGGAGCCACTGCCCAGGGAAGGTTCTACCCACTTCAGAGAGCGCACGCAGTTCCCTGAGGAACTATCGATGCGGAAGCCGAAGGCTTGAGAGGGAATGTTAGTTCTCCATCCTAGAGCAGTCTGTAAATGATGGTGTTTTCAGTTCTTGTTAGCATCAGCCCCTTCCTCCTCGGCGCTGGGCTGCCTGGCTCATACTGAGAGGTTCCTGCAGGAACCGCACTGCTTCGCTTCTCCTTAACCCTCCCAGAACTATGCCCCGGTGCCCTCCTTCCCACTGTCCAGCCAGCTCCAGGGCAGTTGCCTCCGAGATGGGTGCTCCTTCACAGAGGTGCTCCTTGTGCCTGCAGGCAGAGCTGGACACCTGGGGACAAGGCTGACCGCGCGGGCGTCTGGGCAAGCTGCTGAGCCGCTGCCTGCTTCCCTGCCCTTCTCGGTGAGCCGCCGTTCTGCTCCTCGCACCCTGCCCCGGCAAGAGGCCTCTGAAGAGTTTGCATTGCACAGAAATTCTGTGGTTTGCAGCTTTGGAAGAGGAGCCGGGAAGCAGATGGCTGTGTTGCTCATGGGCCTGCGCTGAAGCAGCAGAGCAGCGATTCCCTGGCTTCCCTCCCCCATGGACACTAAGAGTCGTGGCCTCTTTTGTGGTGGCACCAGTGGCACTTTGCACAGTGTCTTGGTGTCTCCCAGCTCATGCGGTTCTCGGTGTGGGAGGAGGAGGAAGAGATGGGGAGGAATGGGGCATGATTGTCATTACCAGGCTGGGGGACCAGGGAAGAACTGGATCAATCAAATAAATTCCATGTTAGGGAAGACCGTGGTCCTTGGTTGCACTCCTCTGGGCTGGCTGGTGGCAAATGAGTTCCTTCCTGCATCTCCTGCAGCAGATGCTCTGGGATAGCATTTCCTCTCCCTCGTCTTCAGGGCCATGGAGGTGCTGCGAGGGCTGGAGCCCCTCTGCTGGGAGGACAGGCTGGGAGAGTTGGGGGTGCTCAGCCTGGAGAAGAGAAGGCTCCGGGGAGACCTCAGAGCCCCTTCCAGTGCCTAAAGGGGCTCCAGGAGAGCTGTGGGGGGACTCTGGATCAGGGAGGGGAGCGATGGGACGAGGGGGAACGTTTTGACACTGGAAGAGGGGAGATTGCGTTGAGATCTGAGGAAGAAATTGTTGGCTGTGCGGGTGGTGAGCCCCTGGGGCAGGTTGCCCCGAGAAGCTGTGGCTGCCCCATCCCCGTAGGTGTCCAAGGCCAGGTTGGAGGGGACTCGGAGCACCCTGGGCTGGGGGGAGGTGTCCCTGCCCAGGGCAGGGGGTGGAACGAGATGGTCTTTAAGGTTGCTTCCAACCCAAACCATTCTGTGATTGTTTCAGCAAGGCAGGCGATGTCTGTCCCGTCACAGTCTCCGGTTAGCACTGGGCCGGAGCTCTGACTTCGCAGAGTTCCCGACCTTTGCTGCTTGTGAATCCTGTAACTCGAAACGCCAGTCCTGCAGGCACTCTGCACCCATCCATTGCTCTGCTGGTGCTCCGGCCAGAGGCCCTGCTGGCGGATGTCAGGATGGTTCTGCACCGCTGCTGCCTGCTTCCCCAGCCGCACAGCCGCAGCCAGTGCAGCCACCAGCACCCGCTGCCTTAACCACGCACCAGACTGTCTGACCCCAAAATCAGGTGCTGCTCCCCACCAGGCACACGGGGAGGAGTCTGCTGGGAGGCTGTGTCCGACTCTTGTGGATTATGGCTGCTCCAGAGTTCACCTTGCTCCACCTGGCTGAGTTACTTTCTCACTTGGGTCCTTCTGGTTGGAGTTGGAGAGCCGACAGAGTGATCTCTGTGCGCTGCCTCGCACACCAGCTCCAGGGCAGCCAAAATGCCACTGGCTGGCTGGAGCGCAGTGGTGGCTGGCAGAGCCGTTCCGACTGCCCCGCGGAGCTCCGGCTTTCTGATGGCAATTTGTGCTGTGGACCGCGGCCGTTCGGTAGGGCCGATGCCCTCCTCCATGCGTTGTACCAGCACAGTCGGTGTGCTAATGGCAATGTGTTCTAGCAGGGTTAGTGACGTATTTATACCAACATTTCCCCCCATTTCAACACTTAAGGCAAGTCCCTGCGTAGTTCCAGCCCTGGCAACTCTGGCTGAGGCACCTGGGGAAGATGACCTTGATTCTAGTTTCTGTATACCCTATTCTGGCTGTTCTCGCTGTTGTCGCTCCCAGCCCGTTTTCCCCCTAACCCTAACCCTAACCCTAACCCTAACCCTAACCCTAACCCTAACCCTAACCCTAACCGTTTTCCCCCTCTGGAGGTGCCTGACGGCAGCTCCGACCCTGTTGTTCCTCCCTACAGCCGCCTCCAGCATGGGGCACTGGGAACAAAAGCTCCTTCTGCACTTGTGGGAGATGTTGATCCAGGCAGACTCTGTGGATGTAAATGATCCCTGTAGGGTCGAGACAAACTGAGCTAGTGCTTAGTTCATTCTTTTTTTTCCTGGCATGCTTGAAAAAGGGGGTACTTGGGGTATTCACGTGTGAGCCAGTGAAGAGCAGTCCAGTCTGTTTGGGTTTTGGTTTTTCCCCCCCGTCCTTGTCTGCTTTACAGTGTGTTTCCCAGCAGGATGGACCGTGTGCCCCTAAGCTGGGAGAGGTGCTGCCATTTAGCTGGTTTGTCCTGAAACTGGAAGCCGGTTTCATTCTCTGCTGTGCCCCTGTGGCTGTGTCTTGCTCCCACTGTCCCTCTGCGTCCCTTTGCCAGTTGGGATTTCCATGTATTTGTCACTGCGGTTTCCCAACAAACTGGCTGTCGGGAGTGGGGAATACAGACGCAGTGCCTGGAGCAGGTAACAGGGGGGTTTGTGGTTTACGGTGTTTACGAGGGATAACCGAGCCCAACTGCTGTGTGGGCAGCTCAGGGTGGCTGGCGGTGGCACACTGGGGAGAGGGGAGCCGAGCGAGTGCAGGCTGGCGTGTTCTTTCCTCCATGGCCCCCTGGCCGCGATGGCTGCACCGGCCCTGCATCCTGGGCTCACTCCCTCATCGCCTGGTCAGCTACGGCTGTGCTTCCCCGGCCTCGCTGCTCCCGTCGGGGTGGCTTTCTACCCCATGCTCCCAGCTTGGTTGGTCTTTCTCTTGGCCTTCTGTGTCCCTTTTCACTCTGCTCTGCTGTTGTGCTCTGGGAAATGGGTTGGAAATGGGATTAAAAGGTTATACCTAACGAAAAGCCACTGAACTGATTAGAGATGGGATTGAAATGCACAGATTGAAGAGGCGGTGGTTAATGAGCAGCTTATGTGGCTGGCGATGCTTGCCTGGGGATGGCCATGGGTTGGGCTGTAGAGGTGCAGCAGAAGGACATGCGCAGTCCAGAGGCTTCTGGTGAGGGGTGTGTCCCGCCGGTCCGTAGGTCTGGGGCACGTTTGGCTCATTTCTCAGTACTCAGCATTAAACAGAAACCCTCACCTTTG
This sequence comes from Ibidorhyncha struthersii, assembly GCA_013398815.1. Classification (NCBI taxonomy): domain Eukaryota; kingdom Metazoa; phylum Chordata; class Aves; order Charadriiformes; family Charadriidae; genus Ibidorhyncha; species Ibidorhyncha struthersii. Next base: position 134,446 of record VZSZ01003322.1, on the reverse strand, counting down.
GGTTTGATGACAGAAGGATGTAGAAGTGTCTCGATTGGTGCTGTAAGTCCATGATCTGTGGGGTGATGCTTCTCATGAACGGTGTGCATCTGGGTACCGTAGCTCCGGAGAGCATCAGGGAGTGGAACAAAGCAGTGAAAGCAGATCTGTCTCAAAATATAAATAATGTCAACAATTAGCTAATGCAACGGGAGAAGCCCGTGCTTAGATCAGAGTTCAGAACAGTGAAAATTCATCACCGCACATGATGCTGAGTAAGGCTGACCGACCTCCGGAAAGCATGGTGCAGACGGGTGTTTCAGCAGGGAAAGTGCAGCTGTGCCCTAAACCCTGCTCCGTAAACCCCGCTCCGCAGCTCTGGGCTTCCTGTGGGCGCCTGCTCTCGGCCAGGAGCGCGAGCAGTGCCTGCTGGGCTGGGGGGAGAGGAGCTGCCCCTCGCTCTGCTCGTGGACTTTGTGTGTGGGAGCTCACAGCCTCCGTCGAGGAGGACTGGGGACAGCATGGGCAGCGCTGCGGGCAGGTGAGACGTCGAGGGCTGCGTGTCCGTCCCTTTGTGCTCTTACCTGCATGGCAGGCTGTCCCTCGCTGAGCTGCACTGCCTGCCCTCGCCCCATCAATCGTTGCCTGCAGTGTGCCTTGAAAGGGGTCCAGTGCGGCATGAGGGCTATTTGCACTCGCTGTTTACGTTGCCGTTCCTGTTGCCTGCAAGGTGTTTTCTTTCCAGCGGCTTCCTGGCAGCATTATTTCACCGGCCCACAGCACTCGGCTGCCCCGTTCTCAAATAGCTCCTGATCCCGTGGTGCTGGATGCCGTGAGCCAAGCACCACCAGTGGTGGCTGCCCCAGCAGGATGGTGTCGGTGATTGTTTCCACCGTGGTGCCGGGAGGAGGTGCAGAGCACCGGCTGTGCATGTCGGTGCTGTGCCTTGGGGTTCCTGGGCAGCGCTGGGGGATTCATGGAGGATTTTGGGAGGCGAGGGCTGTTCCATGTTTAGGGCTGCACTGAAGAGGGGTGTAGATGGGCTCACACCAGAGCCTTCCCGCAGGTGCTCGGGCACCGCTGCCCATCAGGTTCTGGCTTCAGGGTGGTGTGGGTTTGCCGAGGAGCAGGGTGCAGCTCCATGCCCTCTCTCGTCTCTTGTCCCCTGATGTCCCCTCCCCGCTGGGTGTTTGGGAAGCTTGGAGGCTGATTTCAGCTTTCGCTCTGCAGGCCGAGAGTGATGCTGGAAGCGCGACCCTGCTGTGCTGATGTCCTGGGAGAGGGAGAATGACGGCTGTCCTGCCAGGCCCAGGAGGTGACGGTGCAGAACCTCTCCGGTGCCACCCAGCCACCCTTGGGCACCGCGGGGCACAGTCGGGGCGTTAGGGCACTGAGCCGTCCCATGCTGAGAGGGGGCTGTGCTCCTCCTGTCCAGAGGGGCCAACGCTCTGTGCTGTGGTGGCTGTTGTACCAGTGGCAGCTTTTGTGCCCCGGCAGCACATGCTGCCTGTCGTGGTGCAGGCACAGGGAGCTGCGGTGGGATCCTTGGGGCCAGTTCGTGCCAGAGCGGGTGATGCAGCCCCGTGCGAGGGACCTCAGCAGCGAGGGTGGGAGGCGAACGGAGCTCAGTCTGGGATCCTCGTGACGAGTGGGAGAGCTGTAACGTCTGCGCCATGCTGTTCATCACAAAAATGTGACTGGGGGGTGTCCAACACTGAGTTTTGAACCACGCTGAAGCACTTGGATGCTCCTTCATTAAAACTTCAAATTTGCTCTCCGGTGCTGGGTTACTCCTGCCAGAGATGCGCTTTCATGCCCTGGACCTGTGATCCCGGGCCGAGGACCTGGAAAATCGGTGGCATGTCTGTCCATGCCCTGCATGGCTCAGCTGGAAGGGAACTGTGTCCTGCGTTTCGGGATGTGCACAGCTCCCGTGTGTTTTTTGCGGTGAATATGCTGCTTTCTGTGATTCTCTCCAAGGCCTCTGTGCACAGTGGGCTGGAGCACTCGGAAATCCCGTGCTGCTAGTGGGGCTGTAAGGTCCCAAAGCATAAGACTGAAAGTAATGGTGGGTCGAGGAGGTGTATCATGTCCCCACGGCTGCGCCGTGAGCTGGGGTGTGCCCAGACGCCAGGTCCCCTCTGCGTGGCCAGAGCTGGTTTCTGGAGGGCCTGACGGGTCCCCGCTGGCACTGCCGGGCTGCGGTGGGGCAGGAGGAGCCGTCAGCGCAGCACGTGCTGTTTTTAGGCCTTGGGTACATGTTGGTGGCGTGGCCCTGTAATTATCGAGACAGGGTGCCAGTGGAGCTGGCTAATAGCTCCCCTGGGAAGTAACTGGAATTTGGCATCAGGTAAAAATAGAACAGGTTCCTCCCCAAAACGCTTTTAGCAGCTCGCCACGTGCCCGCGGAGCCGTGCGTGGGCTGCGCTGTTTGTTCTGAGCCCACGTGGGATGGCCGGGGATTACCGTGGTGCCGCTTGGCGGGATGGCTCCGCCGGCTGTGGCTGGGCGGGAGCTCTGTCCCTGCCCGTGGCGGCGGGGAGGAAGGGATGCTACAATTGGAGCAGGGAAAACCAGCCCTGTCCCTGCATCCCGACCCAGTCACTCTCCAGTGCAGAGCTCCCTATGGGCGCTGCGTCCCCTCCTCCCATCAGCATGTGAGCAGCAGCATCCGCCCTGGGTGCCGCACCAGCCATGGCTCCCAGAGGCGTCCCGCCTGGCTCAGCAAGGCGTTATTCTTGTTGCAGGTACAACGTCTGGGCTGTGGGGCTGAGGCTGGGCACGTCCCGTGCCATCAGGCTGCTCTCTGGCTGAGCCGGGGATGTGGTTGCAGCCGTCGGTGCTGCTCAGCTGCATCCAAACGCCACATTGGTTCCTCAGAAAAACGTGTGGTTGGTTGTGGATTCTGATAGCGTTTCAGGCACCGGGCATTATAAACTGTGTGTTGCTGCAAACGTGGAAGGACTGAATTTGGTTATACACAGTGAGGTTTCATCTCACCTTCTGACCCGCCATACCTTACACTCCGGTGTGTGCAGCAGCCGTGCGTGCCAGCACCACATCACTCTAAAAATCTTCTCATTGCTTAGTCTGTGTTGGAAAGGAGACACTCACATTTTGGGCCTATTTCATATAAATAACCCCACATCTACCGGGCTGTACAGCCCCTCCAGGCAGCAGCAATCTGTCTAACACAGCCTTTTATCACCTATTTTGACTCTTTCCCTGTTCATATATTGCATCTTAAGCTGCAGCTTCTACGGCAAGGCGCGCGGGCAGGAGTGCTGATGTGCCCCACGCAGCCCCTGCTCCGGGCATCAATCCGTGGGGCCGGGGAGGGCAGGGAAGGGGACGGATGGAGCATCGCCGCTGAGCAGCCCTTGCAGCTCTGCTGAGCTCGTCTGGCAGCCGCAGCCACTCGCATCACACCGCAGCCTCCTCAGGGCGAGGAGGAAGTGGGGTAAAAAAAGATAATTAAGGTGACACTGGCACGTACTTTTGCTTCTGCTTTCTCATTCATGCTGCTCTGCGCTGAGGAGGGGTGTGGATCCAACTTAACGCTGCGCTAACAAGGCTTGTTAGTGGATTTCTTAATGATTCCTGCTTAGAGTGGGTGTTGTTTCTGAGCGGTCAGGGTTCCCCCCTCTGCCCCGGCTTGGACAGGAGTGTCCTTTTGTTCGTACATGCTTTGAGGGGCAGCAGGGAGAGCAGCTCTGCTCTGAAGTGGATCGTGGAGTGTTTGATCAGGAGCATGGATAAATCATGAGATTTGTATCCCCAAATATCAGCTGTTCTGCGCTGAAAATACCTATTATGGTAAATAATCGGAGAAGAGGAATGTCTCCCTTCTGGAGCCCCCACGTCCCTGTCCCCCCCGGGCTGAGGCCGTAACCAACTCCCAGCAGTGGTGCCTTGCTCTCCTCTCCATGCTGCTCTCAGACCTTTCTCCACCTTTAACGTCCGTAGGGCAACGCTGGGGGGCACCCAAAGCAGCGAGGCTCACCCTGTGCGAGGGATTTGTTGGAGTCCCACAGACGTGCTCATTGCCAAGGAGAAGGTGCGTTCCGAAGCTGTCCCCGCTGTCCTGTCCTGTCCCTCCGCTGCTTGGTGGTGCCCGGTATCTCACAGCCCTGGAGCTGGAGGTAGCACTGGCATGCTTGAGACAATCTTTAAATGCCCCATGACAGTTGGGGGATGTTGAGAACCACAATTTTTTTTTTCCCCATTTTTTTTGACGAGTGAATCTGAATTTGAACAATGCTCTGTGTCAGGTGGTCTCATCGTTTGGAGCGCTTTGCTTGCGCTGGAGACCACTGCTGCCACCTCAGTGAGGCTGCGGGGAATGGAGAGTGCCAGAGTGGGGTGGTCAGGGTCGGGAAGCGTTGCCCCTGGTTGAGGACGGTGAGTCTCCTCCAGGCACCTGGTGAAGGTCTGAGGCTTCGCTGCTGCTCTCGGCCCTTCCAGAGAGGCGTTTGCAGACAGCCGGGGTCGGGGAGTTCCCGTGGGATGGAGGTTCCCTCTGCAGCACAAGTGCAGGGCTGGGATATGGCTTTGTCTCACTTTTTGGCAAACTGGATTCTCCAGAAATGTTCGCTAAAATGGTGGCTTTCAAACGGTGGTTTATGCAGGTTTGGGGCAGTTGCAAATCTGACCAGCCTGGAAAGTGCAAGCGGGGCAAAGCTGTTTTCACCGAGGTCGGATTAGGGGAGAGCCTTGCAGTGCTTCCAGGAGCGGGATGGGGAGTCAGGGGCCGGTCGCCCCGTGCCTCAGGGTGCGAGGCTGTCACCTCCATGCTTCAGGTGGAGCGTGCAGCTCGAGCAGTGAGGACCTGCTGTTTGGAGCCAATTTCTCCCCTCAAGAGAGAACAAAAGCCAAAGTTCATGTGAGTGTTTTCAGTTGGTGGCACTGGGAGGAGGACACTGCTCCCAGCAGCTTTCACAGCTCCGCATTGCTCCTGGTCCTTCTGGGTTTGGAGGAACCCCCTGGACACTCATCTTGCCTTCTCCATCCAAGCGGCTGGCACTGTCACATTGCACCTCTTCGTTTTGAAGTGAGACCCCCTCTGCAGTGCTGCCTCCAGCTCGGGGGCCTCAGCACAGGAGAGACATGGACCTGTTGGAGCGGGGCCAGAGGAGGCCCTGGAGATGCTGCGAGGGCTGGAGCCCCTCTGCTGGGAGGACAGGCTGGGAGAGTTGGGGGGGGTCAGCCTGGAGAAGAGAAGGCTCCGGGGAGACCTCAGAGCCCCTTCCAGTGCCTAAAGGGCAGTGCCGGGAGAGCTGGGGGGGGACTCTGGATCAGGGAGGGGAGCGATGGGACGAGGGGGAATGGTTTGACACTGGAAGAGGGGAGATTGCGTTGAGATCTGAGGAAGGAATTGTTGGCTGTGCGGGTGGTGAGCCCCTGGGGCAGGGTGCCCCGAGAAGCTGTGGCTGCCCCATCCCTGGAGGTGTTCAAGGCCAGGTTGGACGGGGCTTGGAGCAACCTGGGCTGGGGGGAGGTGTCCCTGCCCAGGGCAGGGGGTGGCACTGGATGGTCTTTAACGGTCCCTTGAGCCCAAACCGTTCTGCGATTCTGTAATTTTGCAGCATATTTGTGCTTTAAAGCAGTTCCTGGGCTGTCATGGCTTGGGACTGTTCTCATGGAGGGCTCCTCCGAGGAGACCTTGCGGTCCAGACACGCACTGGGAGGAGTGGGTTCTCCGTCCAGCAGCCGGCGGTGGCTGAGGCGCAGTGTGCGTGGTGGTTTGGATGGACTGGGGGCCCTGTGTTTGCATGGAGGCTCTGCTCGTCGTGTCAAGCCCGTGGTATTTATGAAGGCCTTCCTGTTACGCACTGGCAGGAGCGTTTCCAGAAATGGCTATGGGTGAACAAGCGGTACGGCAGCTGTAAAACGCTTATCTCTGTCTCCCTGCCAGTAACCCTCCGGGCTCCGAACAGCACTTTCCTGGGACGAGCTCTCGGAAACAGACGGATTTTTTTTTTTTTAATTACTTCCTCTTATGCCTTAATGTTTCTAAAGATAAATACAGCTCTCCTCTTGGCGTCTGCTCAAGGAACAGTAAAGCTTTACAAAGGAGCGACGCTCCATATCAGCATGTACCGTGCCTAGTCTCCAAATCTGCGGTTTGTTTCGTAGAAGGTAGTAAATCTTTCTCTCCAGCTCCCTGCCCGGGATGATTTACTTCATGCTGAACGGCAGGTCCTGCCGAGCTCGTCTCTCCTTCACCGGACCAGTCCCGGATCCCGGGATCTCTCCTGACCCGTTCAGCTCTTTACTCTGGGGCGTGTCTTGGGGCAGCCAAGTATCATCCTGGGAGCATTGTCCTTGGGCAGGAGCAGCGGCTCCCACCTTGTTGGGAGATCCGAGCGGACCTTTCTGCAGGCAGTAGGAGAGCGACCGGCTCCACATCCCCTCGCTCCCACTCCTGGGCTCCCGGCGTTTTCCAGCCACAGCTCCTTGTCCCACAGGGGTTTGCCAGCGTGCTTGACCTCGGTGAGTTGGCACCTCACACGTCGTGGTGCTCCCCAGGAGCGGGTCTGGCCCCCAGCCGCCCCCGGGCTGCCCGATGCCGGCTCGCCGTGCCGGTGCCATGCACCCGCCGGCGGGGGGAGATGGGGTGTCTCGCCAACCCTCGCGGCCTTAATTTCAAAGTGAGTAAGAACAGGTTTGAGGAAGGTAATGACAGCTCGAGGATGGGAGCAGGGGCCCGGGGAAGGAACGGTGTGAAAATAGAACGGTGAAGAGCTCTGTAAGGGAGAACAACGCTGTCCAGTTCTTCAGAGGCTTTAATTTTAGCTCTTCTATAAACATCTCATTACTAAGCGGCTCATCCAGCAGAACCTCCCGGAGCCGTGACTTTCAGTGGAAGTGCTGTGCTGGGAAAACACGAGCGGGTCCTCATCACCCCGCACCGGCCGGGCAGCGATGTTCCCGGCTCTTCTCGAGGATGTTTTATCTGGGAGAGAGTGACCCGGGAACGGAGTGTTTTGCCTGCCTCTGGGAGATGTTCCACACTTGACAGGAACTTTCCCAACCAGGAGCTGGTTGTGGTTTGGTGGGAGTTGCATGCAGACAGTTCGCTACGCCACCCCATTCTGCATTCGGTCCCATCCCAAACTGTTTGTCCTTCTGATCATTATCATGTTGTGTTTACAGAGAGTCAAACATGTCCTCAAACATCACCAAGGCAATCATTAAACACAGAATGAGTTCATTTTTTCCCTGATTTTTTTTTTAAAATATACCTAGGACAGGAATTGGTGTTCCCAGTACGACTTTGTCTCTTTGTAGAGACTTTTGCCTTTTGCCTTAAATACTGTCAAAAGAAACTTTACAGGAGCCAAAAGCTTCTGTGTCATCCCGCTCCTGTCCTGCAGACTTGCTGCCGGGTGCGTGTTCTGTATCTGGTTCAAATCTGCCTCTGCTCCGTAGCCATGTGCGCGGTGCCGGTGGCTCAGCTGCTGCGCGGGCGTTTGGTGTTCCTGCAGCCCGTGAGAGGGTCGAGCTCTGTCTCTCCCCGAGTTTCTTCTCCTCTGAAGTTGCACTAAAATGTGAAGCGAAGGAGAACATGTGGATTATTTATTTGTCTGGATTAGTTACTGCCTGGCCTGCTGCCCCCCCGTGCAGACCGAAGAGACGGCCGTGCCTGCAGCAGGGACTTGGTCTTCTGTGGGGAGCGGGAGGGGACAGCGGGAGTCCAGTAAGTGTCACTGCATGTACGGGTGGCAGCAGAAGGGCTCCTCTGCCCGTCGGCTGCGGGCGGCGAGCTGCACGGGCGGATGGCACCCCGTGGTGCTGCCGGCCATGCTCAGCACTGCCAGGGCGGCACAGCACGGTGGGGATGGGGGCGTCCCCTCCTGTGCTGTGGGGATGTTGCTCGTGGCCGTGGGTGTGGGGACGGTTTGGGGCGGGTGGGCTTTCCCCAGGGGAAGGCTCGGGGCACCCGGGACAGTGGCAGACGTGGGGCTGCCGTGGTGGCCAGCCCCGGCCCCGCACACAGCCCTTTTGTCTTCCTCCACAGAAAAGCTATTCTCGGGGCTCCTTTCATAAATATGTAACGAGGGAACAGTGCAGTCATTGTCCTCCGAGCAGACACTGTCGTGTTGTTCTGGGGCTGCTGTGCCCACCGGTGCGGTGGCTTTGGTGGGACGGGGGGAGCGCTTGTGTCTGGGATGAGGATGGCTTGCTGGGTCTATTTCTGCCTTATTCCCCCTGTTTCTGTGTTGTTTTATAAATCCCCCAAAGCTTCTCCCTGCTCTCCGGGAAGGAGGAGCTGACGCCCAAGAGCTGGAGTATCCCAGCTTCTCCACTCCTGCAGGTGTTGACTCCCAGGTAACGGAAGTGCTAAGTGGTGGTCCTGCCTTTCTCGTCAGGTCAGCGGGATAAGTCTTCTCATAGGAAACTTTGAGGCCAGTGGGATGAACGCGGAAGCCTAGATGTGAAGATCTTACAACTAGGGAAGATCTCAAAGGTGTTTCTCCCTCACTGAGAATGGAAGGAATGGGAAGGAGAGGGGGTTTTGTTCAGAGCCTGCCCCTGGAACTGCTCTTTTGGGGTGAGGCGTGATGGGCAGAGGGGGGGAAATAAGAGCCAGTGATGACTTGGCCTGTAATGGTTATGTCTGAAAGCGAAACAGCAGGTGTGGATGTTAGGGTGAAAAATAAAATTGTATTTCCTGGTTGCATGCTTGAGAGGAGAACCGCGCAGCTCTGAGAGCTCAGTGGGAGCCATTGGGCCGTAGGCAGGTGTCCGTCCCCGTGAGGATGGGTCCCCTCTGGCCAGGGCAGCATCCTGCAGAGATGTCCTCCAGCAGCCGTGGTGGCTGCAGCTCCTCTCCTGTTCGTCTCCGCTTGGGAGAAATGCAAGTTACTGTATGAAGTTGTGGGGGCTTTTTCCCCTTTTCTTTTTAAGCTATTGAATTATTTTTCCCTAAAAAATGAATTCCATCAGACGGAGGAAGGGAAGTGGAGCTATGGGGAAGAGGGACGTGGCTCTTCACGACGCCTGGAAGAACTACAGCAGCTTGTCCCCCGTGGTTTGGTAGTTCTGTGGGCTGGGGGGCGGGAGATGAGTGTTGCCGGCAGAGCAGCCTGCAGCTCCCGTGCGATCAGTGCGTGCTGCTGTGCATTTGCAGGTCAGACCGCAGTGTCTGCAGCTCTCTGTCCCGTGACAAACCCTCTGCCTGCCTGTCCGAAGCTGCAGCTGGGCACATCCCAGGGAGCCATGGATGCCTGTCGGAGCTTTGCAGAGATGACAGCCTTGGACTGCTCGCCCTCCTGCTCCTGGCAGACCTTTCCTGTTTGCTGGGCAGGCGTGAGCGGGGGCAGCTTCCCGACTCTGCTTCCTGGTCGCCGGCGGTCAGGCAGCCAGGTGCTGAGGCGTGATCTGGCTTGGGTTCAGCGTTGATGGGCTGCGGCGAGGATGGGGTGCTCCCCGTCACCCTGGAAAGCTGGCAGCTGGGGAGCCTGGAGCCCTCCACAGCCTCCGGGACCTCACTCTGCACATCACTTTGTTCCCGACACGACCTCAGCCCTTTGTCACAGCAGCTCAATGTAGTGGATTTGTTTTTTAATTCCGGCCACCCTGGGTAGTCAGGTGCTGGTTTGGATTAAATACAGCCTGTGTGCTTTGCGTAAGAATCTCTTGCACGGGGCTTCTCTAGAGAGTGTCCTTGTTTTCTCCCCGACACCATGCAATGCCCCGTTTCTCGCTGAGCAGTGCTTGGCAGCCCTGTTCCCGCGCCCTCCTGCCTGCAGCCACCACCTCACTCTGCAGGCAGGAGGGAGCGTTGCGGAGGGATGTGCTGGCAGGTTAGTCAGACCGTAACGCCGGTTGATGCAATAGCTCCTGCTTCTTGCGGGGTAGTTGCCCAACCACCGTTTAATACCGCTCGTGGCCCTGCCAGGGTTACGTGGTTCGCTGCTCGCTCCACGAGCACCATCAGCGACCTGCTCCCTCCTCCAGGGCTGGGGCCTGATTGGCATCTGACGGAGCAGGCTTGCAGGCATGGTTTGGGTGTGTTGTGTCGCTCACCGCAGATCTTCGCAGTCAGAAGCCTCGGGTCCCGGTGCAGGTTGAGTTTCATGGCTTTGGGCCTTGTGGGTTAATACAGTTTTGCAGGAAGCCGCCTCCGCGACTATGGTCAGTGCTTTGTAGCATCAAGTGTTTTATGATGCTTTAGAACAGCTGAACTTTTAAAATAATTTCTGCTTTGAGATACCGAGCAGCTCTTGGAAGCCTCTGCTAAGGACGCTTCAAAGCAATGCTGCATCACAGTATCTCCTGGGTTGGAAAAGACCCGTAAGATCATCTAGTCCAATCACTAACCTAACACTGCCAAGCCCACCACTAAGCCATGTCCCCGAGCGCTATATCTGCACGACCCTTAAATACCTCCAGGGATGGGGACTCCACCACTGCCCTGGGTGATGCGTTCCAATGCCTGATGACCCTTTCGGTAAAGAAATTCTTCCGACTATCCAAACTAAACTTCCCCTGGCGCAACTTGAAGCCATTTCCTCTTGAAGTTGAGGTCCGTCTCCCTGTGCCTGGGGTGAGCTGCCAAAAGGTTCCGTGTTTGGAATGTCCCCCCCCTGCTCTCTCCCGGCAGAGCGAGGCACCCCCCAGCCTCCGTAATGGCAGCTGGGGGGGAGGAAGGCTGAACCACCTCTTGCTCGTGTGTCGAGGACTTGCGAGCTTCGCGTTCCCCTGTATTATATCATAGCGAATTTTCGAGGTTCGGGGGTGTGGGAGTCGTGTCTGAGCCTGCAGGAGAGCTGATTTCTTGAGACTGACTGTACTGGTTGTACCGTGCTGCTCGGTGAAACACCCTCCCGTGCTGTCAGCAACCTGAGAGCAGAGGGCTTCAGGTGTGAGTGTTGGAAAAGGGCTTGTTCCAAACAAGGTCCTTTTGCCTAAAACACATGTGAAAATTTGCTTCTCCTGCGTCTCTGCCATCGCAGCAGGCTCTGCAGAGAAGGTCCGGCTCCTGCAGTGGCCAGAGGAGCTGCTGCACAGTTGGGTTCCCCGCTGGCCGGACCCTGTGGGCACAGACCGGGCTCGCCTGCGCTGGGCAGCCGGGGCTGCGACACCTTTGTGCCGGCTGCTCTGCACCTTGCTGTGAGTCGGCACACCCCGGTAGCTGTTTTCACAGCAGGTGACTGGCAGGGGCTGGGTGAGTTGGCCAGGGAAGATGGACACCTCTCTGTGGGGGTCTGGAAACACTCTGGAAACGTGGCTTGGGGTCCCAGGAGATGGATCCTGGCTTAGTCTTTCTCCAGGATGTTCACTCCAAGCTCCTCTTGTCACCTAAGAGATACTGAGAATGAGGGAAGCAGAGGGGAGCCTCTCACTTGGCCGTGACCCTGCCGGACCGAGAACCGGCAGTTCCCGGCGAGCGTCCCCGGCGTGCCAGTGCTCACCGCTGCTACTCTGCCCGGGAGTTAAGGTCATCTGGTTGTGTTGTGTCAGCTGAGTGTTTAACTTTTTGCTTATTTAGAATTTCCTGTATTATGATAACATCTCATAAACTTCCAAATATAGCTTAACGCTAATTTAGACCGTAGCAGGCTGCCCCGGGAACAGGGACCAGGTGTCACCTTAAGTCGTGCCAGCCTTTTTGCAGCGCAGCGGCAGGAGGAGGCAGGAAGGAAGACGCGAAGCGAAGCAGCTGCGTTAATGCCGACGTCCGCAGGCACACGTGCTTTCCCAGGCATCTCGGTTGGGGACGGCAGAAGAATCGGCGGGGCTGGTCCGGCTCCCCTCCGCAGGAAGGGCCGCGCTGATCGGACAGCCTGATAGGGCTGGCGAGCGGCTTGGACACTGTGTGTGTTCGATGATGGGAAGCAGGGAGGCGAGGATCAGGCCGCCTAAGGAGTAGCTGAGCAGAACGCCTGGCTGGCCAGAATCTGTAAGTCAGGCTGCTGGTTAATGCCAGTCGCGAAAATCAGGATGTACCCGGCCCACAGGTTGCTAAATAACGCTGTAGCTCTGAGAAGACCCAGGGGGTCACGTTTCCCCTTGCTCTGAACAACTCCTGGAGTGATTTCTACGTTTGTGTGACCCTGGTGACCGGGGGAGTGCGAGTGAAGACGCGTGCACTCGTGGCGAGGCTGCTGGAGCAAGCCATCATGAGGGGCACGGGTCCGACAGCGCTTGCTGGGGACAGGCTGTCAGAGAGCTGTAATTCTGACTTCTGTGTCTAAAAGGGTTTTTCCTGTCTGTGAAGCTTGAGCCAGGTTGTTTGCGCTCGGAGGCGGCAGGTCTTACTCAAGACGTTTGGCCTGAGCACCTTGCAGCCACCGATGCTGTCAGCAGCGCCTGGGACCTGGCCGGGGGGGGCGTGGTGTCTGGGCACCGAGGGGGGGAGATTTGGTTAACCTGATGCTCGACGCTATTTTCTTCACAGGTTGGCACTGACCTTTCCATTTTGGTCCTCAGACTATAAATGGCATCTTTTCTGATGCCTTGTTCTGCTAAATTTGGCTGTGGCTGGCTGGTGGTAAGTGGAGCAGTGAAAACAGGGTTAGGTGCCGAAAATAGTCCTTCGGTGGTGCACGTCTTCTGGTGAGGCTCCTCCTGGTACCTGGCCTCGTCAGCGGTCCTGGGGCCAAATTCCGGCATGCTCCCGAAGGCATCAGGTGTTACTGTGAGGGACAAAAGAGGTGGGTGTCCCCTGGGACGATGCAGGTTTGCGAGGGACTGAGGTGGTCCCGCTGCGCCTCCTCCATGGTTGGAGCAAAATCCTTCTCAGGATTTCCGATTCCCAGACTCCAGCTTGATCCACCGGAGCGGGGTTTTACCCTGAGCGGCTGCGTCGCTGAGAGGACGTGGCCAGCATAGAAGCGCTTCCCCAGCCTTGCCGGCTCTGTGAACGCAGCAGGAGCTACCCGGGTTTCAGCGGTGGTTTAGCTGTTGCTTCAGGCTGTCCCGAGAGCCGGCTGCTGCCAGACGAGCTGACGCGCTCCCCGGTGTGCCGGTTTCTGTGCTTGCCTGGCCAGCTAGATCAGGGCGTGATGTGGGTGAAGAGCAGTTTTTTTTTAATTTGGGGTGGTGTGTGGTGGGTGGGAGTGCTCCCCCCAGCAGTGGGGCAGCCTCCGGGCACCGTAAAGCCACGGGGAAACGGCGACTCCAGGGGAACCGGAAAGTAAAACCAAACAGAATGATGCCATTGTTCGGGGAAAATGTCAAGTGCCAGGTTGTAGATAACGAGCGGTGACTTACAGTTCAAAATCTGCGTGTATGATCTTGTGTTAGCGACACAAGGAAGGAAACTTAAACTCGACCAGAGTCTGCCACACTTCTGCTTTGCCTCTTACGCACCTTTAGATAACGAGTTTGTCAGCTGTTTGCTCAGGACTCTGTTAAAATCACCGCTTTTCCCTGCGGGAGGGGCAGTGCTGCCGTACAGCTGTGTTTGTGGAAGGGGCTGGGGTCTCTTCTGTGCTGCCTGTCTCCGGCTGACACAGTGCCGGACCATCCCGGTGCTGGCGTTACCGGAGGCTGAAATGCCGGGTGGGTAACTGCTGCCAGCCCTCTAATCCCCCTCTTGTCTCTGCAGGGAGTGGGGATGGACAGGGACAGATACTCCAGCGTTTCCCGGAGAAGGACTGGGAGGACAACCCCTTTCCCCAAGGCATTGAGCTGGTGAGTGTGCTGTCCATCGGGACCGGGACCCCGGGAAGTGTCACCGGTGTGTGGGCAGGTGACACCGTGGCACAGCGTGCAGGCGTCTCGCTGGGCACTGCGGGGTCTGACGGGAACCCATGAGAGAGGGGTTCCCGCCTGCCCCTTGATGCAGCTTCAGCTCCGGAAAACTGTGGGATCCAGGCGTGCCGCCTCCCAGCTGGGCCGTGGCAGAGCCTGTTTCCCTGCTGCGTGCCCTGCCTGAGGCCAACTCCTCTCCTGGCCGCTTTTCTCGCCCTCCTTCTCTGGGATCAGCTGCTGGGGATGCTGGAACGCTTCCTAGAGGAGCCGCACAGATGCAGCGTCAGTATAAATAGCCCCGTCACAAACAGCGGGGTTCTGCCATTGCCGGGCCTCTCCCAAGTGCTCCGCTGAGCAAACCGCTCCCCTCCTGGGGCCGGCGGTGTCGGCTCAGCCTCCGGCAGGCCTGGGTGTGCTCCGTGCGCATCCGCCCAGCGAGGAGGGCTGCTGGCCCGGGATCCCTTCCCCAGCCCTCCGGACACATGCGCCTGCTGCTGCGACTCCTTTGAGGTTGCGATCGCTGCTGGGTCATACCCATACACAGTGACACACCCAGTCGAATTTGGCACCGCGTGGGTTCTTCACAAACCAGCTTTTAACTAATCCAGGATAATAGGATTGTTCTCCTCGGTTGCTAAATTTGACTGGAAGTTCTTTTCAGACCCTTCCCTGCTGCGTTGGTGCTGCTGAGGAGCTCTGAAGGAGAGGAGCTGGTGCTGCGCTCCAAAGCGAGCGGTTTGGGCTGCGGTTGTCCAGACCCCTTTTCACCCTTAAACTGAGCCCCCTTCTAAGCCGCTCTCCTCCTCCTCCTCCTCCCTGCAGTTCTTCCCTGTTTCCAGCTGAAGTACAGTGGAGTGCAAAACCCGGAGAGAGACGAGGCGTTAGAGGTTCCGTCACTGCCTTGCAAGCCTCATGGTGCTGGGACTGTCCTCGCCTCCCTCCTTGAGCCTTGCACGTACCTTCGCTGTGCTGGGAGGTGTCGGTGCCTGCGAGGCCAGTGTGTGGTGGTCCACACAGTGGTGCCAACCGGCTGAGAGCCCCGTCCTCTCCTAAAGCAAAGGAGCCGAGAGCAGCCAGCCCGTTCTGCCTCCATTGGCATGTGCAGAGGGTTTGCACCTCCCTGTTCGGCTGGGCCCAGCCTGAGTCACCTGCCAGTGAACCTCGTGAGGTTCAACAAGGCCAAGTGCAAGGTCCTGCACGTGGGTTGGGGCAGTCCCAAGCACAAACACAGGCTGGGTGGAGAATGGATGGAGAGCAGCCCTGAGGAGAAGGACCTGGGGGTGTTGGGTGATGAGAAGCTCAACATGAGCCAACAACATGCACCGTCAGCCCAGCGAGCCCCCGGCATCCCGGGCTGCATCCCCAGCAGCGTGGCCAGCAGGGCGAGGGGGGGGATTGTGCCCCTCTGCTGCGCTCTGGGGAGACCCCCCTGCAGTGCTGACTCATCTCGGGGGCCTCAGCACCGGAGAGACATGGACCTGGTGGAGCGGGGCCAGAGGAGGCCCCGGAGATGCTGCGAGGGCTGGAGCCCCTCTGCTGGGAGGACAGGCTGGGAGAGTTGGGGGGGGTCAGCCTGGAGAAGAGAAGGCTCCGGGGAGACCTCAGAGCCCCTTCCAGTGCCTAAAGGGGCTCCGGGAGAGCTGGGGGGGACTCTGGATCAGGGAGGGGAGCGATGGGACGAGGGGGAACGGTTTGACACTGAAAGAGGGGAGATTTCAAGTAGATCTGAGGAAGGAATTGTTGGCTGTGCGGGTGGTGAGCCCCTGGGGCAGGGTGCCCCGAGAAGCTGTGGCTGCCCCATCCCTGGAGGTGTTCAAGGCCAGGTTGGACGGGGCTTGGAGCACCCTGGGCTGGTGGGAGGTGTCCCTGCCCAGGGCAGGGGCTGGCACTGGATGGTCTTTAAGGTCCCTTCCAACCCAGAGCAGTCTGTGATTGTGGGACTCACCAAAGAGCACTTGTGCAAGGTGACTAATCGTCAGGGGAGTCTGGGGTACCTGTCTAGCAAACGTGTCACCTCCCCGGTTAGCGCTGCAGGTCCCTGTGCTTCCCCTGGGCTTTGCTGGGGCGATGGCCTTGGCCTTGGGAGCTCGTTTCCTTAGAGCAGAAGTGTCATGAGCACTCAGGGCACCGCAGGTTGGGATCTCTGCCTTGCGCAGGCTCTGGGTAGCTGAGGGTGTGGTGGCCCAGCTGGTGTCTCAGTTCATGGCCTGGGAAAGTTCCCTGTGCCATCTAATGCTCATTTTCCAAGCAGTGGATCTGCGGCCACCCCGGCTCGCCCGTCTGGACTCAGCTGTGCTCTCGGCTGGCCTCCCACGTTTTGTGGCCTCGTCCAGAGCCGGTGGTCATCGCCATCTTTGTGTGTGCTGGTGCTGGAGAACTTCCACGTGAGCTGTTGGGGGCTGATCAGGACACCCCATGTCGCATGCCCTCCAAAGCTCTCCTGTCACACAACCAAAAAACCGTGGGGCTCTGCTGGTGCTTGCAGAGGAGAGCTGCCAGGGCGCTTCTCTCACCTGGCCAGGAGCAACCATCTTGTGGAGCGGAGGGTGTCAGAGCTGGACACGTCTCTGATCCCTGTCCTCATCCCTCTGCCCTGTCCTGGGCGCTTGGCTTCAGCAGTTACCGCTGCAGCCGCCAAGTCGTGCCGCATGGCCAGTCACCGGGATCAGCGGCGGTGGCTGCCTCGTCTTCCTATCGCGTGCTCACCGTAACTCCAGCGCAATTTTGGACTTTTACATGCTATTTTGTCTGAGGCAAAAGTATATATTATTTTTCTGGTTAGTGTTTCCTGGTTGTCTGCAGGGGACTTGGGAACTGTCCCAAGAAAGGGGAAAGCTGCTTTTTTCCCAAGGGTCAAACTGTCCAGCCAAAATATCCCTGGAATTTAAACAATTGGAGCCCCGTCCTGTTGGGAGCAGAGGGTGGCTCCGAGGCTTCCCACAAGCTGTCGGGAGGCGTCCTGGGTGACCAGCACGTAGGGCTGAAACTAGGGCAGCTTCTGAAAATCAGACGGAGCCCGCTCGGGGGATTTGGGGTTGTTGGTTACATTGCAGTCACTGCGGTGTTTCTTTCTAACAGCTTTTTTGGGGGAGAAGGTTTTCTGGTGTGTGTAGGGAGCAGGAATTTGTAGCTTCTGCCCTTGCGCACATTTCCAAACAAAAATATCTCATTTTAATGGATGGAAGTTCCTCTGGAGAGAGACGCGGGATGTGAGCGTGTCTCCTCTGTTGCAGCATCCTCCCCTCCGGCCGCCCTCGAGCCCCCGGTGGGATGCGCTGGCCGCCCTCGCCAGCCTGCTGCAGGCAGCCAGGGGGAGCAGGATCTCCAGCGCTGGGGCAGCCGGGAGAACCGGGGTGTCGGTGCGGGTGAAATCGCGGCAGGGAGCCCCGCTTCGGGCTGCGACTGACGGCTCTGGCTTCCAAGGGAGACTGGCTGCAGTGCCTGCGGTGGTGCCGAGCGAGGTGAGGGTTACGGGAACGGGGATTCCCACAAGCGTGTGCTGTGGTGTGCTGCGCCGCTGGTTCCTGCTGCTCCGGCCAGGGTCAGTGCAATCCCTCCTCTCCCTTTCCAATCCCACCTTACGCCCTTCTCTACCACAACCCCACAGGTCTGCTTAACGCAGCACGGTGTTTCCCTTGTCTGAAGGCCACTCGTGGATGTTTGCGGCATGCTGCAGATGGTGTCGTCGTGCCGCTGGGTATGTCCAAGCCTCCAGACACATCTCACCTCTGCCAGCACGCACCGGCACCCCAGCCAGTGTATGCCAGTGTATGCCAGTGTTCCCTCCTGTCGCTTGGGCACCGGAGGGCGTTAGGGCTTTTGCCACTGTCTGAGATAAAACAGCAGGATCCTTTTGTTTCCCACCCCGCAGGTAATTGCCTGCATGTTTGCAGCTTCGATCTCCTTGCCTGGTGAAGGTGAGCACAGGTTTGTGCCAGGTTTGCTCCTGGGTGCCGGGAGCGGTTTGGCAGAGGTGCCTGTAGGAGACCGCTGCGTCCTGGCCCTGCCGGGGGGCTTGGTGGGACAGGGTCCGCAGGCCTGGGGGGTCTCCGCTTCCAGGGGATGGCAACACACTCTGCCGCTCGCAGGAAAGCTTCCTTTGCTGCTTTGTGTTTGTAGGGTGGTTGTAGCTGAGCAGAGCCTCTTGTGCTTCCGTCCTGAGGTGGGCAGCCGATGGCTGAGCCCACGCAGTCGCCTGCTGGTTCGGCAGGGCTCAGGAGAGGGGAGAGCTGCCACCACGCTTCGCCGTGGGTTTCATCAGGAGGGGAGCAGGCAGCTCCTTAGCCAGTGGCACGCCGGTGACCGGTGGCTGCATGTGCCGTCCCTCCGGCAGGGTTGTCTTGTCCTCCCCTTGCTTTCCAGGGTGGAAATAAATGGTCAAGGGGATGTCTTGGGGCATCATCGTGTAGTGATAGGACGAGAGGTAATGGTTTTAAACTGAAAGAGGGGAGATTTAGATGAGATATCAGGAAGAAGTGTTTTACTGTGACCCTGGGGCAGGTTGCCCCGAGAAGCTGTGGCTGCCCCATCCCTGGAGGTGTCCAAGGCCAGGTTGGACGGGGCTGGGAGCACCCTGGGCTGGGGGGAGGTGTCCCTGCCCAGGGCAGGGGGTGGCACTGGATGATCTTTAAGGTCCCTTCCAACCCAAACCGTTCAGTGATTCTGTGATCATAGACTAGATCCTTGCAAAATTGATGCTTACAAACTTGGGAAAGGCCTGGGAGGTAACTGGTGGGAGAAGAAAAGGTGGTAAAGCAGCGCTGATCCGTGCAATACTGTGGAAAACAAGTCTTGCTGGAGAGACACACGCATACGTTGTCATGAGAGGTTGGTGGTGTTGCTAAAACTGCTTTTGGCAGTGTCTGCAGAGCCCAGCACACAGCTCTGCTTTCCTGTGGGATTTTTCTAAACAAACAAAGGGCTGTTGCTCCAGGGAGGCTTAGGTGCAGCTCGGCTGGGGCGTTCACCAGCCCCGGTCTGGAGAGGGGCTGCAGTACATCCTTCAGGTCAGTCGCCTCCATCGACACCCCCCTCATGTGAGATTCGAGACTTTCTTCTCTTCTGGCTGTCTGCAGCTCGCTCCTGTTCTCCGTGGGCACCCAGCAGCGCTGCGATGGGCTGTAGGGAGGGACTGGCTGTGCGGAGCAGCTCCCGCATGCCCCAGTGGCCCCTGGAGCACTGGCAGTGTGTGCCATCATCCTGCACTGCGCGGGTGGGTCATACCGCACCCGAGGGCAGAGCACGGGGAGCGCAGAGCACCGGGAGCGCTGGGTCTGCCCACTCCGTGGGGGAAACCAGTGTGGGGTGAGCATCCTCCCAGCGCGGATCTGAGGTCGGGTGAGGCACGGGTGAAGAGCTCACCTCTTGCACACGCAGATCCATGGAGGTCTTTAGTTCTGCGTGGGAGCCCACAGCTTTGTCTTCCTTTAACTGTGGCACCTTCGGTGTTGCAGAGCACCACAGTACTGCCATCGGTCACGGTCAGGGTGCTTCTGGAGGGCCCTTGTTCTAATCACCGGCCAACCTACATCCATCTTTCATGGAGGATGTTTGTCCTTTCGAGAGGATGTAGATTGGAATGAGGCAGCGGTTGTGGAGGTCAGACATCTGCATGCCTGATGCTTTACGAACGTGTGGCTGCTTTATGGTGACTTCTGCAGGATAAATTGGCCGAGGAGCATTGAGTGCAGTCAAACTGGGCTGCGAGCGACTCCAGGGCATAGCCATGTACCCTGGCGGCATTACCCAATCCAGGGTGTCACCTGCCGCAGTTTGAAGCGACCTGTGCTCTCAGCTATTTTTAGGAAGTTGACATCTTATCCTGTGGCTTGGGAAGAGTCCCAAGGCAGCTTGGTGCTTGGAGCTCAGGTGGGTGTCGGAAGCCTCCTGCACCTCCCGTGCTGGGACCGAGGGCTCCGGCGGTCCTCACTGAGCTCACGTGTTGGGGACAGAAGGTGGTGGAGCCGTGCCTGGGCCTGAGCAGGTGTAACCCCGAGTGAGGAGGCTGAAGTGTGTTCACATTTGTCTTGTGCCATTGTTTCCCTGCGCCCATTTAGCGGTGGTGTAATTGCCTCTGGAATGGGCTGAGGCTCCTTGGCACAGGAGACGGCAGAACTGTGGAGTGGAACAGAGCCTGTGCCCACCGGTGGTGGTGATGGCAATGTCCTCCTGGGGTTCCCTGGTAGAGGAGCAGTCCGGGGGATCTGGACTTCCATTTCTCAGGCCTCTGGCTGAGCACGCTTGACCCCCGACATCTGGCTTATATGTACCTGTCTCCGCAGGGGAGGTTTGACGCTGCGGTCGTGGAGTGCCTCACTTTGCCCTGGGATGCGGCGGTCGGGAAGTGCTGGGTGGGACCCAGTGGCGAACTCCTCCAGGGCAGCAGCTTTGTGTGCTTTGCTCCCGTCATTTTGGCAATGAAATGTTTGCACAGAGCAGAGAGCTATGGGTTTGTTGCGGAGCCCAGTGACGAGAGGAACTCTCTGGTTGGGAGAGTGCCGTGGTGTACTTTCCCCCATAGCTGCTGAGCCGTACCTTCCCCCCGCGTGCTGGCAGGGGAGCCGGGCAGGAGGCAGTCTGGTTGGAATTGGCACCAGGGAGGAGAGGCCCCGGGACGCAGGTTTGCAGGGACATACGTGGCAGAGTCTGGGAATGCCTCACCTCCGTGCTGCGATACCCGGGCAGCTGAAGAAAGCTGAGCTCCTGCACTGCAGCTGCTGCCCGGCTCTCACGGCTGCGGCCGCACCGGGCAGCCCAGGGGAGGAGAGGAGGGTCTGTGCGGCACATGAGAGTGTGAGGGTGGGCACAGGGAGCAGTGAACAGCTGGAAAACTTCACCAGGTTGAAACCAGCTTCAGTTCGCAAGGGTTTGGGCTGGAGTAGTGATTTCTGCAGCTTTGCGGTGTGTCAGCCCTTTCTGCCCGTCCGGCCTCATTGCTGCCTTATTCTCATCCTCGGTTTTGCTCAAGTCACCTTGTCCTCAGAGTGCATCGGGCCGCGGCCCCAGAAGTAGCCGAGCTGTCCTGTTCGTAGTGAGATCCCAGAAGTTTCGGGATTTTCCACAGCTCCTCACCAGCCAAATGCAGATGCTGAGGAAATACAGAAAAATCCCTTGTGACTTTGAAACCCAGGGGAGTCCTGGGGCCGCTGGCTGGAATTACCCACCGACCCTGGGGAGGGTGTTTGGAAAGTCCCCAGAAACCGATAAAACTGTGTTCGGAGCTGCCTGAAGTGCGGTGTTAGCGCAGCCTGGGCCGGTGTTTTCCAGCTGCCTGCCCCGAGGCAGGAGTGCCACCTCCCGGGGCAGATGCCGGTGCCCGGGGGCAGCCCTGGGACACATCGCCTTTCCTTCCCGGCACTGTGCTGGGCTGCAGGGACCTGGCAGGCCCTGGCAAGCCTCGCGGGCTCGATGCCGGCTGCAGTTAGCCACCTCGCATGGCGCAGCCCAGCTCCTCGCAGCCCCTGTGCCGGGGGAGCTCCCGCGGCTGCGAGACAGGTGCAGGGTGATGGAGGTTGCCCGGCTCGGCCAGGGCGTCCCCTCACCCTTCCTCCCAGCTTGGGTTTCTCCAAGCGGCTCCTGCTGTCCCTGCGGAGGGGAGGGGAAGGCGCCTGCCCAGTCCTCCCCCACAGAGGGGACGGGAGGCTCTGGCTGGTGCTTCCCCCCCTCCTTGGACCGTGGTGGCTGCAGGTGCTGGGGAAGGTGGCACAGCCCTGTTTCCCTATATACTCTATAAGTGATGTGCTGCCACGCCAAGCTCCCTGTCCCCGGGAGCCGGTACCTGGTGGTGTCTGTACGTGGTGGGGTTGGTTTCGCATCATCCAGCCCCCTGAAGCTCCCGCCTCCCACTGCCAAAGCGATGGGGAGCGAGGGCAGCGGCGCAGACAGCGCGGCCCCCTGACCACCGTCCCCTGCCCTCTCTTGCAGTTCTGCCAGCCCAGCGGCTGGCAGCTCTTCACGGAGAGGAACCCCCCCACCTTCTTCGTGGCTGTGCTGACCGACATCAACTCGGAGCGGCATTACTGCGCCTGCTTCACCTTCTGGGAGGCTGTCGAGAGCGCACAGGTACTGCGGGCTGCCAGGGTCGTGTCTGCGGGGGCAGGTTGGGGAGGGTGGTCGGCAGCGCTGGCTGGGAAGCATCGACTGCCTTCTGCTTTGGCCAATGGTTCCTGCTTTCCCCTTGTCGGGGGAATCCAGGCCCTGGTGTCGAAGGCTTGGGAGCGGGAAGAGCATGCTTTTTCTAACCCTGGGACTCGGCTGATGTGTGTCTCCCTAGCCTCAGAGCCACCCCAGGAATGGTGAGGGGGAGGAGGAGGAAGAGGAGCCGTCGTCTCCCGTACAACCCGCGCAGCTCTTTGCTCCCAAAAGCTTGGTGCTGGTGTCGCGGCTGGACCATGCGGAGGTGTTCAGGGTAAGTCCAAAATGCACTGCAGCTAGGACGGGGGCAGTGGTGCCCCTGCTCAGGATGGAGAGGAGAGCAACGTTAGTAAAGGCTCTGGGAGCAACCGGGAGCCATGTAGTCACTGCCAGGAGCAGGAGCTGCAGGAGCACCCTGGCACAGCGCCCTGGGGGAGAGTGGCCTGTCCCCAACCCGCTCGTTGCATCCCAGTCCAGCCCTACGAGCCAGGTCAGCGGCTGCATGTGGAACCTGCACGGCTGGCTGCAGAACGGCAAACCAAGGACTCGGCCACGCCGGGCAGCTGGTGGCCTTGACCCACTTCTGTTAACAGAAAAAACGTGAAGAACAGCCCGTTCCTGTGGGAGCATTTATCTTTGCCATCTTTATTTTCTTTAAACGGGCTGCATTATGTGGCTGTATAAGGTTTGGGAGGGCACGGGCTGTAAGCTGGCGTGTTTACAAGCTGCCTCCGTGCGTACTGTGCCCGCAGCTCTGCGGCTGGGACAGGTGGGGTGTGGGCAGCCGCCTCCGGAGTGAGCAGCCTGGCTGCCTCGCTGCTCCCTTGGTCCCAAAGGAGGAATCCCCCTGGCGTTTACGGTGGGGTCTCCATGAGCTCGCCCAGGTGCTGGGCTTGCAGGAGGGCAGCGTCCTCCATCAGGCCAGGCTGGGTCCTTCCTTCTCCCCGTCCGCTGTGTGGATATCGCTTCTGGGCTCTGCCCTGTTCTGGAACCTCTTGTTCACAGCCCGCTCTGTGAATGGAGCACACGGTGTTCCCTCAGGGTGTTCAGTGCTCAGGGCATTAATAACTGACAGGGGGAAAAAAAATCATTCCATTCTCTGGCCTGGAGCTGCTTCAAACAGCAAAAACTTTGGGCTTCTCAGACTCACAGCCCCAAACCACGTAACTGAGGTTGGAGGCTCCTCTGGAGGTCTCTGGTCCAACGACTGCTTGAGCAGGTTGTCCAGGGTGTCGTCCGGTTGGGTTTTGAATATCTCCAAGGTTGGAGACTGTACAAGTTCTCTGGGCAACCAGTGCCAGTGTTCAGCCACCCTCACAGTAGAAAAGTCTGTAGACAGGTATTTTTTGGGGAAAGTTGTCTGAGCGCACCTCAAGCCTGTCTTGGCTGATAAGTGCTGTTAAAACAGCAACTCCTTCCCAGCAAGCGGGAGCAGTAAGCCCGAGGTAGAAGGGAGCGTATGGACAGAAACAAGCCTGGATCGTCTGTCCATGTCCCTTATTGCAAGCAGTTGCATCGTATGGTCATCCTCACGTCTGGGATGGGGTATACCATGCTTGGCCTTCTGTGAGCTGGCATTCTCTAAAACGCTGGAGCTGTTCATTTTCTCAGGCCTGGGAGAGCAGAGGGAGATCAGCCAGGCTGCAGCCTCTGCTGGCAACCCCGTCGTGCTTGGGGATGACGCTGGAGGAAAGTGGGTCAGAGAACTGGTTCCAAAAGACGTTTCCTGCCAGAGCTTCTCCCCTGGAGACCACACTGAGATGGTTCCCGACTCGTTTCGGTCCTTACATACCTGACTGCTCGTCTGCCCCGGCTGGGTTTGTTAGGAGGCCCAGTAACGTTTGCGTTGCACGTTTGGCTGCCTGGTTTCATTGCTTGAATTATCCCCCTTAGTGAGTTCTGAGGAGCAGAGGAGTGACAAGAGCACAACAGTTGCCCGTTGTCCTGGGCCTTGGGTCATTGCCCCCTGAGCTGTGACAGACCTAGCAATGTCGCTGCCTGTGCCCAGAAGGTCTCGGAGCGTGGCAGCTGTGGGATCAGGGTCTCTGCTCCACAGCAGCGAGTGCTGTGCGTCTCCGGTGTGCCCGAGGGGAGCCGAAGCAGATGGTGGCAGAACACAACGTGTTTGCCTGTTGAGTGCAGTTTGCCTCTCCCTGTCCCTGCCAGGAGAAGGACGATTGGTGGAAACCCGGCCTTTGCCCTTTGGGTGAACAGACAGATTTCACTGGCTAAATACGAAGTGCCGCCTGTTCCTTCCCCGGCACAAGACTCGGGTTGTTGTGGCTCCTTCTCCTCTCTGATTAGAGGTCTCTGTTGCCCAAGACCTGGACCTGGTGGTCCTCCTGGTCAGCATGATGCTGGACTGAGAGTCTGCCTCTTGCTCAGGGTGAGGTCACACCGTACACACGGTGCATCAGGAGCCTTCACTGCTGTTCATGAACGTGCAGGAGCGTGAGCTTGCTCTTCACTCGGTTATTCCAGCGTGCAGTAGCCCGCCTGGCCCCTTCTCTCCAAAGCCACAGTATTTGTGTTTCCTCTCTACCTCCCTGACATGGGGAGATGGTTTGAGTTGAAAAATAACACCCAGAGGGTGCCTTGAAGACAAATTCCTCAAATTCCGTTTTCATCTGTGTATTAGAGCTGTGCTGAATGCTGCCCCATGCTTGTGCCCCCTAAATTCCTCTGTGCTGGAGGAAAAGAAAAGAAAGAATTAGATTAAATTAGAACAGAGTAGAACAGAACAGAATAGAATAGAAATTTCAGTTGGAAGAGACCTCCAATGGTCACCTGCTCCCTCTGCCTGACCAGTTCAGGGCTGACCGAAAGCTAAAGCATGTTGTTAAGGCCACAGTCCAAACGCAGTGCAGGGCCTGGCCAGGTGTCTCAGCAGTCCTCGGTGGAGAAGTGGGTCTCCTTCCCATCCCTTGCTTGGAGTTTTTGTGAGACTTGATGCAAATCTGCAGGGACCGGGAGTGCTTGGGGGTGCTGGACAAGTCCAGCTGTTTTCAGTCGCCTCTGCCCCTGAAGCTTTTGAACCCCCTCCATGCTGCTCCTGCTGAGCTCTAACCCAGGGGGCACGTCTGGGGACAGCTCTGGTGGCATCGGTGCTGGCATGAGGAGGTGCTGCTGGCTGGAAGCAAACTGAACACATGCTAAATATCCTGTCCCTGCTCATGAGGACTCACTGTAAGAGGTCTGAGGGGGAAGAGCACTGTGCCCAAGAGTTGACTGTCACAGTCTGATGACAAGCACTGGGCGCCCCTCCACGCGATGGTGCTCCAAACTGGCGCCTCCCCATCTGCACCTGTGCACATCTTCGTCCTGCCCTGATGCTCAGCTGTGCTGTGCTTTCCTCTCCAGAACAGCCTGGGTTTGATCTATACCATCTACGTGGATGGACTGAGTGTGTCCCTGGAGAACGTCATTGGGAACCTCCTGACATGTACCATCCCCATCACCGGGGGAGCTCAGGTGGGTAACCTGCCCCTTCCCTCTCTTACCTCTCTGTGCTTCTGCCTCTAAGCAGCTCTGACAGAAGCAGGGAGGTTTCGCTCAGCTGTATTCTGGTTTTGCTGTGCTGGGTGAGCTGAGCAAGGCTGATGAGACTCGTGGGCAGAGTCTGGCTCAGTGCACCGGCAACGGAGGAGCTGCTACAGTGCACTGCTACTGGCAAGCGCTTGGCTAGTGCAGGCAGTGCCTTCCTAAGTGCTTCAGAGTAGAAACAACAAACCTCTGTGATTTGGAGCCACTCAGGTCCTACATCAGCTGAGAAGATCTTGCTGCTTTGCGTAGCTACAGCTTGCTGTGATTGGGCAGCTTGGTCTTGGCTCCTTGCTCCCTCCAGGAGGGAGTACTGGGTGGTTCAACCACCAGCTGCCTTACGCAGTCGCTGACTGATCTGTGCAAACAATTGCCATGGTCTCTGGTCATTCCTGCATCAGGGAGGTCTTGCTTCTCCGCTCAGGCCTGTCTGATTGCCTGGAGAGCTGCTGCAGAGCCAAGTGGCCATGGGCCATCTGTGAGAGCGGGGACGAGTCAGCTCGAGGGAGACGGGCCAAGCAAGGCTAACGTTTGCCAGATGAGCAGTTTGGAGCTCTCTCCTCACGCCACTGGCTTGTGCCCATGCGTGGCTGGCGTCCCTGATGGACAGGGCTTGAGGAGCAACAGCCTCGCCTGTGCCCAGAACTGAGGCCATCAAAGATAAGCCTCCTGTTTTCCCCTCTGAGCCATGTGTTCCCCTAGCAGTCCTCCTCCTGCTCCAGGAAGGGCAGCTGGGCCCAGTCTCGCTCCTGTGAGCAGCAGATGGGTAAGGAAGGGCTAATTGGAGCTGACTTGGGGGTGACAGAAACGGAGAGAGCCCAGCTGGACCCTCTGGCAGGAGGCGTTTGGAGACAGCAGCGTAATGCCCTGGAGGTCTTCTGCCACGATAACACCTGGAACGTGACCATGGGCGTGCATGTGTCTCCTGCAGTGGCTTCGCTTTCGGCTGAGCTCCACTTCCCCCAGCAAAAAACGCCATCTCATTCGCTCGCACCCTTGCTGCACCCAAGCGGAGGGGCCTTTGCAGGGCTGGGGCAGCGCTGCAGGTCCCCGGTGCCCGCAGACAGAGGTTTCTTCCACCCCTGCGGCCCGTGACCCCGAGGGGAGGCTGCTGCCTTGAACCCGTGGGTCTGTGCAGGCTTCTTGGGCGACTGCTTTCTGCTGGGCAGAAGTGGCACCCCTTGAGCTGCCGTCGTGGCCCACCGTAGGTTTGGTGCTTCCTCGAGTAATCCAGAGCGATGCAGGTCCTGGGAGGGCCCGGCAGCCGTCCTGGTGTTTGCAGGAGAGGGGTGGATGGCGCACGTATCCGAGTCCTCGGGAGAAGGCGGCAGGGTGCTGCCCGCACCCAGGGGGCTGTGACTGTGTGCTTAGCGTCCCAGGTTTGCTCGCATTCCTGCAGGATCTGCCCAGATCTGCCCGACTCCGTCTGGTTTCTCCCTGGTGGGACGTGTAAGCGGCAGTACGGGAGAGGAGAGGCTGCTCGTACCAGGGCGGCTCCTCAAGCCGCCGTGGCTCGCTGAGCAGCGCTTTTTGGCACAATTATTTGCCACCTCCCAGTTCTTGCAGGATCAATCTGTGCTGTGGGAACAAGTAGTGTGCTACAGGGAGGGCAGTCTGTTGGTGGCAGGTCCCTTCCCGTGCTTTACCTGTTCTCCTGCTGTGTCCAAATGCTCTTTTGCAGTGTAGTAGCTGTCGCTTTTGCTTTGTGTGTGTGTGTGTGTGCGCATCTCTCCTCTCCGAGAGCGCTGGTCCCTGCTTGATGTTGGCCTCTGCTTGTGTTCGTCTTCCCTGTTGTCTTGCTGTCTGTGTGTGTTTCTAACTGACTGTGCTATCTCTGTCTGTCTCTATCTCAGCTTGACACGGACGACGAAGCAGCGGTATGCACACCTTTTCTTTCATTGGGTCCGTCTCCTCGTTAGCAACCTCTCTTTTGTTGTTCTTGAGGGTGGCAGCGGAGGAGGCCCGGGCACTGTTGGTCTCGGAGCACGCTCGGGTGTGCGTGTGTCTGCGTGTGCTGCGCTGTGGGGCAGCAGGGAACGTGGGACGGGGCTCTGGGGAGGGGGCTGCGTTCCTGCACCGCAGCGGACGGGCTGTGCGCACTTTGCCTCTCCGTCAGTGTGCTCTCCTGGGGGTTGTGAAAACACGGTGGCATGGTCTGGAAGACCAGGTCAGGGGTGCTGGTTCTGCTCTGCCAGAAAGAAGGCAGTTAGCAGCAGATTTCTGGGCTGTTGCGGTGGCGTGAGCTCTTGCAGCTGCCAGGGCCGAGCGAGGAGGTGGGTTGCATGGCGAAACCTGCTATTGCAGAGGAGTGTTTTCCCTAGAGAGGCGCAGAAAGAGGAGAAGAGGGCCAGTCATCTGGTCCTGCGGCCTGGGGAGAGGCTGGGGATGTGTAGGCTTCCCCGTGCTACAGGGAATGAGCTTAGGTCTGGGAAAACAAATTGTATTGGAGAAGAAGCAATGAGACGGTGCCCAGTCTGTCCATGCTCAGCCCTTGTACCAGCAGCCATCCGGGCCTGCTCGCGCTGCTCACTGAGGTGCCCTGTGCGACAGGAGAGGCTGCAGGGCTGGTGCAGCTCCTTTGCCTGGCCGTGCTGGCTGGGCACGGCACAGGCGAGCTGTCCCCCTCTGGGTGTGAGGTCCCGGAGAGCCCTCCTGTGCCGCATCGCTGTGCAGGTCTCGGGGCTTGCTGCCTTCTTCTGCCAGCCATCAAGGAGTTGCTTGTGCTGGCTGGGACTGCCGGCTGCCTCAGCAGGTCTCGTTCCTCCCGCTAGCCCATGGCCCCCGCCAAGCACGCGACGTGTGTTGTCGCAGGGTACTCTTCCCTCTACCTGCAGCAGCCGTGCTCCGGCCGTGTCGCCGTGAGGCGGCGTGCCGTGGTGGGACATGCTGCCCCGTTGGGTGTGAGGGTTGTGCCGAGGGCACGGCCACCCTGGCCCTGCACACCGGGGGGGTTTGGGCTGCTGCTGGCTGGCGCGGCAGCGGGACAGCTGGCTTGCCCTCCATGCTTGTGCTTGCCCCTTGCTTAGGTGGAAGTTCAGTGACGGGGTCTGTTTTCTCTTGCAGAGGACGATCTCTCTGGGAGCAGGGGACAGGCAGGTGATCCAGACACCCATCAATGACTCGCTTCCCGTCAGCAGCTGCAGCGTGGCCCTGCTCTTCCGCCAGCTTGGTGAGACTTCTCCCCACGCCTCCTTCTCATCGGGTCTGGTGCCAAAGCCAGCTGGCCAAGTCCTGGGCTGGAGTTCCCTGCACGTCGCTTCCCACCACGCTCCTGAGCCTGGCTTGGCAGCTCAGGGCTCTCTTCCAGCTGCAGCCACCTCAGACTGAGCCCTCCCCGGCCCTGCGTTGCCTCTCCTTTCCCAGGAGGGCAGGAGATGGCAGCTCGGGCACAGACGTGTGGCCAGATCTCATGGGAAGCAGCCTGGGTGGTGGAAGGAGTGCCTGGAGGTGTGCTGCCATTAGCCTTGCACCTCTGATTAAAGGACAGTGGCAGCTCAGGAGAGCTGCTGAGCGTCTCTTGGAAGAGGGGCTCCCTTGGGGGAGTGTGTACGGGTCTGTGGGTGACCCAGAAGCGGCTCTCTGGAAGGTTGTTGGCTCCTCTGATGTGCAGAATGTGGAGATGAGGAGTGGGATCCAGCCCGGGTGGGGATTAGTGGTCCCTGGTAGGGTGCGAGAGGGGAACCCTCGTTTGTGAGCGCTCTTCTCTCCCTTTTTCCCCAGGCATCACCAATGTGCTGTACCTCTTCTGTGCAGCGCTTACTGAGCACAAGATCCTGTTTCTCTCCAGCAGTTACCAGAGGCTGACCGATGCCTGTCGGGCTCTCCTTGCGCTGATGTTCCCCCTTAAGTACAGGTGAGGGAACCCCACTGCTCCTTGAGCCCCTCAGCCCTCCGGCAGCAGCCAAGAGCTAGCTGGGGCACAGCCACCTGCCGAGCCCGTGCTGGCTGTCCTGCCTCCCCCGTGCTTCACACCCTCGCTGCCTCCTGGGTTCATAGCTGGTGTGACTGTTTTGGGCACTGCCGGCGACGGGGCAGGTGAATGCCCACAGGTCTTGGCTGTGCTCAGTGCCCCTTCCCGAAGCCTTCCACATGCACGGCAATGTAATTCCAGAGTGTGTCCACAGCAGCAAAGGGGTGCGAACCTTCCACCCCTGCCTCCCTCCTCCCTAGGGCAAGACCAGGGTTGTAGCGCTGGAAGCAGGGAGCAGCGAGGCATTACCAGCAGTGTCTGTAGCTCCAGGAGCTGCTGGCATGCATTATTCCTAGCCGTGGTGACCTTTGACAGAGGGAGGCAAGCCCATCTGGCCGTGGGACGTGCTCCAGCAGTGCCCATGGCGCGTGTGAGAGAGGCTGGAGGTGCTTATCTCTCCAGAATCCATCCCCTTTCCCTTCTCTCAACCCTGTTGCAGCCTGTGCAGAGCACAGAGCCTCAGTGCGCTGTTTCCGCTGGCAGCCCTCCGCCCAGCCCCGGGCACAAAGTCTCGCTCAACAGGGAGGCTGGACACTGGGAGGCTTCCAGAAAGCCGTGGTGCAAATTCTGCCCTCCCTAGAAGGGGGCACGCACATACAGGGCGTTTGTTAAGGGGCTGGTGGTGGTGGCCAAGCTGCTGCAGTGACTGCTGCGGGACAGCTGGCACCCCGCTCGCCCCAAACCCAGGGAGCTGGTGATGCTGTTGACCCGTGGGGCCCGGCCAGGGAGAGGGACGCCGGCTCGCAGACTGGCTGCCACTGGGGCTGTTTGCACATCTCCCAAGTAGGACAGTCGGGATAGACAGGCCATTGTTGCTGCCAGCTCCTGTCGCACTGTTTCCACGCTGGCCTGCCATACCCCCAGGCTGCAGAAAGGCTATTTGTATTCCAAAGAAAGCTTTCTTTTGGAGTTAAATTGCTTTGCTGGAAACCTTTCCCTTGGTCAGACTCTAGATTATAACTTCAGGGCCAGAGAATGATGATGGTCAGTGTCCACGAGCCCTCAGAAACCTTGGGCAGCTGCAGGGCACGTACTGTCTGAAGGGCTGAGAGTGGCAGGAGAAAGCCTGCCTTCCTGGGGCCGTGGTCACCCCACAAGCTCTGGAGGTGGGGATCATCAGCTGGCGTTAAGGACGGTGCTTGGGTAGAGAGCAGGGCTCGACTGGCTGGAGTGATGCTCTTTTTTGGTTGCAGTTTCACGTACGTGCCCATCTTGCCTGCACAGCTCCTTGAGGTACTGAGCACACCAACACCCTTCATTATCGGCGTCCACTCCATCTTCCAGTCGGAGACGCAGGAGCTGGTGAGAGTCCGTGCACCCCGTCCCTTGTGCCGGGAGCAGAGGCGGTCCAAGGAAGAAGCAGGGGTCGTGTGCCGGCAGTCTCAGATAGCAGCAAAGGCTGTCCTGAGGGTGCCCGGGCAGGACGCTGAGCACGCCGGCTCGCACAGGCTCTGCTTGTTCAGGCCGGCCAGCCCGGGCTGCGGTCCAGACGTGCCACACGAGCCAAGCGGGGCTGGCTGGGCCACGCGTCGTCGGGGCTTTGGGCTGCAGAGCCTGCACACCAGCGGCTGGGGTTAACCGAGGATCGGATTTTGAAACTCGGTTGGCAGTGCTGGTCCAAGGGGCTGTGTTGGCACTTCAGACCTCAGTTCAGAAACTGAATTAAATCAAAGCATAATGAGTCTGATCTAAACTGAAACAAGCTGTCCTGCAGCCTTCTGGACAAACTGCTGTGTTCCGCTTTGGTGAAGCAGGGTGGCCTCTGTCTTGGGCCGGGGTCAGTCTCTGACGCCTCACCCAGGCTGATGCCACAAAGTCACGGCAAGTGCCTGCTGAGCAAAGCTGCGGTCCTCTCCTGCCAGGGTGTCCTCCCACTGCCACCTTCGTTGGTGGTGGGATCCCTTTGTAGCTTGTGTGTTGGCAAATGCTTGGCCTTGGTGACAGTGGGTAAGAGAAAATAACTACTGAGGGCGGCTGGAGTGCTCACAGAAGATGGAGAGGAGACAGACACGGTTCCCAAGCCCTCCTGAGCTGGGCTTACCCCCTCGCTAGCTCTCCGTTGCCCGGCGGGAGGTGGTGGGGAGGGTGTCAGAAAGCCTGGCCTCGTCTCACGCCTCTCCTGCCACTTCCAGCTGGATGTTGTTATCGCAGACCTGGACGGCGGGACAGTGAATGTCCCTGAGTGTGTACATATCTCCCTGCTCCCTGAACCTCTGCTCCAGCAGACCCGGGAAGCCCTCTCCATGGTAAGTGCTGCAGCTCGTCCCCCGTCTGCAGGGTGCGAACACCTTGGGAACAGCACATAATTCCCAGGGGAGCTGGGAACGGAGCAGCAGGGACTCCTCTGAGAGCAGAGGTCCGTATCTCGAGGTCCTGCTGACCATCTCACAGGAGACCTTTCCTGATCCTGATGGCCTCTGGTGCCTGGCAGTGCCGGCGGGGGGGTTCTGCCAAAGGTTTCTGGGAATCAGGCGGCTGGCTCCCAGCCTGCGGGCAGGAAGCAGCTGCGGCCCTGAAGCTTTTCTGGCTGCTCGCGTGTTCCCAGAGACCGCCGGCCATGCGAGAGTATGCCCAGGACAGCCGCGCCAAACAAATGCTGCACGCCTCAGCTTCTGCTCCTCGCCTGTGGCCGGGGGGAGGGGGGAGGCTGGTTCTGGCGCAGCCCCACTGCGCGCAGCCCCCAGCCC
>VZSZ01003322.1:84644-102402 GCA_013398815.1 Ibidorhyncha struthersii | reverse complement strand
GCTCTGGAGGGGTCCGGCCTCGCAGCTTCCCTTGCACAACAGAGTGTTTTCTGATACCTGGGGGTTCCAGCCCTGTGGGTTTGTTTCCAAGCCCCTTGGACCTTTTCTGGGGGTGCTGTTGGGTCTCTGGGGAGTGCTGCTTCGCTTTTTCCAGCTGTGAAGGCAGAGATGCCCCCCGGCCCGGGCTGAGCCTGCTTTGTCCTTTGTCTGTGCAGGTCTTGGACCCAGAGCTGGAGGTGGCAGATCTCGCGTTCCCCCCTTCAACGATTTCTGCCTCTTCTCTCAAAATGCAGGTGAGCGGAGCGGGAAGGGGGACCCCTCCTGTGAGGCTGCCGTCCCTGCTGGACACTCCGTTTCTTGGGGACGGGGCAGACAGGCACGATTTCAGGCCTGTCTCCATCTCGGTGTTGCTGAGGTTGAGGGGTAAAGCACAGTACTGCCAGGACACCAAGGCCACAGCTCCAGGCCGTGGCATGGAAGCCAGCAGGGCCTTTCAGTAGCTGGCCCGTGGACTGGGGCTGTCGGCTTTGCTGCTGTGCTGGAGCAGGGGCTGGAGGCAGACACTGAACATGTGGGGACTTCAGCAAACCCCGGGGCTGTCAGAGCTCCCTTTTCTGCTGTGTGCAGCGTCAGGGACACTGTGAAGGGGAGGCAGAACAGTGAATCCAGCCTACCGTGTCCCCTTTTTCCTGGAATCTCTGCCGAGTTTCCTGCCCTGCTTAGCAGAAGCTGACCCTGACACGTGGTTTGATCCCCTCACCTCTGTGCTGGGTGTAAATTCCTGTCCCGTGGGCTGCCTCGTCTGTACCCTCTGCCTGACCACGCTGTGACCAGGCTGTCCTTCCCTCTTTGCAGGATAAGGAGATCCGGGCCGTCTTCCTCCGCTTGTTTGCACAGCTGCTTCAGGGTTATCGCTGGTGTCTGCACATCATCCGCATCCATCCCGAGCCGGTCATCCGATTCCATAAGGTGAGGTGCCAGCACGGGCACACGTATGCAGGGACTGGCCGGCACCTCTGGCACGCTGGGTGCTCCGGTCTGAGCTTCTCAAGGGAAAACCAGCTGCTGGGAGCAGTGTGATGGGGAAGGGAGGAAGCCTCTGGGGCCTGGCTAGCGAGGGAGGGCAGGGAGCGTGTTTCTGTACGTGAATCGGCTCCCTCTGCTCTACGGCCTTCTGTCCACATGGCAGAATTATGTTTTCAAACTGTCCTGTGGAATAACTTTTTCCAGGTGGGTTGGGTGGAGGTTGGGATGAGTTGGTCTGTGAAGAGGTTTGCACAAATACAGCTGTATCTACAAGACAGTTCTGTGTTTCCAGCGAGTGACCTCTGCTGCATCACTCCCGAGTCCACCTGCATCCCTTGTTTGTCCTTGACCGTCCCGAGGTCTTGCGGGTCAGATAGCGCTTCCCTGTTTATGCCCGTGTGTGGTCAGATGCACTGCAGCTGGTGTCCCGTGTGCCTGGTGTCAGGCAGCCTTTGAGGCTCGCAGAAGGTGTCCCTCACATCCTGGCCTGGAGCTGGGGATTTTCTAAGGTCTGGGGAGAGGAGGGAGGCAGCGCCTTCCTTCCCCGGCACTTCTGGGGTGTTCGCTCTGCTGGAAAGATTGGCAGGGCGGGGAGAGCAGGGAAAAGCTTGAAGTGTTTGGGCATCCATGGAGGAGACCTAACGCAGGAGAAGGTGACACGGGGAGTGAGAGCAGAGGGACTCGAGCGTGGTGGTGGCCCTGTCACGCAGCCTGCAGCCCTGCTGCAGCCATGCCCTCCTGCTGCACGCTGCAGGTCTCTGAGGACCTTACTGCTGCCGGCACCTTCCCCCTCTGCCCAGCCCGCCCCGAGGTCAAGGGGACAATACCTTGTACACACAAAAGGTGTGTGGCAGCATGCACGTGCCGTGCACCGCCCGGGCTCGTGCATCCCCAGTGCTGCTCTGCGCTCTGTCACGTGCTCTGGTCCCTGACATTTAAAGTCAGCAGCGTGTTCCTAAGGGTTTTTAATTATTTTCTTTTTTACACTCAATAAAAGGTTATTCCCAACAAAGATTCAGTAGTTCCATAAAATCATAAACGTGCAGTAAACATGAGAAAATGCCCTTTCATAAGACTGCTGTAAAATGGATGAAGCATAATGAACTTCCATTTCATAAAATCATTGCACACAGCAACTGTATGCAGTAGAAAATAGCCTGAATTTCACTTATTTAGCTGCCTTGGTCACAGCAACATCTGTGCCTCTCTCACAGCGGGTGTCAGGCCACGGGACTTAGCAGTCCGTGTTCTGGTGCAGAGCCCATGGCTGCAGCACCAAGCCCTGTGCCTCGGGCTCCTTCCCCTCGAAAGGGGCTGGTCCACCTCCTCCACAGAGCAGCAAGGAGGGCGAGTGTTGGTGGCAGAGCGGCTCAGAGGTCCATAGCGTTGTCAGGGCTGTGGGCGAGCGGTCCCTGCCATAGCACCCTCGTCCCGTCCCACTCAGTGAGTCAGAGTGCAGCGAGTGGGCGAGGGTGTTTGGAGGAGCAAGAGCTGTTCCCCACCGGCTGCTCCTGGAGGCATGTGGTGGGCTCTAACCGGCAGTTCTCTGGTGGGATGAGCTCCCACGCTCATCTGCCAAGAAGACAGTCTTAGGGGCTTTCTGCAGCACAGGAGAGACACGGACCTGGTGGAGGGGGCCAGAGGAGGCCACCGAGATGCTGCGAGGGCTGGAGCCTCTCTGCTGGGAGGACAGGCTGGGAGAGCTGGGGGGGGGCAGCCTGGAGAAGAGAAGGCTCCGGGGAGACCTCAGAGCCCCTTCCAGTGCCTAAAGGGGCTCCGGGAGAGCTGGGGAGGGACTCTGGATCAGGGAGGGGAGCGATGGGACGACGGTGAACGGTTTGACACTGAAAGAGGAGAGATTTCGAGTAGATCTGAGGAAGAAATTGTTGGCTGTGCGGGTGGTGAGCCCGTGGGGCAGGTTGCCCTGAGAAGCTGTGGCTGCCCCATCCGTGGAGGTGTTCAAGGCCAGGTTGGACGGGGCTCTGAACAACCTGATCTAGTTGAAGATGCCCATGGCAGGGATGGAACTCAATGGCCTTTAAAGGTCCCTGCCAACCCAAACCATTCTGTGCTTCAATGAGTCTATGCAGACGCAGGAAACCTGGTGCTTCAGGCTCCCTTTGTGGCAGTGGTGTGAGGCTCCTTGAAAGCCACATTTGGGAAGGAGGTGGGATGAACCAGCATTGTTCAGTATGAGGTCCTTATCACAGCTGCCAGGAGCCTGCAGCTGCTGTGCCCCTGCTTCCCCGGGGTGCACACCAGGGCTGATGCTGGTGCTCTTTGCTTGCCACTGAGCATGTCCTGCTGTAAATGTGTCACTGCCGCGGGCCAGAGGTGCAGGTTTCACTGCAAACCCTGTCCCTGTGCCCGCCTGGGATGGGGAAGGAGATGGCGTGGTCCCGCTGCTGCACGGGCGCCTGTCCTTCGCTGCGGTAACGGTGTGACCCATGCTGCTACATCAGCCGGGATGTCCGATGCCAGGGCAGTGCTGCTGAAGGCGCACTCTCCCCTCTTCCAGGCAGCCTTCCTTGGGCAGAGGGGACTGACGGAGGATGACTTCCTCACCAAGGTGCTGGAGGGCATGGCCTTCGCTGGCTTCGTGACTGAGCGGGGCGCCCCGTATCGCTCAATCGACCTGTTTGATGAGGTAAGTGGCAGTTTGGGAGCAGCACCACCCTGCCCGGCCATCCTGCACGTCCTTGCTCCACTCAGCTCTCCCTGCCCCTCGGGGACCGAGCTGGGGATCTGCTGTGACACTCCAGCCACAGCGTTGCACCCGGGGATGGAACTGGGGTGTGGGAAGGGGAGACAGATCCTGCCCAGCTGCTTCTCTCACCCGTCTCTTCTTCTCCCAGCTTGTGGCTTATGAAGTGAAGCGCATGCGCGCAGAAGAGGGGAACAAGCAGAAAATACTGCGGCACATCAAGGAGCTGGCAGAGAAGCTTTACAAAAATGTGAGTCCTGGGGGCCTGAACGCAGGAAGGGGAAGCCGCCTGGAGTGGGGTACGGGGCAGGGAGAGCCTGGCTCAGAGCCCCAGTCAGTCTGTCCTCCCTCCGTAAGCCCTTGCTGGAGCACGATCCTGTCCCTGCGCTGTCACATGTGGCCGGGCACCTGCTGATGGGCCCAGCAGGGTCTGGGCTGGCGTGAGCTGCTCCAGGGGACAGGATTCCTTGGTTTTGGGCGGTCTGGGCATCAGGCACTCCATGCCTTTGCTCCGGAGCAGCTGCTGCGCTTGTCGTCTGATCCAGGGTGGGCCAGCAAAGGTCTTCTGAAAGCAGAGCAGTGCCTGTGGGGCTCTTGGCCATCTCAGGCCGGAGCTCCTGAGTGGTGCTTTGCTCACTGCTGTGTTCAGGGCCAAAGCGAGCTGTCCTTGCGGCTCCTGGGAGCAGAGCGTGCTGGCACTGCTGCCCAGACAGCCTGCCCTCAGGGCCGCAGGTTGATGGGGGTTGTAGATACCGGCTGGGAGAGTGTTTGGCCTCAGAGCAGCAGAGGTTGCTGAAGGATGCTTCGCTGGGGCTCCTGTCCTGGGAGAGGATGTGTGCTGGCCGCACGCCTGAAAAGAAACTGTCTTTGCTGTGGCAGGAGAACCCATACCCCGCGGTGACCATGCACAAGGTGCAGAAGCCCACAGAAGGCTGTCACCTGCGCCTCCACCAGAAGCCTTTTCCCCGTCTGGATGAGGGGACAGTGCAGTGGATCATCGACCAGGCCACTGCCAAGCTGCAGACGGCCCCTC
The DNA here is from genome assembly GCA_013398815.1 of Ibidorhyncha struthersii. NCBI lineage: Eukaryota > Metazoa > Chordata > Aves > Charadriiformes > Charadriidae > Ibidorhyncha > Ibidorhyncha struthersii. The sequence continues at coordinate 97,639 of VZSZ01003322.1, read as the reverse complement.
CTGCTGTGAAGGCAGAGAAGAAATGCATGGTGCCATCGGGACCCCCCATTGGTACGTGTGCGTAGAGGGCCTTTCCCTGCGGAGAGAAACCCCGCTCAGGAGGAGCTTTACCATGGTTTTGATGGCTCCTTATCACAACGGCACATCTGAGGGTGGCGCATGAGCAAAACATGCCTTGGAGAAGCAGCAGCACTGTCCCCATTAGCTTCTGTCCCTCAGGCTCCTTAGAGCTCCCTGGAGTCTATCAGCCAGTGTAAGGGGATGGCTGAAGACCCCGTAGTATTGTTCCAGCATGAGCTCTGGGAGCCTAGAGCCCTGCCCACGCAGAGCAGGGGAGGGGGCACCCATCTCTCCCCACCGCGGGGTTAAGTCCTGTCGTGGTTGAACTAACAGGACATTCTCTCCACAGCTGCCATCATGGAGCGCAATGGCAACGCCCTGGCCAACAGCGCCCGTCGCCTAGAGGTGGTCAGGAACTGCATCTCCTACGTCTTTGAGAACAAGATGCTAGAAGCCAAAAAGGTGAGGGGGACTTCTGAGGAGCTGGTGGGTGGGTGGGGGAAGAGGGGGGGTTGCTCTGCCTCTCCTCTGTGGCAGGCTGGAGAGGACATTCCATGCCCCCATCCAGATCTCTGCTCACCAGCTCTGCTCCCCTATGTTCACGTGTTCCCCTCTCAGCGCTGTTCCTCCTTGTTGTGTCCCTGGGCTTGTGGCTGATCGCTCCACTGCGCCAGCTTAGCACTATTTCTGCATCTCCCGGTGACCCTCAGGGTCTGTCCTGTGGAGATAAATGGGCTGAGGTCCTCCCTGGCCCTGCTGAGCAGGGACCTCCCAGGGCTATGCTCCCGCTGGCCAGGCGTGGGGTTTTGCTGTGGTTTACCTCCGCGTCCGAGTGCGGATGAGCTGTCTGTAAACACCCTGGTGTCAGCCAACGCTGCCAGGATGTGAAGCCCCTCCTGCACCTCCTCGCTGTGGGCTGCCCTTGAACTCACTGTCTGACCAGAGCTCAGCTGGGCCCCGTTTTATTACTCTGTGACTACTTCTTTCCGCTGCAGTTATTCCCGGCTGTGCTGCGCGCCATGAAGGGCCGAGCAGCCCGGCACTGCCTGACCCAGGAGCTGAACCTGCATGTGCAGCAGAACCGGGCGGTGCTGGATCACCAGCAGTTTGATTTCATAATCCGCATGATGAACTGCTGTTTGCAGGTAGGAGGGGGCTGGGGAGAGTGTGTCTCGTAGGAAGGAGCTTGTCTCCCCTTGTGAGAGTGGGTCTGGGACGCTTGCAGTGAATCCTCTCCTGACCTCCGCTCTCTTCCCCAGGACTGCACTGCCATGGACGAGCACGGGATCGCAGCTGCTCTCTTGCCGCTGGTCACCGCGTTCTGCCGAGTGAGTATCTGCAGTTTCCTGAGACTCAGAGCTCCTTGGAGGCCGCAGAGGCTGGCAGGCTGAAGGACAGAGCCAGCACTGCAGCCAGGCTGAGGGCAGATTGTCCCCTCGGTGCTTCTCAGAGTATACGGGGTCCTGCCCAGTAGCTTCCAACCACTCGCAAGGCTGGCCAGGCTGGCTGCTCTGGGCCCAGGGCTCCCAAGAGGGCTGGAACGCCAGCGGGAAGGGTGCTCAGAAACTGGGGTGCTCCGAAGCGCCAGCTTCACCTGTCACAGAATCACAGACTGGTCAGGGCTGGAAGGGCCCTCTGGAGCTCCCCCAGTGCCACCCCCTGCCAGAGCAGGGGCACCTCCAGCAGTGGCACAGGACGGCGTCCAGGCGGGTTTGGAATGTCTCCAGAGCGGGAGACTCCCCCACCTCTCTGGGCAGCCTGTGCCACCGCTCTGCCACCCTCACAGCCAAGAAGTTCCTCCTCATGCTTACATAAAACTTCCTATGTTCAAGTCTGTGCCCGTTCCCTCTTGTCCTGTCACTGGGCACCACTGAAAAAAGACCGTTCCCATCCCCCTGGCACCTGCCCTTTCGGTTTTGATAAGCATTGTTGAGATTCCCCCCTCAGTCTTCCCTTCTCCAGACTGAACAGCCCCAAGTCCCTCAGCCTTTCCTCATTAAGAAAGATGCTCCAATCCCCTGAGCATCTTTGTAGCCCTTTGCTGGACCCTCTCCAGCAGTTCCCTGTCCTTCTTGTCCCGGGGAGCCCACAACTGGACACAATACTCAGATGCTGCCTCCCGAGGGCAGCGTAGAGGAGGAGGATGACCTCCCTCGACCTGCTAGCCACGCTCTTCTTGATGCCCCCCAGGATGCCATTGGCCTTCTTGGGGGCACATTGCTGGCTCATGTTGGTCAAGCTGGGCTGAGATGAGGTTCTGCCTCCCATAAAGCTGTGGCACGAGGCCCTGCGGGGCTCTGGGTGGGTGCTGGGCAAATCTGAGAAGAGTTTGCAAGGATGTTTGGAGGAGCTCTGATACAAGTGTCCCTCCTGCCAGCCCAAGGGTGCGTTGCCTTTCCCAGCAAGAGGCTAGAGCGAGGATTACCGGGAGAGGAGGGCTTGGCACAAAGGCCATGTTTGTATGAAACTTTCTTCCACCTTCTGCTTCCTCAGAAACTGAGCCCGGGCATCACGCAGTTTGCCTACAGCTGTGTGCAGGAGCACGTGGTGTGGACCAACATCCAGTTCTGGGAGGCCATGTTCTACTGCGATGTGCAGAACCACATCCGAGCCTTGTACCTGGACAACAATGAGGAGAACCACACGGATGAGGTGAGGAGGTGACAGCAGTGCCAGTGTCTGCGGAGAGCCGCTGTGCAGAAGCAGCCCTCCCCAAAGGCCCGTGGGCTGCTGAGGATGCTGAAGCAGCCTGAGGGACTGCATCCTGGTTCTGGGAGATTCCTGTGGGAGCAGTGGGGTGAAGGCTGGCAGGTCTCCCGTCCATGCGGACGACTGACATCTTCCAACTCCTTCAGGAGAGCATGGAGGGGCCGCAGGAAGCCAAGTCTGCCCTGGAGATAGCATCGGAGCAGCTGAGGCTTTGGCCCACCATGAGCCGAGAGAAGCAGCAGGAGCTGATCCAGAAGGAGGAGAGTACTGTCTTCAGCCAGGCCATCCACTACGCCAACCGCATGAGCTACCTGCTGCTGCCTCTCGACACTAGCAAGAACCGCCTGCTACGCAGCTCTGGGCTGGGGGACGTGGAGAGTGTCAGCAACAGCTTCGTCACCAACAGGTAAGCAGGGCTGGAAAGCTGGGCAGGGCCGTGCTGCAGGGACACCAGAGCAACCTGGACTGGGGATGGGAGCTCCTTGGTGCAGTACCTGGGGCGTCCGGCTCATTTGGCTGCCGTCCGGATCGATGCGGGTTGCAGTGCCTGGGGAGTGGGAGCTCTCCTGAGTTCACATCAAGAGTGGAAACTCCCTTGGGCTCTGCCTGACGTGGGTTACAGTAGAGGAGACATATTCCGGGTTAACTGTTCCCTACTCCTGTACGACAGCATCGCTGGCAGCGTCGCTGAGAGCTACGACACAGAAAGTGGATTTGAGGATGCAGAGAGTTCCGATGTGGCCAACTACGTGGTGCGATTCATCAACCGCTTTGTGGACAAAGTCTGCACGGAGAGTGGAGTCACCAATGAGCACCTCAAGGGGCTGCATGTCATGATCCCTGGTAATACACGTTGCGGCAGTGCTGGGGAATGGGCAGCCGTGTGCTCTCACTGGGGGTCCTTCCAGATCAGCTCGGGGGCCTGCTCAAGAGATGGTTCTGCAAGAAGCAGTGGGAAGGCCAGGAGAAGGCACGCGCAGTGCTACAGGGCGGGTGGCAGCCGCTGGGTGGTGTGTAGGGCAGGACTTTGCTCACAGTCTCTAACTTCACGTTTGTCCACAGATATAGTGCAGATGCACATAGAGACACTGGACGCCGTGCACAGGGAGAGCAAGAGGCTTCCTCCCATCCAGAAGGTAGGGACCTGGCCTGCTGCAGTGGGGAGAAGGGTCTGGTGCTGTGGGGGGCTATCAGGTCCCCTCCTGCAGTCTGCATGGGCCTCAACTTGCTATTGCACATCCCCGTAGCCAAAGCTGCTGCGCCCCAACCTCTTGGTGGGTGAGGAGTGTGTGATGGAAGGGCTCCGTGTGTACCTCATGCCTGATGGACGGGAAGAAGCTGCTGGAGGGAATATTGGTGGTCCTCCTCTCCTCCCCGCGGAAGGAGCCATTTTTCTCACCACTTACCGCATCATCTTCAAAGGCACTCCCATGGACCCTCTGGGTAAGGCTCTGGTGTGCACCACATCCTCCGTCTTCAGGGGCTGGTAATGCCTGGGGCGGAGGTGGCCGGTAGCTCTCCTGGCGCAGTGGCTGCAGCTCACCTTGCTGCAGGAGTTGCTGATAGGGGTGGCCGCCCTGCGTGAGTGACAAGCCAGCACTCTGCCTTTCTGGGGGCTGCTGCAACCTCTGCAGGCTTGATGGTTGCTCCCAGTACTACAAAGGAGGTGGTTGCTCTTGCTGTCCATCTTTGGTGGACGATAAATTACTCATGCCCATCCTAGGCATGATCTACAAGTTGCCATGGGCTGGCTGTAGTGTGTCTAGCCTGTTTCTGGCTGCTTCATCCTACGGGGCTTCTCTGTGGTGATGGCCACCGAGTGTGGTCCAGCGTGGCCTGGCCTTATGCAGCGGGACGTGGGTGACCTGTTCTCATGCTTGTGCCCAGTGGGGGAGCAGGTGGTGATCCGGTCCTTCCCCATCGCCTCACTGACCAAAGAGAAGAAGATCAATATCCAGGCCCAGGTGGATCAGTTCATCCAGGAGGGCTTGCAGCTGCGCTCGTGCACATTCCAGGTGAGACCGCGTGGGGCTGTGGGCAGCTCCTTTGCATTGCACTGTCTCAGCTGAGGAGCACATTGCTGGTGGGACCCAGCAGCATGTGGCTGTGGCCATGTGGCCGTGGCTGACACCATCCCTCGGGACGAGACGCTCTCCAAGCTGGTGTGGTTTGGGGGGTAGTTTTCCTGAGAGGACCAAAGACAACCTCTGTAGCAGGTGACAGTGCACCTGAGGGGACAGAGCTGGAGGTCCCCTTGCAGGGGAAGGAGTAGGCTGTGGTCCATAGAATCAGAGAATGGTTTGGGTTGGAAGGCACCTTAAAGATCATCTAGTTCCAACCCCTTGCCATGGGCAGGGACATCTCCCACCAGCCCACCTTGCTCCGAGCCCCGTCCAACCTGGCCTTGAACACCTCCAGGGATGGGGCAGCCACAGCTTCTCGGGGCAACCTGCCCCAGGGGCTCACCACCTGCACAGTCAACAATTCCTTCCTGATATCTCATCTCAATCTCCCCTCTTTCAGTGTCAAACCGTTCCCCCTCGTCCTATCACTCCCCTCCCTGATCCAGAGTCCCTCCCCAGCTCTCCTGGAGCCCCTTTAGGCACTGGAAGGGGCTCTGAGGTCTCCCCGGAGCCTTCTCTTCTCCAGGCTGAACACCCCCAACTCTCCCAGCCTGTCCTCCCAGCAGAGGGGCTCCACTTGCAGTTCAGTTGTATGCAGGAGCAACTTCTTGCTCATGAGCTCAGAGTCCTTTCTAACTGCTCTGGTGGCTGCTGGAGCTCTGGGAAGGTGTGAGATGTCCACACATGGCACCCCGTGAGGTGGTTCTGCAAAACCCTGTAGCAGGTCTTGGGGGAGAGAAGTACAGCAGGGAGAGACTCACAACGCGAGTCGTTATTCAGCATTTTACATCGCAATGCTGGAAGGAGAGCACCTAAGATGTGCTGTCTACTCCTTCCTGCCCATCTTGCATGTGCAGAGCCACAGCGACCGGGCACTGGGGACATCGCAGGAGTGGCGGTGCTGGGTGTGGAGTAGTCCCCAGCAGGAAGGGGTATGGGACAAAGTAACTGGCATGGAGGGGCGGCCGGGGCAGCCTCCCAGCCTGGCCTGTGCCCGTTGCGGTCGCTGCTCCCGACCGGGGTCTGAGCTCTGCCCTGTGTGGTGCGAGGAGCCCTTCGCAGGCCACTGGCTCAGCTGTGCTGAGCACGCCGTGACCCACCCTTCAGCCCGCTCTCTGCTGTTCCTGCAGTTGCTGAAGATTGCCTTCGATGAGGAGGTGGCTTCAGACAGCGCTGAGGTCTTCAGGAAGCACCTGCACAAGCTGCGCTACCCCCAGCATGTGCGTGGCACCTTCGCCTTCACCGTGGGCCAGTCCCCCAAGCAAGCCATGCAGCCCAAGGCCAAGGAGAAGAACCCCTCGCTCAGGTACGCGTGTGTGGGGAGAGCAGCACATGGGATGCGCTTGACCCTTCCAGGCACTGCAGGGCTTCTCCTCTGCCTCCTCCAGCCGCTGAGCAGGGGTCGCTTGAGAAAAGCTGGGGCACAGACTCCCGAGCTGGAGGTCAGGGTCCTCGCTCAGACCTCTCCTTGCACAGGATCTCCACTTGTCTTTGGGAGGGGACGTGCTGTTCATCTGGCAGCGGTCTCCGAGCTCCATGCAGAGGACCGGTCAAGCGTGGGAAGCAGGGTGTTTGCTTCAGCGGCATTGCCTTCCCCGTTGCCCGGGCCAAAGCAGCACAAGCCCTGAGGAGGCGTCTCGGGGGAGAGGTTCCAGTGGGCACAAGAGAGCAGTATCTGCTGTGCCAGAGGACGGGGAGCGCCGCGGGGCAGCGGCAAAGCTCTGTGCATGGTGCTGACTTGCGGCCAGACCCTGCTCCTGCACTCGGTGGCTAGGTTAAGCAACGCTGTAGCACTGGGGTCTGGTTGCTGCTGTGTTTGTGCTTGGTGTGCCCTGGAGTCTAAGCGTCTCTCCCGTGTGTTTGTGACTCAGCTCCCAGCAGGTGACCGATATGTTCCAGGGCCTGACAGTGGGGGTCATATCCCTCGGGCACCTTGGCCATTCGACCACGTAAGATGCCTTCACCCTGGGCGGGAGCTTGCGAGGTGGCATTGGCTCAGGCTGCAGCCTTCACTGCTCCCAGGGTTTCTTCTCACCTGCTCTGCATGCGACCTGGGCTGTGGGCTTGTCACTTTGGGAATGCCCTTTTCCAGGCTGCCGGTCTGACATTGAGGTTTGGGGTGTGCATTCTCACCATTGCAGCACCGTGGCCTCCGGAGGCGGTCGGTCGGTCCATCCGTCCGTCCCATGGCACTCCAGTGGATTGCAGGATGTGCTGAGGGAGCTGTGCCTCTACCACTAACCTCCAGAGACCTCTAGAACTGCCGGGCCCAGCTCTGGGCCTGGACACAGTCTCAGAACTCTGTCTGAAGTTGCGAGATGTGCTCTGTCACCCCCGCCCAAGTCTACTTCCAGTGCCCCACACTATCTGCAAATCTCGCTCCTCTGGTTGGAAAGCCTCCCCTGTTCCTAGGCTCCGTACCTGAGCGTTTGTTCTCAGGACAGCGTTCTGCCTTGGTCCTGAGGCTTTCCCTCCCTTGGTAAAAGTTGGGAGCAGTTGGATTCCCTCACCGTCTGCTTTGCAAAGCAAAACAAGGCACCTCTAGTCTCTCTTTGGCCTCCATCTGGATAAGGTGAATTTCTAGAAATCTTTGCATCAGTGTAGCTGTTGCCCTGGGTTGGACGTGGCCCCGTCCCTGGGTGATGTATATCCCACATCTCCTTTAGTTGTTCCCCTTTGAGCCCCAGGGGCTGACAGAGATGGTGATGAGCGTGAGGTCCTGCGTGCGGGCAGACCGTTCTCACCTTCAGGAATTCCTGCCTTTGGAGCTCTGTTGTGCAGACCCTGTTCTGACCGTGCATCCTGAGCACCTGCGGGTTTTGGAAGGTCTCCATTCCCTTCTTTCCCCGGTCTGCCCTCAGGAGTGGCTGAGCCCAGTTGTGCTCTCCCTGTCCCTTGATGCCGATGTGGCATCGAGCAGGTCACCTTCTGCAAGCTGCCTCCCCTCTGCCTGCGTCCAGGCTGGGCTGGCAGCGCCCCTGTGGCGTATCCTCTGGCCCCTGCCGTGAGCTGGAGTCCGCCTCCGCCGGGGACGAGCCAGATCACTGCCTGTGGGAGCTCCGATGCGGAGCTGATGGCGGTAGGGCCCAGGACAAGGCTGGCGTCCCCTCGGGCCGGGAGGCTGGGGCACCTGCTCAGCCGGGCTGCCCCGTCCAGCCTCCCCGGGCACCCGGACCCTCCCAGGGGAAGACAAGCGCTGTAGGCTCTGCCTCCATCTTGGAGCCTTCCTACAGCCGAGGAGCCAGCTCCTCCCTGCCAGGGAGCTAGCAGGTGACATCTCCCCTCCTGTGGTGACAGTGACTTTGACCCCGCGCCTGTAGCCGGTGGTGAGGGATGCTCCTGTCTCTGCTTTGCTCTCAGTGTGACTGAGTGTTGGTGTCTCTAACCCTTCAGGGGCTGCTCTTCTGGCCGCGCTGGGCTGTGGTCACGCACGTGCGGGAGGTGGCGTTAGCTGGCCTCAACCTCTTCTCTGGTTCCAGGACACTCTCCAAAAACCTGGTGAAAAATGCCAAGAAAACAATTGGCCGCCAATACGTGACGCGAAAGAAATACACGCCGCCCACATGGGAGCAGCGGAGCAGCCAGCACTTCCTGGAGGACAACGAGGATGAGATCTCAGGTTGGGAGCACCCTGAGCAGGGAAGGGGGGCTGTGGGGAGTGGATTGTTTGCTGGAGCAGGAGCATCTTCCAGCTGGGAGAGGTCTCAGCCATTGCTCTGCAGGGGAGCAGGCGTGGGAGCTTCCCTGGAGCAGAGGATTGCCACCGTGGTCGCCTCTCCCAGTTCTTGATGGTCCACCAGCTTTCGTCTTGCTGGTGGTGGCCAGTCAGCAGCTCAACGTACCTAGTGAGCCCTGCAGAGAGGAGGGAGTGCTTTGGTGTGTGGCCTCAGCTCCTCAGGTGAAAAGTGACAGATTTAAGCTGCCACAAGGCAGGTTGTGTTAGACATGAGAAGAGCTTGGCTGGTTTGAGAGTAACAAAGGACTGGTAGGGACGGGGATCCTCTGTGTTGGGGATTACAACCTTCCCAGGTGGGAAGGTGTGTCAGAGAAGACGTGGTGGATGGGATTTAGGGTTTCAGTGGGGAGTGGTGTCTGCAGGGACCAGTCCCTCCTGCTGCGTGTGGGGCTGGTCCATCAGGGTGGACGTGGCTGATGTTGGATCTTTCCTTCTGTTCACTGAGATACTTTGGATTCTGCTCCTTTTGTTCGCTCCCCAGTTTGTTTGCCCTTTACAAGCCTCCACTGTGTCCATCATTTAAGTTATTAGCAAAACCACCACCTGCGTTCAGGCCCAGAAGAGATGCCTTTGAGATCCATTGTTGTCCTCCAGTTCTGGCACTGGGAAAATGCGCTGGGAGCATTAGGAAAGCTGCCTGTGGAGGGCAGCCACCAAGGGCGGTGTCCAGTGGCAGTAATTTTGCCTGGATGGAAGTGTCCTGGGCTGAAAGCCTCGCTGGAGCCGAGGTCTCGCCGGTGTTTCCCGCTTCTCCCAGGAGGTTGCTCTCCTCTGAGGAAGGAGATGAGACTGGTGTGATGGAGCAGCTGTGGACAGACCTATGTTGGGCTGTTCTTCATCTCTCAGTGGTATGAAGCGAGGTGAAAGCACCAAAGAAGTCTGCTCTAACATCAGTATGCAGGCAGCTGAGTTTTCCTTGTGCTTTTAACCTCATGAGTACAGGCTCTGGCCCCAAAGCCCTTTGGTCGGGGCAGCTGAGCTCTCCCGTTTCAGGTGAAGGTGGTGGGATGGAGCTCGAGCCATGTCCTGTCCCTGCTGGGTTGTCCAGCCCGGCTCTCTCCTCCAGCTGCACGTGGGACACCGTGTCTGTGCCGAGGGCAGACCTGGACCCCTCTTTGTCTCCTCCGCAGTGTCTGAAGAGATGGACAGAAGCACTTTGACCCCCACCACCACCATCAGACCTTCGGACAAGATGACCATCAACCACTTGGTGGAGCGAGCCTGCTGCCGCGACTACCAGCGGATGGGGCTGGGCACCCTCAGCAGCAGCCTCACCCGCTCCAAGAACGAGCCCTTCCGCATCTCCACCGTGAACCGCATGTACGCCATTTGCCGGAGGTGAGCCTCAGCGGGGCCGCGGCTGCAGAGGGGGGTCCACAGGACCAGGAGAGGACAGGGAGGGCCTTTCCTGGTTTGTGGGAGCTGTGGTGGGGCTGGTGCTGTGCCTTGCTGGGCTCTGCAGAGCCTCTGCTCTCTCCTGCAGCTACCCCGGGCTGCTCATCGTGCCGCAGAACATCCAGGACAACACGATCCAGCGGATCTCCCGCTGCTACCGCCAGAACCGCTTCCCCGTGGTGTGCTGGCGAAACTCCCGCACCAAGGCCGTGCTGCTGCGCTCGGGGGGGCTGCATGGCAAGGGCGTCGTGGGCCTCTTCAAATCCCAGAATGCCCCCACCGCAGGTGCCTGTCCCCTCCGCCCCTGGGCAGCCCCGGGAGTGGGCTGCAGACCCCTCCTCGGGTCTTGTGCTGGTGGCAGAGCCGTGATGCTCGTGGCTCTCCTCCTAGGCCCCTCGCAGACAGACTCCACCAGTCTGGAGCAGGAGAAGTACCTGCAGGCTGTGATCAACTCCATGCCACACTACGCCGACGCCAGTGGGCGCAACACGCTCAGTGGCTTCACCTCTGCGCACATGAGCAGCTCAGGTGAGGAGCTCGGCCGTGGCCACGGCACAGCGGGGATGCAGGAGGGCTCACGCTTGTGTACGCGGGACCCCAGCCATGGATCGTGCTGTCCGTCCCAGAGCCTGGGCAGCCAGGGGAGCTGCTGTCCCTGGTCTCCCACGTCAGAGGAGGCAGCAGAACCTTCCCAGCACGCTCTCCAGGGCTCCCAGCACCGGCTGGGCCTCCATGGCTGGTGGTGGGGACGGGTTTTGGGAAACGCAGTGGTCCTGGACCTGCGAGCACTGGGAGCCCCAGACTGTGCTCGGATCCAGGAGCTGGCTGAGGACCAGGTGGGGACAGTCCCCGCTAGCTGAGGTCTCAACATCATCTGCGCCCCAGCACAGCGGCAGCAGTGCTTGGGGTCTGTTGCGGGAAGCCTCGGTAAGTCTCTGCCTGCCTCGCTCTCCGAGCAGCCTGCCTTTTCCTGCCGGGGCTGAGCCGCCCCTTGCTCCGGTGTCATTCATCCTCTGTCCCAACCATTCCACCCCATCATTGCTGCAGAGGTGACCGGGGGCCAGAGGGACCGTGGGGGAACCCAGCCAGGGGCTCCCAGCAGCCTGGGCAGGAGAGGACTTGCTGAAAGCCCCTCCAAGGCCTCTCCCCTGGTGTGGGGGGGACGTGCCCGGAGCCGCGGCTGAAGGAGGGAGGGTCAGACCAGCAGACAACCTGGCGTGGTGGCGAGGGACCAGCAGAGCAGGGGGCTGCGGGGCTGAGGCAGTGCCTGGGTGATCCCCCCCACGGTGCGAAGCGCCTGGCTCCCGCTCGCACTGCTGCGCCGGGTGCCTTTTCGCTGTGGCTCCAGCTGGAAGGTGTTTGCCGCATGCTGGCATCCTGGTCCCGGCCCCGGGCGCTCCTGCTTGCTCCACTTTCTCTGGCCCCTTCCCCTCCCTCCCAAGCAGTTGTGGGGAGACAAGGCGGGAGGGCCCTTCTGGAGCAGCACAGCGAGGCCGAGAGCTGACATTTTGTTGGTGCTACAGATTTCTCCGACAAGAGACAGCCTAAGCTGGGATCGCTCATGAAGCAGGTGATGGGAGGGAAGGACGATGGGCCCGGTACTATTAGCCGCGGAGGTGAGGACGTGCGAGTGAACGCTGCCTCGTGGGGGCCTCGTGAAGGCCACCGTCTCGGGGCAGCTGTTGTAGAGTAGATGCTTCCCCTGTGCTCCCCCCGAGCTCTCTGCCGTGGGGCAGCTGTGGGGAGGGCGGGAGGGACCTGCTGCAGCACCCCAGAGCCATCTTGTTCATCCCACTCATCGCTCCAGTTGCTCCGTCTGGGTCCCCGGGTGCCTCTTCCCGCCTGGCCCAGCAAGAGCGGGGGTCCGCCTCGCCCCGGTGCCCTCACTGAGGTCCCTTTCGTCCTGTGCTCTCAGGGCTCGGTCACAGAGCTAGGGTCATCACTCTCTCCACCCCCAAGTGCGTGTCGGCGAAGGGCCGCGAGACGCCCCGAGGTACGGTACCGCCGGCCGCCTAACCACCGCCCGGGTGCTAACCTGACCGACTGACCCCCCCACACACACACTCCCACCCTTCACGCAAGTAACACCCCAGTAACACCCCAGTAACACCCCACCTCAGCCCGCTAACGCCTCCACCGAGCATGTCGCTGGCTCGGTCCAGCTCGCGGTGCCAGCGGTAAGTACCGGGCCTGTCCCCAGCTGATCCCGCAACGTCCTCTCAGGTTTGCTTTGGGCTCCTTGCACATCTGCTGGTGCTTGGGTGGTGGTGGCCAGGGGCAGGGTCTGGCTGGCAGGGACGGGGTCATGGCAGGGCTGGTGCTTGGGGCTGGGGCTGGTCTCTGCATCCGCCAGGCAGGAGATCCTACAGCACCCAGCAAAGAGAAGGAGCAAAAGCAAACCTGGTTCCCAGCACCTTCCCGGCATGTGCTCCCAGGGCGCTGGGCTGCGGGGTGACAGCAGCTCGGCCGCCGCTTTCCCAGCCAGCTGCTGGCCCCGGTGCCAGCCCGGCTGGGGAGGGACGCGGACGCCAGCGCAGCCCGCGAGCCAGCCGGGGACCCCCAGCCTGACTGCCGGCTGTCTTGCAGGCAAGTGGGGCAGCATCCGAGCCAGCGGGCGCATGAGCAGCTATGCTCTGAACGTGGAGATCGGGTCGCGCCTGGCTGGGAAGGACCTGCTGGGTGCCCAGCACAACGGCACCCCTTCGGAGGCCAGCTTCCTGCGCCAGCACCGGGCCTCGCTCTACATCATTGGGGACAAGTCACAGCTGAAGGTAATCCCGATGCCTGGCGACAGCCTCCTCGGGGCGGGGGGACGAGGAGAGTGTCCAGAGAAGGGCAACGGAGCTGTGAGGGGTCTGGAGCACACGTCTGATGAGGAGCGGCCGAGGGACGTGGGGGGGTTCAGCCTGGAGAAGAGGAGGCTGAGGGGAGAGCGTGTCACTCTCTACAAGTACCTGAAAGGAGGTTGTAGA
>VZSZ01003322.1:0-72851 GCA_013398815.1 Ibidorhyncha struthersii | reverse complement strand
ACACGCCATATTGACAAATGAGCTTTTAATTTAAATTACATATTAAATAATAAAATATTTAATATTAAATATTAGCTATATTTAAACACAAAATTATGTATAATCAATTTCTTAGGCGCTTGTAAGCAGAGTTTCTCTAACACCGGAGGACAAATTCAATGTACATTTTTTTAGCCGGGTGTCAATAAAACATTCTGAATAGACAGTAGGACATACCTCAGATTTACCTTTCCCACGCCACGTTAAGCGCAGCGCTGCGCCCGCCCCCGCTGCCCCATCGCCACTGGCCTTTGCCAAGGGAGCCCATTCTCCCCGTGCAGCCCTGTGCCTAAAGGCACCAGTGGAGCTCCGGCGCGGAGACTGGGATCCCCAAACACCATCTCCCCTCTCCTGTGAAACACGGGCACCCAGCTGGCAACGCCGGCAATGCCGCAACCTCTCCCGCCCCCCGGGCGCTACCGGTGCGTGTGGTCCTTTAGTAACGGTCCTCAGGTCACCTGCACACCCAGACCCGAAGGAAATCCAAGGGGAAGCCGAAGGGAAGGCCAACGGGAAGGCGTCCCCACCACGGCACAGACCTCGCCAGCCTCACCCGGGATCTGCCGCGCAGGCACAGCCGGGCAGGTGGGGGGTGCAGCCCAGGGGACAGAGGTACCGAGAGGCACAAGCAGCTCTGAGGTGCGGGAGGTGAAGAGGAAGGCGCACAAGGAACAGAAACACCTTTTGTCGGGATGTGGAGGGATATAAGGCACTCGGAACAACACTGCGGTATTTGAAAGTTGTTATTGTGACAGCGTGGGATCCTTCTGCGCATCACGTTCTCTTTCCCTGTTTCCCGGCTATCTGGAGACGAAACATGACCCGGTTCCAAAGCTGGAATGAGAAGAAATGACTCCTTCTGGACTCCAAGAAAGGCACTGCTGTTTCTGTATCCGGCATCTTTACTGCTGATCACTGTTTTGCCCTCGGGCCAGTTTACTCTCTCAGGGGCACACGGTCATCCGCTGGAACGCACCCGGGCGCACTCTCCCCCGGGGTGAGGATGGGGACGGTGCTGCGAGCGTGGGAGTCGACCCCCACCCGACCACGGCGGAGCGGGCAGCCGCAACCCAACCGCGGCTGCAGACACTGCGCACGCCCCGCAGTGCAAGAAGGACGACGCAACGTACTCGCGAGATGATGTGATTCTGCCCCTGATCCCCGTGGCGGGTAACGGCAGGGGAAGGCAGGCCGGGAAGGGCGGTCTTGTGCATTTGCACCATAAAAGGTAAAGTATGGAAGTGTGAGAAATGAGGCAAAGTGAAGTTACCCAAAACAAACACACACGGAGGCGGTATCCCAGCCTGGAGCTGGTGAGCGCCGAAGAGAGCGCAAAGGCCTTTTCTTGGTGAAGTTCCAGCAGATGCACTGGCCGCGGGAGAGGAGTTGCTCAGAGGCTTAGGAGGGAAATAGCAGGAGTGATGTGACACAATAAATGGAAATTAATTACAAATTAACAGGATACGTGTCACAGGAAGAGAAGTTTCTGAAAGGAAACAAAGGAGTGCCCGGGACTTTGAACTCTCCCACCCCTGTGCTCTGGCCAATTCATTTTAAGACAGACAGACAGACAGACAGACAGAAAGAAAGAAAATTCTGTTCAAAGTCTTGTCCAAAAAGGAAATGGTGCTTTGAAAATGACTGCAAAGGTGTTCTTTGCAAAGATAACGTTTCTAATTCAAATCATGTATGGGAACCAATTCCCCATTACAATTTACTGTGTTATTTACTAAATACTCACTTTTTCTCTCTTCTAATGTTTTCATGGAACGTGCATATATTCATGTGATCCATATGTTACAGTCAAAATGTACATAAGTTTATAGCATGAGGTAATTAATGTTTTTTGACTGGGAAAGAGTACGAATGCGGAACTTTAACTTACACGTGACCGATGCACTTCAAGGCTGAGCGCCCCGTGTTGCCCTAACCACTACCGGCACCTTTTGGGCAACCCACAAACCCCCGAGAGGGTCCGTCCCCACTCCAGGAGGTGCCACAGAGAAAAAAGCCGTTCGCCTCTTCGTGCCCTGAAGGGTTTGGCAGACAGGCCCAGGGAGGTGGTGCTGTGTGGAAGGAGCCCGGACAGAGAAAACGCGCTGCTGCGCAAGAGATGGATGTTGTCGGACCTCGGGCGAGAGAAGGAGAGGCGATCCTCTGCTTAAAGCTGTTTCTCCAGATTGTCCTGGCAAGTCAGTCAAGGTTTTGTGTTTAAGCCTTAGCCTGAAGATGAGATGAGCAGGAAGAGAGTTAAAGTTTCAGTGCAAAGTCACTGCCACGGTGAGAAGCACCCAACGTGAGGAGCACCCAACGTGAGGAGTTGGTGCCGGCTCAGGGCTCGTGGCCACAGAGGGGCTCATGGCCACAGAGGGGCTCATGGCCACAGAGGGGCACGACCCCCCTTTCCCACAGTGCAGACAAGTACCCCGGGTGATTCCTCAATCCCTGTTTTGTAAACGGAAGCCCAGGCGGGCGCAGCACCCAAGAGACCTGGCTACGGACACCCCAGCCAGCGCTTCAACGAGGACGGAGCAAGAGCAGGACCTCACCGCCGGCCAGCTCTGACGCAACGCTCGCCATTTTGGCAAAGGACTTCCGTGGGCCTGTCAACGAGTGAGAAATAGTTCCACGCTGTACGCGACGACAAGTTTTCAACGAACATTTGCTGTGCCTGTAGTTAATTACGTTTCAAGTTTAGCCCCATGAACGATCTGCCCCAGGAGACGCTGGCGCAGCGTCCGGCAGTGGCACACCCTACTGCCCAGGACAAGCTGACTCAAAATCCACCAGCACTGGGAGATTCTCTACAGCATTTCTAGAAAGTTCTGAAAAACTAGCTCTGAGCATCAAAATTACATAATAAAAGATTTTTTTCATAGTTTACATCTGTCCAAACAATTTGAGAAAATAAAAAATAGATGGGGAAGGATTTGCCCTTTATAAAAGCCCCCCGACTGCAGCGAGAGAAGGAGTCTTCTCTCCTGATCAGCATCAAATAGAAAAATACATTTTACATCGAGGCATATTTCACTAACACTTTTATACTTACGTTGTGAAAGGTGACAGGTAACAGTCACTAGGAAATACAGCTAACTTTTGTACAAAAACGAAGAGGGAGGTTGGACTGGTCACCACAATGCCCTTCTAGTAAGGAGGTAAGCAAGTTTTTGATGAGATACGCTAACATAGAGGAGCCAAATTGTTTATTTTCTGCATTCAAATTTGTCAGAAAGTTGGTACGTAAATGAACATAGAAAACGCCTTGCTTGGGTTTACTCCAAACTTCCCATCAGCCAGCACGCTGTCAGCAGCCACCATGGAGGGAAACCAGTATCAAAAGCTACTTTTCTCACCCCAAAAGAAATGGCATTCCCAATAAAGCTGGAAACTTTAGCCAGTATGAAATCAACAGGAATTGTTATCAAACCCATTTTCCAAAGAATCCTGAACTTTCACTGAAGTGAATTTTAAAAATGGTCTAATACTTTAAGTACCTCTAAGGTGTTCACTTCTGCTACCTAAGACCTAGAACAATGATTAATGATTCATAATTCTGGCAACAAGCTAAGGCACTGTCCGTAACGAACGGAAAACCATGTGGTTTCCCTGACCCAAAGGATTTCTTTTTTGCAAGCTGTCATGCAGAGGTAAAATCAGTACTTCAAACTTCATCCCAAGTTATTTCAAAACTCAGTAATAATGGAAATCATGTGCCCAGAGCCCGGAACGCCCCAGTGCGAGATACGCGTTCTGTCCTGGCTCCCTGGAGACGCTGGTGCAACCTTACCAAGAAATGATATTTAATACTAAACGTCTTTCTGAGATGGGGCGAGCTGCATGTGGGTTTGGGTTGATCTTGAGTTTGGCAATCTTCTTTGCTCAAAAAATGCTTCTTCCTTTGATGGAGAAAGTAACAATGTAGGTACCTTCTACCCACAACACAAACCCTGCCAGGACGACGCTTTAATTAAGAGAAGGGGAAAAAAAACACTTGCATAAAGTCAGTCTTGGCCCATCTTACGAAGGTGATAGCATGCGTTTCCGACACACAGGGCTCTCCCCGCCGGTGCCCCGTGCCAGTGGCGAGGTGCTCGGCTCCCTGGAGAGCGCGGCTCTGCATGAGCTCTGGCTGCTGGAGGCACTGGCCGTGACCGGGAAGGGAGAGGTACCCGTCACAATGGCGGAGCGCCACAAAGGCAGCTGTAACCCCGGCAGAGCGAAGGAAAACACCCTGCTGCAGCCCTGTTAGATGGCTATTGAGTCAAACGGAGAGCAGTGGCAAATAAACACCTAAGCCCTAGATTTTCTGAAGACACACATGGCTGCACTCAACGACAACACACTCGGTAGCCTCGGAAGCCGAGGTTTTAGTTTCACGAGCTCTCAGAGAGCCTTCAGCTCCTCCCTGCCCGTGGTGCTCTTGAAAAGAAAACTAAATCCTTCCAAGCCCAGCGTTAACCGTATTAGACACAACCATACTCTGCATTACGTGGCGGTTTGAGTAACGAGGCTTTAAACAAACCCTTTTACAGCCTGATGAGGGAAACCACGCGAGTTAGGACAAGACTAGAAAAGAAAGCAGCAGTCGCACAGCACGTGTTGAGGAGCCAGTGGCTATGAGGAATGTGAAATGTGCTCTGCAATGGACTAACGGCTTTCCTGAAACCCCTCTGAAGTGTGCAGCACCATCGATTTGCAGTTACGAGGCTACTCTGGACGTCCTGCGTACAGTACCGAATGCAACGTGTCCCAGCTCAAACCGAGACCAAGCTCCCGAGCGACACGATGTCGCGAAGGCATATCCGCCCGAGCACAGCTCCTTCCTATGCACCAAAATATTATTTTTTTTTAAAGTAAATCCCCCGTCCCACGCAATCTGAACAGAAAGCTGTAAGACCTTCTCAAACAAGGGGTACCTTCCACCTGGTCGGTTTCAGGGCCGGCGACGTGCAAACCGCAGCAGAACTCTCCTGCACGGCCGGCCAAGAGCCGCGCTCCTCAGCCACCGAGCGGCACTGCGTGGCACAGCCCCGCACGGCACGGACCCCGCAGCACCCCTCCTTCTGAGGAGGGCTCTCCCCTGACACCAAGGGACTGGGGCGAATCGAGAAAACTGAATTTCACTTCAGGGAGAAGCATCTAAACGTTTTATTTCGAAGCTGGGGTTGGCAGAAGAGCAGGCACGTGCATCCTGCTGGCCTCGTGAGAGCTCGCGGCCGGAGACACGCATGCTGTCAGAACGGGGTTTCAGAGAGAACTGACGCCAGGTGAAAAAAAACACCACCACACAAACCAAAGAAGATTAGCACGCCACTGTAAACTGCAGGTTTCCTTTTGTGTCTTTTTTTTCTAATGACAACAAACCCTCTTGTAACAACAAAATCAACCGTTTATAACTTCTGAACACGATTCATGGTGAGATCAGTGCTTTAGGACCAGCAAGAGGAGAAAAGCTGTTCTTTAAGTGACTGAAAACCACAAGATGAGCCGCTATACAGCATCCAAAAAGTCAAGTATTACATTGCAAAAATATGGAATGATCTTATTTATCAAGTATAATCACTCCAGCAGCCAACCTGCGGGACTCTCCTCTCTCACGAAGCCTTGGAACACGGAACTGTGTGGTCAGTGTCAGAGCGCCTGAAAGAATTTGTTGCGCCTCCACGACTCCAAACCACTGTGGTCTGTAGCACTGGCAGAACCGAGGGGACTCTGCCCCCGGCAGCTGCTGCCCCTGCCAGATAAACTGGAGAAAAGGCGGCTCTTCCAGCGGTACTGGGATTAGCGCTGCAGTAAGAGCGCTCAGCGCGGCGGAAGGTGAGGTCCAAACGCAACGGCAGAGAGCGCAGAGCGCCGGCCACGCGCGCAGGAGGTGTGAGCCCGCAGGAGCCCCAGCATGGGGCTGCAGAGCCACAGCCGCATCCCAGCACAGCCCGAGGGGGCGGAGGGCAAGCAGGACACCCAGGGGGAGCGCTCAGCCGAGCGCGATGCACCGCGCAGCATCCGGCCGGGGATCGCCGGGACTGGCACTAAGGCTTGCTCTATGTTACGCCACTGATCAATCACCATTTCAGTTAGAGCTCACTGGCTAATTCTTGGAAAAATGCTTTTTGGGATGCCAGCAGACAACAGTAAAGCCGTGTTAAATTTTTTCCTTTAGCTATGTTATTCAGGAACGCCCCTTAACCTTGATCCACCTTGGACACTGCACCATACCCAAAACCTTTTCCAAGCTGGGATGCCCGAGCCTTTCTGAACAGATGCTGAGGGGAACACTGGCGTTGTTTGTTTGGGGTTTTCTTTCTCTCTTTTTTTTTTGTTTTCGAATTTGTGCACCCACTGGTTTTCCACTCTGCTTGCCAGCTGCAGGTCTCTAAAAGCACTAAGGGCAGCAAAGCCTTGGGACACTCACGGAATTTGTATCAGGCTTTGCTGAGGACATGTTATCCAGATGAGTAACTCGGATTTTGTCTGCCGTAACTGTTATGACTCAAGAGAAGAGGCAATAAATTGTATTTGTGCGTGTGGGAAGTTTGTTAGGAGACTGGTGAAACTGTTGAATAAACTACAATCGCGTTCCTTGACCACTTGCCTTCGAAGGACTACCTCCCCGTAACTTCAGTTTGAAGCCGGTGGCTACAGTTTTAGCGAGGACTTCACCTCCTTGGGACAGCCAGGGAATTCACACCCACAAACCCAACTCCCCATCTCCCCCGGTCTGAAGAGGGCATGAAACCACCCGTGGGCTCGCAGCGCTGCCGTCCCTGCCCCCGGCATTAAAAGCCTGTAGCGAGCAACCAAAATGATTAATGCAAACCACTTGAGTTTGTATCTGCTACGGGATCACCTCTCCCTGGCTCCAATCGAGCGACACCGCTCTTTCTGCAGCACAGGGCTGCTCTGACCGCAGGTCCTGCAGCGGTGCTCCCCCGGGACTGAGCACCCAGGTACTGAGCACCGGTGTTCGCTCGCCTGCAACGCGGCACAGGAGGTGGCGCCGGCACGGAGGATTCCCGCACGGCCATGTCATCCAAAGGAGCGCATCTTCCCCACAACCCAACCAGCCAGAGACAAATGCGCTACAATGCGAGAATTATTTAGCGTTGGCTGAACTGATCACTTTTTAACTGCTAATTGTGCGGGAGAGCCCTCCTCCTCTCCCGGTGGGGAAGCGTGTGGGTAAGGCTCGGTGGCCGCAGGGACGCCAGCAGCAACAGCGGGATCACCGGGCAAGCCGCCCCTCTCTTGTCATCCACTGCATCAATGACCAGCTGGGTCAAATCGCTGAACTAGGATGTTCCAGTAGAACCGTTTCCCCCCCGTAAGGTATGCCTTGCTGCTTTTGGTCTTGTACAATGAATGTTTGTCGATGACTGGCTATTGATTGCGGAGCTGCTTCGCCAGGTTGCTCACAATATCCAACTGTGTGTGTATAAATATACATGGAATACTACATATTGCAAATATATATCTATATACACACTCATACATATTCAAACCTAAAATTATATATACCATATTGATATGGACAGATTCAAAATACTGCACGTAGATGAGGAAGGACAGTGCTGAATATAACTTCTGGTTAGTCGTCATTGCTTTCTGACCAAGTAGCTGAGCAAGCCGAGGGGTTTTTAAAGGGTACAGCTGGGTTAAGTAAATCCATTTTCAGCAGACAGTCCATCCCGCTCCAGCCCTGGGTAACAGTCCTTCCCCAGAGCACCCGGCGAGGAGGTAACGCCACGCGCCAGCAGCCAGAGCCTGCCCCGAGACGCCACCATGTACAACCGCCAGGCTGGCACCGCGCGTGGCACTGCCTGACCCGTGGAAAGGGCTCAGTCCGCCACCGCACACCCTGCCTCGGGGTGACCTGGGGACGGAGAGCGGTCTGGGAGCCCCGGGCTGCTGCCCAGGGTGGCGAGGAAGAAAGCTCAGACAGCAACGGGGAGCGAGAGGGGCCACTGAGCAGAGGGACCCCTCCAACCTCTCCATACCCGCTGTGACTCCAGACAGACGGGAGCTCAAACTTACAACGAGAAAGACATTTATGCAGGGATTACCTATAAAATCCTTTGAGCCAGGCAAGGAAACCATCACCCGACTCTGTATCTGTTCTGATCTGCACACTCCAACGTGTCAAGGATGAGGAATTTCCTAGATCAGCTCGTTGACTGGTGCGGGAGCGACGAGGTATAATTCAGAGCTTAAATCCCAAACGTGGAGGAATCATTCACTGTCACAAAAGCAAGAGAGCTTGTGCATTTCTACAAATCTATTTAACTACCAGTAAAACGTCTTATCACAAAAGTAACTGGACACAAGTAATCAAATGAATAAACTAAGACGTGTCCCCCAGTAACTAAACTGTGGTTTTAGATCTGCTGACTGGATATGTTTAAATATATTATTAAAGCTTTCATTTAAATTTATAGACTCAAAGCCAGGAGCTAACAAATGACAAGTTCAGAATCTGCAAGGCAAGGCACAGACACGTCCTCACATCTCTAAAACATTTTAGGGTGTTATTGCTGCCAGCTGTCCTGTACCACTTCTCATGTGGAGGTTACTGCTCCCCAAAGCAAAGCTTCGCCAGCACATCAGGCGGGTGCAGCCCATCAGTATTCTTGCGACATCGGCCAGCACGGCATGAGGTGATGTAAGGTGACCCCTGTCTATGACGTAACCTAATGCAAAGATCGTTTATCTGTTTAATCAGGTGGCTGAAATGTACCCAGCCAGAAGGATGATCAAACTGTGCCTGCTACGGACACCTCCCCTTAATCTCTTCATCCTAAATGGACTTGGTCCTAATTGTAGCATGGTGGAACCTGCAAGCACCACGGTCAAGAACTTTGAAGGAGAACAGACTGGAAGAGAACGATTGCCATCATCTGGTATTTAATGGGATCGAAGCCCAACCATAGTCTTCAATCAGCTGCTGCAATAAGCTGCGCTGATGACGTATTAGATGAATGATTTTTCAGTCTTCATAGTATCGTTTTTGGGTGTTAAAGAATGCCCGAAAAGAACCTGATTTTCAGAAAAACTCTAGCACCAATCCTCTGAAAATTAAGACTTTTATGTGTCTCCAATTAGGAACTCAAAACCGCTGATCATTTCTGATAACCCTGACTACGAGCGGGATTGATCTCCAAACAGCAAGCAGGGTAACCGAAGCAGAGAGTGAGATTTTCTTCCTCCCAGCACAATGCAACTTTAAATTATTTATTTTAAATTACAAGGAGGAGCGAGAAGACTTCCAGAACAACAGTACTGTGCCATGGAAGCACCTGCTTACCGAGTAATTGCAGCTGAGAGAATTCCCAGCTATGTCAGCAGCACACAAGTGGCCCACAACCCCAGCACACACCTTCCGAGCTGCACACCGCAATCTCATCCCGCTTTCCGCACTGCAACCTCCACAGCTGGTGTCCCAGCAAAGCCAAGCCTCAAGTCTCCCTAAGAGCAGAAATGAGAACACGTTATCTCTGGGCACACCGGGATCACCTCGTGCCGCGGGTACGTCACCGTCGGCTACTGATCCAGCAGAACAGACTGACTCGAGCAGGGAAAACATTTTGTTCATCTCACTCCCCCCGCTCCACACCACCTCTCAGTACAGTTACGAAAATTTCATATGCACTACAGACATATCACAGTTAAAAATAAAAGTATTTTTTAAAAAAGACTGAAGTCTGGCGAGGATGCCTTTGCTCATAACAACAGATCTGTGTGAGGTACTTTTTCATACTCACAGGGTTAAGTCCCTCCTTATGCACAAGCGAGAATATATCTGAAAATAAGCTATTTGGCTACCTGTGTGTCAAGCTTCATGCTTTTATTCCGAAGTGAATGATCTTCCAGCTCAGGTCTTGGACTAATAAAATAAGCGGCATTTACCATTTGACAGGTGGGTTTCCGCACCCAGCTCGCACACGACAGCAGGGCGGTATCGACACCGCGGGGCAGAGCACGCGCCCTGGAGCGCTGGTCGTGGCCATCTGCTGTTACCAGCCCGAGCCTACTTCTGCCAGTGGCCCAACACCTACACCCGTATGATCTACGTGCACAAGTCCGGTCTGGGAATGAGCTCAAAGCAGAGGCCAGCGCCGCTCAGCGCAGACCCGCCTCTGAGCTGGTGCAGCCTTTGCAGGAGGAGGTCCTCCAGCCTCCGCAGAGGAGCCTGTGCTCCAGAGTCAAGTACACACACCTTCAGCTGACCGTGCTCCCAGGCAGGTCGAAGTGCAGTCCGTTTCTCCATACTGTTTCACTCTACTATCCCAAGGCAGCGGCATATGTCCCCCCCACCCAAGCTCCTCCACGACCAACTACCTGGGGAGAAACAGCAGGAGACCCGTGCTGGGGCCATTTCACTCTCCAATGTTGTCACTAGGTACAAAGTGCAAAAGTGTTGCTGTTCCTGCATCCATTAAAAACTTTAAAAACAGAACAAAACAAACAGAAAAGGATTTCCATAATAATTTGAAAATACATTAGTCTCCAAAAAGCCAGCAAACACCTGATAACCTGTTTGTGCCATATCTGCTCTCGTTCCTGCACGGCAGCAGTCCAGTGGATCGCAATCCTCGTAGCTGGCAAACACCACGCTCCCTTCTTTGCATACTCTCCAGCCAACAGAGGACGACGTCCGGGACGTTGAGTGTTGATGGCTCAGACAGAAGAGACCAGTCGCTAACCGACCCAAATCCCGCAGTGAACTGCCGCGTCTCCAGAGGAGAGAGCACCGAGCACTTCCCTGGAACGCAGAGACTTCCCGCTCCCCCCCACAGCTCAGCGTCACAGCACGTCGGCTACGTGGCCTCTGGCTTGGGACAACGCCAATGACTTCCCTCCCACCCCACAAAAATGTAAAATAAAAGCCCTCCCTGCTTCATCCCATTTAAAGTGTTTGCATCTTTTCCTCCTATGAAATGTTTCTGATAAGGCTTTATTGCTATACAAAAGCGGTGCAAATGCTGCCCAAAGACAGCTCCATCAGGAACTTTGGTCACACGACTGCGGGACTCTTGTGCACTGTCCGAGTCCCAGCGTTAGACCTGCTACCTTTCTGAAGAGAAGCTGAATACTGTGTGCAATAACACTAAGAAAATAGGACTGAACCCCAAATACAAAACAAAAACAAGGGAGAGAGGTAAGGGGACAAGGAACTAAAATCAGGCAGAAGGCTTGCTCGGGAAGAACCCCATCATTCCTGTGATGACTAACTGATCAATGCTACATTTAGACAATGCGAGTGTCTTTCAGAACAGATTGTTGGTGCTGAAACTGCGTGTCTGGTCCTGAATGCCAGCTCTCTCATCAATGCAGCATTTATTAAAAAATAAAATTAAAATGGAAAAAAAAAATAATAAATTGACAAATTGCATCACCAGGTAGCAGCCTGGCCTGGATCACACACGTCCCATTGCATCTCTTTCATCAAGCAGGGCCGTTTAACGTGGCTTCGGCACAGGGCAAGACTTCTTCTTTCCTAGAGAGAAACCCAAAGAGTAATATTAGAGAAAAGTAACTACTGGAACATACTTGCTCCTAAAGCTGGCGCTCATCCTGGTTGCCTGGTTGGAAGTTTTCCGCTTCGGTAGCACCTGAGCCATCCTTCCTCTATTTCTGTTTCTTCTGCCTTCTAAAACATTATTAGCTTCCTAACGAGAACCTCCTCCAAGTCCCTTACAAAATACTACATTTAGAAATCAAAACAGAAACTGAGAAGTCAGCTTTGACCACTGATTACACAACATTCATTGAATTTATCGAACCAGAAGTCTGGAACATGAGCGTCAGGGTCCTGAGTCCACCAGAAGGCTCCGACCTGACCAGCCTCCCCTGGGGCCTCCTCCCAGGCACCTCCACCACCAGCTTCGGAGCTGGACTGAGGTCTTTGCCGGAGCTCTGCCGTACGCATGCCACGACTGGCCTCGTGCCTTCCTGACCCAGACCCGCTGGCTTAACTCCCCAGCTCGTCGCAGGATGAGGACACAAACAGCGATCGCTGGATGGGGTCCCACAGGGGGCAGCACCTCGTCTGCAGGGGTTCTGCCCCCCGCTTTGCTGTCACACTCGGCTCCCCCTGCCCGCTCGGGGCCCTGACAGTGCCTGGGGTGCAGCGGTGAGAACAACCACCCCATGGGACGCTCGGCTTCCTCCCCAGCACCAGTTACACTCGCGCTGGAATTCGTGTGGGACTGGTGGTAAACTGGGGGCTCAAACACCAGGACCTGTACTGGGGAGATGTAAGAAGTGACAGTGCCGATAGCCAGGACAGATTTTAACGAGGTGGAGTTGAGTGGATCACTTGCACAAAGCTCAAAGCGCTGGTTAGAACTTCCCCCTCTCACCAGAAGTACCCAGCAGAAGAAATTCCCGTGGCATGGCCCCGATGTCTGCCTTCAGTTGAGCACCATCATCCGAGATTCAATCTCACAGCGCCTTCTCTGGAGGACGGAGCCACCCAAGAGGCTGTCTCAGCCCCAGGAGACAGAAGCACCTCGTTATTGATACACGGCTCTCCAGCTAACAACAGGAGCCGGAGCAAAGCCGTGGGGGGGACAGCACTAGATATGCAGAAGGACTGGTTTCCATATTTTAGAAGACCTAAACTGTCACAGTCACAAAAAATTAGTAGTATCATTTTTCCTTGAGATTACTTCCAGTTTCAGTTATCAAAACACATTCCCTCACAATATTTTAAACTGCAAATACCTGTAAGATCACCTGACCACACAAACCCATACTATCTGAGTATGTTACGCATGAGTAAAATGCCAAGTCCACCATTTTAGTAAAACAGATGATCTGACAGCACTTCTGGGAAACTGAAAGATATGTGCAACATACTGCAGTCACAGCTCCACACTACCTGCAGGACAATGCCCTCCAAGACGCTCCAGGCGTACTGCTCTAACTCTGACCGCACACTAGTGGTAGATTAACCGCATCCAGTGACATAGTAAAAACCAATTCTCTGCCACGTGCTGGTAAAAGGAGAGGTTTTGACCATCTCACCTGTCTTTTGTGGCCGTTTCTGTGACAGCTGCGACAGCTGTGACAACAGTGGCGGTGTTCTGGTGCTCTTCTGAGTGCTGGGCCACGTTGTTCAGGGGTTTGGATGCTTTTGTCGTTCCGATGTCAGTGATGGTCATCTTATCAATAACCATGCAGTCTGCATCACTGTGTGGGGAGAATGCAAGTTCACGTTAAAATGCCAATTAACGGGGCTTACATTCCAACGGAGAAACAAAATACCCCTCCTAGCACAGGCCACAAAAATCCCATAAAGAAATGCGAACTGAAAATAAACTGGAATAAAGAAGCAGTGTAGGCATCCTGGAGGCTATGTGTCCTAAAAATCAACAAGACACCAAATACGCACAAGAACAACAGCTCCTCAAGAAAGGCATTCCCATTTCCTGCAGCAAAATCCGCTGTAAGAGCTCCCGGTGCATCCCCACCGCCTGCAAACCAGACTTCACCAGCCTCTGCACCCGCCTCTGCTGGTGCGCTCTCCTGCGGATGAACACAGACAGCGAACAGCAGAAGGACGCAAACGTGAAGTACAACCAGCCAAGACTTTGCAAGTTGAGAAGCTCCAGAAAGACGAGTTTACCACTGGGAACAACCACCCAAGAGTCCACCGCCTGCCCGGGCAGGACCACGGGGGAGCCTGGGCTGGAAGGGAGCTCAGGAGATCCGCTGGCGGGAACGGCAGCCTGGAGGAGCCCACCTCTCCCGGAACTGCCCTCCCTTACGCAGCACCGCTGAGCTGGTTGCCAAGCCCGAAAACTGCTGGTTTTGGCAAAGCGTGTTCCTGATCTAATACAGCACCTGCGCTGCTCTGCTCTACGGATCGTTCCCAAGTGGCACCTGATACTTCTGTGTGCACCTGGAAAAGGCTTAAACTTAAGTGTGGGACCTAAAATCCTGACGAAGAAACAAAACTGGATTGGATGTTCACGAGTGGTACCTTCAGAAGCCAAACACAGTTAAATTAACTTATTTCAGTAACACATCAGCTGACAGACCCCCACGCCTGAGGGGTAACATTTCCAAAGACGTCTCCCTACAACAAAACAGAAGCTCAGATCCTCAAAAAGGGGAAAAAAATGCTAGCACAAAACCTCCAAGTCTTCTCCATTTGTATTAAGAAGACCCATATTCCTAACTGGAGAAGTGATTTTTGTAAACATCTCTATTTTTTGCCTTCTAAGGCAGAGGACAAGCTCGCATGTGAAAGATCTTCCCCACAGTTTTAACCCAGTCCTGGCTTCAAGAATGGATTATTCTCCTCCTTTCAGAGAGCAAGCCCACAAAACCAGAAGGAAGGCTCAGGAGACGACTGAGCTGGGATCCCGTCACCAGTTGCCGGGGGAGTTTATAATGCACACATATAATCAGAGTCTGGTAGTTAAGACATGTGACAGAGATTTTGAGATCAGGGTTCTGCTTCCACAGCTACTTTTCTGTGCTCTCTTGAAAAAAAACACATTAAAAAATGAGGAATAATGAGATCAAAATATTTATCTCTCTAAAGAGCTACCATGCTCTTGAAAAGGAATACCACAAATACAAAACTATACCTTAGAGGAACTGCAGGGGATAGATGAGACAGCAGAGAATTGAACTAAGTTGCCAGAAATGTCATTGGAAAATGACTTCCCGCACAAGAAACTGGAGCTCATGAGATTTACAGTGCTCAAAGATAAACTTCTTAAATTCAATCACTAAAATCTCCATGACACAAGGACTCTGATGCTATGGAGGCCTGAGGTTACCTGACCAGGTTGGGGCACGGAAATTTATCTCTCGTCGTGAGGCTCATGAAGAGCGAAGCTGGACAGGAGAAGCCCTGTGGGAGGACACTGCCAGGCCAAGCCACCGGGAACAAGGAGTTTGCGTGGAACACGGAATACCGTGACCCATTAATAACAATATCCAGTTCTAGCCTAGAATAAACTCTTAGTACCGATAAATATTTGGCAGTAGTATTCCTCTGGTCATCTTATTTTTAGCAGCTAGCAGTGTCCCTGGAACGCCCTGCTGCCGTCCATCCAACGGTCCACCTCCACGGCACCAAGCTGCCCGCTTACGCGCTCCAGCGCCCGCTGGGGCTGGGGGCAGGCACAGGAGCACGGCACCTCCAAAGGGCACGGCTGGTCCCTCGGGAGGGTGGTTAAGGCAGGTGAAGGAAGGAGAGTTATCAGCAACATCATCTGTATCTGCTGTGGACTCTCCTTAGTTAAGCTCTGCAAAGAGATCTCTAATCCTTCCCACTCCAGAAAGAATGAGAAAATTTTAAGCCCTAATTCAAAGCTGCTTGTACAAACGTTCCAACAGTAAGCGTAAGCCTGTCTAGAACTGTGTCTTTTTTCACAATGGACAAGCACGCGGCACAAACGAGTTGTGAATGCCACCTACAGCCATGGCCCTGGGCCCTCCAACACAACAGCCAGGACAATTTTCCTTTATGTTCCCCACGTTCAACATCGTAGCCAAACTCTGCAACTTAACCCCCAAGTTTGTAAATACCACTCTGGAGGTCACCCGTGACAGAGACTCCTCTCTCAACACAAGCACCACAATGCTTTCTGAGATGTCTAACCACCCCAGTGCACAAGCTGAAGGGCCAAACTCTTCCGTCCTATCAGAAAATAAGACTAGAAAACCTGACCCGCATGAATGGGCCACGCCATCTTGCCCTCTACAAGGTTAGAACAGAGTTTGCATGAAACAGGCTGAGAGACTTGGGGGTGTTCAGCCTGGAGAAGAGAAGGCTCCGGGGAGACCTCAGAGCCCCTTCCAGTGCCTAAAGGGGCTCCAGGAGAGCTGGGGGGGGACTCTGGATCAGGGAGGGGAGCCATGGGACCAGGGGGAACCGTTTGACACTGGAAGAGGGGAGAATGAGATGAGATATCAGGAAGGAATTCTTGGCTGTGCGGGCGGTGAGCCCCTGGCGCAGGTTGCCCCGAGAACCTGTGGCTGCCCCATCCCTGGAGGTGCTCAAGGCCAGGTTGGACGGGGCTGGGAGCACCCTGGGCTGGGGGGAGGTGTCCCCGCCTACGGTGGGGATTGGACTAGATGACTTTTAAGGTCCCTCCCAACCCAAACCATGCTGTGATTCTGTGATTCTAAAGCTGTGACGGTATCACAGCAGGTTTCCAGAAGGCCTCCAGCACCCTGTCCCAAAGACACATGCTGCTTTAGACAAGGGGCCTGGGAAGAGGAACCCTGGTCCCGCCTCCCGTGGGGCGCCAGCAGGGACCAGCTCGCCCTGTGCTCCCGTCAACGCTTTGTGGAGATTTGCTTTTGCTGTGCTACTGAAAACTTGCAGCTATTTCAACTAACGAGTTTCAACTACATCTACTTCTTAGAGAATAAACTGCCATAAAGAGGGCACGGAGTTCTCAGCTTTTACTACATGTAACATCATACAGGTAAATAAGAAATATTAGATATCCTCATTCCAGACCTGCGGTGCTACAAAATGGTGGTTTGTTCTTTTTTGCTCTAATGCCCAAATCCTGCAAATGCAAAGCTTCCTCACACTAACAATACAACTGTTTTCCTTGAAGTGCAATTTCTTATTAGAAAAACAGGATTCGAGGAGGTTCATATTTCGTAATTACTGAAGTTGTCATAAAACCGTTCTGTATCAAAACTGACAGCCAGTTAAAATAAAGTGATATGCTGTTCTATTTATAAAGACAAACACGTCAGGAGCTCACTTAACTTCTGATAACAATTCAGCTCTTCCTGTAGATTTCCACCAGTTCACAGAGAAAAATACTTCAGCAAAATACTTCAGCACTGCCATTTTTTTTGAACACCTCTCTTGCCCAGTTTCTCGATGCAAACGTCATTTTAACGCCCGTTCCCGCAGCGCTACCGCAGAACACACGGTGCTCGCACTCTGCCTCTCCCCTGCCCTCTTCCCTGCACGCCCCTCGCATCCCACACGGCAAACTGAGCGGTAACAGCTTTGCCGGGGGCTCAGACAAGCTGAGCTGCCCCCGAATTGCGGCACTGGACGGAAATCCACGTGCTGCGGCACCTAAGGCAGCTCCTCCTGCGGCCAAGGGCAGCGCTGCTCTACAGCTCGCTGCCAAAGGCTCTGTGACGAATTCTGGCTGTAGACCCAAACGACCACAGAGCTTTACGTATTTTGGGAAAGAAGGCTTGGATACAGAATGACACAGCCTCGGAGCTCAGCTCTACCCAACTCTGAAGCTCACTACTGCAGCTCCTGCGATATACCAGATACCCTCTACTCCCCTCGGCAAACAATTAGTATCACAGGGAACAAAACATGTGAAGGCACACTAGGAAAAACAGTGCTACTACCGACAAAGAGGCAAGAGGGGCATAAAAAGCATTCCCCCAATGCAAGTCTCATGCTGAGCCCACAAGCAGGTCCTCCAAAAGCAGCTCTGCAAGGAGCAAGCGCAGGATGAAGCGGGAGGTGGGAGTGCGGCCGTGCTACACGCGTGCTTCTCAGCACACGGGAACGTGATTTGTTGGCTGTTAATTAGACGAGTGACACCACAGGGGAGGTCTGGCTTCCACATTTACATGCAATCAGTTAAACAGGCAAACGTTTATGTCAGCTCAGAAGACCCCACCTACGCCAATTATTGCGCTAAGTGTCCACTTAGGTGGGAAAAGTTTGTTGGTGAAACGGGACCTCATTTTAGTCATTTCTATGTTTCTTTCTGAATAAACGTGCACTGATATGCAGCCAAATTTTACCAAAGCGGTGCCGTCATGCTCCATGCCCCCTTCCCCGCAGCATGCTCGCTCCCCCCCCTCACCGTCTGCCCGAAGCAGCCCGGCAGCCGCCAGCAGGACACCGCTCTCCCCGTGCGGCAGCACACCCCGGCCCCGCACACGCACCACCGACCCTCGGCAGGCACAGAAAAGGGATCCCGCAACGGGAGAGCCCAAAACATCCACTGTGACAGCGTCCCTCCCCTGTGATGGCGTCCCCCCGCTCTGCCGGGGAACCGCGGCACAGCTCTCCCTCCTGCGGGCGCCCAAACCCCGGCGCAGCGACGGCCCCGCCGGGGGAACCACTGCCAGCCGCCATTTCTGAGCTTTTTCAGCAACTGAGGGTCGTCACTGCTGTTAGAACAAAAGCGAAGAACTTTCATCCCAGAACCACGTGTGATCAGAAACAAGAGGAGACTTTTACGGTGATGTCACTGCAACTGTAACGCAGAAGTTGTGGAAATCGCCGGTCTTGTCTCATTTTCACCTTGTTCTAAGGAAACGGCTGCAGCACCTACAGCTGCCTCCAGAGCTGACGCGTGTACCAAGTGAGAGCTGGTACCACACCAGCACGGAAGAAATATGTTTTTAACAGACAGCAAGCCCTATTGTTGAGATGGATTCCAGCCCCCCCCCCCCTCTAAAGTCTCCTTTTCGGTTGCTTATCTGAGCCGGTCGGGTGAGGAGGCACTAGGGAGAAGGGGACAGGAAATGCAGTAAACCATTAAAAAAATAAGAAAAAAAAAAAGATTAAAGGGGAAAAAGCATTCCAGGTGAAGTTAATAAACTGAAAGAGAAATTGAAAGTTACCAACGTTCCGAGCCCACTATCACCATCCACAGCAAAAGCTGGATTTTAAAATTTTAAAGTGCAGCTCATATCTTAAGGAGCTGCTTCAAAACCGTATCTGAGCAACTCAGCAGTGAAACACCCCCGGATGGCCTTTGAAAATCATAAAGAGGAAATGCAAAAGCGCAGGTTAACAACACACAATTAGAAGTTAAGCAGGCAGACAGGGAACTGCAAGTCATGTCCCACCAACAGCCCTGCTCCCCGATCCCGCTTTCCCCAATAAACCCCCATCTCGTGACTCTCTGCCGCCCGCAGCCCCGTCCCACCAGCAGCAGGGGGGTGCCCAGTGCCCCGTCACCCTTCCTGGCCCCGCGCTCGCCCCCAGCAGCCCCCGAGCGCTCCGCCAGGCGGGGGCTGGCACGGGCTGCACCCCTCGCGTCACTTGTTAACAGCCGGAGGATTAATTACTGCATTGCTCTGGCAAAAAGTACAGCCTGATGGCACGTACTGAGAGATAAAGGCAACACGTACTTGCCCGCTTGTGAAACAGGCAGAAAACTTCCAAAAGTTTGTTAAAATGGCATTGTTAATTATTAAAATGGTAAGTTAAATAAGCACATGTTGTAATTACAACTGTTTTAAAATACCGCACAGTTGTAATTCTGCAAGGCTTCAGCGGGAGGCTGCAGGCAGGAGCTGAGCTGCAGTTCCCACACTCGCAGAAGCCGGACCGGTGCTTCTGCCCACCAGCGACTGCTCCGTCCCAGGCAGAGAACGGGGCTGCAACGTGCTCCTCGGCCAACGACACCGTTATGAGACACGCTCACGACAGCGAAGTTCTCTTTTTGTCTCAGATCTCCTCCAGAAATTACAGGAAAGCCTTGCTAGCTTGCACAGTGACCAGGAAGATTCATTTAAATGGATGAATTCTAGAAGAGAATTAGTAAAACCCCGCAGTTTAAAATAGAAACAAAAAGTTGGGGAAAAAATGTAAGTATTTTGAAAAAAAAAAAAAGGAAAAAAGAGAAAAAAGCCTTTGGAAAACACATCAACCATTATTTTACGGTGTATTAGAGCAAAACAGTAAAGTATTTGTTAGTGTTGTGAGTCTCGAGAGCCTTGACCGCTACCCCACCCGACACAGGCAGCAGTTTGTAAGTGAACTGCAGTCTGCAGCGCTTTCCTTCCGTCCCCTTGACCACAGCATGAACTTTCCTTTCAAAATCATAAAAAAAATTGCTATTTGCAGAAAGAGCTCACAAACAGGTGGAATGGCAGAAGCTCAAGGACGCGACGCATGAAACCCCGTATTTGCTTTTCGATGGCTCAGCAGCGGCTCTGCTGACCCTGCGCGTACCAGCACAAAGGACCACGCGCAACCTCAAATTCAGGTTTTCGAAATCTCATTTCTGGGATCTGTTTTAACTGATTGTGAAGAGATGAGCTTTCCCAGTCCAACAGCTCTTTTTCCAGCCCAGTATGAAGTCACTAATGGGAGAAATGACGTGTCAGGTGGATGTTTGGAACCCTGCGAAGGTGCCCGTCATACATACCCTGGGACTGCAGGTCTAAATACTCTGAGCAATACCCCCAGCAAGAGAGGAGGGCAGCACGAGAGGCAGAGACGGAGAGAGAGAGCAAGAAAGGAAGAAAAAGAAAACAGTAAAGATTGCTGAAAAAACAGACAAAAAGAGTTAAGTTTGCAACCGTAGCCTCCGGCGGCATTCCTGCCAGGAGAATGGGCAGGAACGTTTAAAAGCTGTTTCAAAGAGTACCATCACTGAACGCGGCATTTTCCCCATACAATTCAGATCAATATACAAAGCAGCAGAAGATTCAATACACCGTAAAAAGCCCCTCTCTCAAGCCTAACACATTCTGAAGTTATCAAAGTGCGAGATCTGGCAATGCTGGAAGCTCTTCAGCCAGAGAACGGCAAAACAACTTGTTTTTTTCACAAGAAACTACCGTATGGAGTTAGATATGGGAGAGGAAGCCTGCTGAACACATTTAACGTGGAGAACGCACCTAAATACATCTGAACCCCCTTCTTTGTGCATGATGTTTGAATTGCTACTGAGAGTATCAGCTACCTTAAGCAGAACTGCCATGAGGGACGTTTTATTAAGCCATGCAAGGACAAATAATTAACTTTCCCGAGTTTAAATGCTGGGGCGGTACGGGCCAGCAGAGAAGCATCGGCAGTTAAGATGATGACCATGGAGGGTACTGGAGGCAGGTCCTGGAACATCTGGAGCTTCCACGGCCGCAGTGACGGCAGAATCTACAGAGTCCTTGTGTGGCTCCAAGGAGCATCAAAGATCTGCGCTGCAGAATTCCGTATTGCAGGGAGGGAAAAAAAGGATAGGGAAGACCCATTTCTACAGAAACCGGAACATGGTGGGGTACAAGTCTTGCGCTTCCGGGGAAGTGCTTGTAGAGAGTCATCAAGAACCACACATTCAATCGGAAAAATTCTTAAACTTTTAGTACAGTTCATTTCCTTGCAATCATTAAGGAACATGGTAAGAAATTAATATATTCACTACTGGCCGTTTGAGTTTAACTGCATCTGGCCCGACAGCAGGCAGACTGGTTTGGGGGCGCTGAGGGTACCGGGCAGTTTCCAGTATCGCCACTGGTCATGACAGCAATTCACACACTGGGAGAAACCTG
The DNA here is from genome assembly GCA_013398815.1 of Ibidorhyncha struthersii. NCBI lineage: Eukaryota > Metazoa > Chordata > Aves > Charadriiformes > Charadriidae > Ibidorhyncha > Ibidorhyncha struthersii. Next base: position 51,566 of record VZSZ01003322.1, on the reverse strand, counting down.
GCTACTGAGCGGATCTGGAGCCGCTGGAACCACCAGCTGTGCAACAGGTTTCTGTCTTCCCACAGCTTCTATTTTGGTTTTTGGCAACAGTTACAGTTGTGGAAAGCTACAGACACCTTTAAAGTGGAGACCGTGGTTATTCAAGTATTTACTTTCTTTGCCAAAATGGAATGAGTTTTGTAGAACTGCAGTCATGCAAAACCAAGCAGGTTCTGCAAACCTTGTCCTTATTGAAAGCGCTCGAGATACATACACTTATTTAGAGAGAAAAACACATTCAAAATTACACTGCCTAAAACAGCAGCATAGCCCACAACATCTAACCAGCCAAAGCGGACAAAAAAAATAAAGTATCCCTACCTGCCAGGAAATAAATGGAAGACATAAAAGAACATGCCAAGTAAGATTTACACTGCTACTGTGAATTAAGACAGTCACGTGTGTAAGACTCTCTACTGACAAACATCATGCAGTCAGCGAGAAAAAACATCTGGAGCACAGAGTTTGGTTTAGGTACACGTGCCAATGGATTTAACGAAATGTAATTCAAGTGCAATGAAAACTGGAAAAGGAGATGCTGCTTTGAGCACAGCAGGCAGTATTCTTATCTTCCTCATCGCTCATTCTTGCGCAGCCAGTCTGCCTGGCCATGCCATCCCTCTGCACACAAACAGACTCAGTTTATCAAAACAGCTCTGCAGATGCAATCGCTGCAAGCAAAGGAATCTCAGGCACCTCACTCATTTCAAGTATGAAGAGTAAAGGCCATCTGAGGCGGACATCCAAAAAAAAAAACAAAAACCCAGTCACGTTATTAAAAACTCAATTTAGAGTGGCCTAACCCAACGTACCTTTGGTTAACTTCCTCCCATAATTTTACCTCGTTCTGTAATCCCACTTGTTTTCCGAGCTGCTGCTTCCTAACTCCCAGCAGCGATTTGCTGGAGCGTGTACACATGCCAACAGCTCACGTTGACCAGCCAAAAAAGTCACGTAACCACAACATTATACAAAGTAAATACCCCTTCCTGAGTCAGATGCATAAAATGCAGGGACTCCAGCTAGTTAAATCATACCCTACACACTTGTAAGGAGTATGAGGAAAAAACCCAAATATCTTAAAATTGGGTAATATTTCTGGATGCACCAAAGTGAACCAGATGCTTACTGTTTTGAAAAGCAACGTCCCCTCTCAAATGCTTAAAGCAGGCTAGATTGGAGCACAAGCAATTCCAACCAAATTGCTGCCCAAAAGCTAAGAAATCTCAGGAGCTGCTATATCTTTTTCTGGCACTTCTCATTTTTTTTATCATGTATTTCCTATAGTGCACTACTGTGACAGTCAGGGGAAAGTGATAGCTTAAGAGATTTGCATCTCCCCCCGCCAGACCAGAGCGATTCCCTGCCAGACCTCACACTCGCCATCAGGTGAGGCTCTGCTCAGCTCTTCGGTGCCATCTCAGCTGGGTCCCTGCCCGGAGCACCAGCCCCGATCTCCCGTGCAAACAGACAGACAGGCGATACTTCTGTGGCGTGGCTCAGCAGCTAAAACGAGCCACAAGCGTTTCTTAAAATAAACCCGTTATAAATATTTTCTTAAAACAAAACCCCCATGACAGGAAAGCTGCAAGACATCCTCACGCCGGACATTTGGGACCACGGTGTCTAATGGGCAGAAGCAACGTGTCAACCCCAGCCAGCCACGGGGCAGAGCCGGATCCCAGCCCGAGGAGATTCCTTTCGCACCTGGTGAAAACGGCCTTCTCATTTTTAGCATCCACGGTCAGCTTGATGGTCTCCTGGCCCGAGCCTGTGCTGATGGTTTCCGTGACGGTATCAGCTTTATCCTCCTCCTCCTCACTGTCGGAGCCTCCAGAGGAGCTGCTGTCTGAAGCCACCAGCGGCGCTTTCCTTGTGACACAGACGTTCCAAACACAGGGAGAGGCAGTGCTGACTGAGAAAAAGAAATAATTCACATTGCAAAAACAAACAAAACCACAGGGACGACTCCCCAGGTGCGACCTGAGTCACTACGACGGTTTAAAACGGAGTGTTTACAACGACTGCAAATTTCGAGGTGATGGTTTCTGGGCAGTTCCCACATTGAGACAGCATGCGGTATTATTTTTGCAAGTAAGAAAAAAAAAACCCCAACCTCACAAATCAGTGTTCTCCACCTGCCATCTCCTGTCTGTGTTTAATACAAACAGCAGAGGAGACTATTTTCTTCACTTACTGAACGGTGATAAACTGAAGGGCGGGTTGAGGCAGTGCCTGGGGTCCTTGCTGACTGTCTCCCAGCTCTGAAACCTTGTTGGGGTATGTATGATTTAAGGAGCTATACTTGTTGAAGCATTCATTGGTTTCCATCCCACATGCATGCCTGGCAAGAAAGGCCTCTCACTAAGTAGCAAAGCAGCGCTGCAGTCTCAGAAAGTGTTTTTCTTCCCATGGCTGGTACCTGCTCACACAGCTGGACGTGACGCACGGCACCCGACTGACCACCCTGCACCACCCGGGTAAGTTTGAGCAGCGCGTGAAGGAGCCGCCACAGCCGGCCCCAGCAATACCGAACCCAACCTCCAGCTCCGCTGGGAGAGCACGCCAGAAAATCCACGAGGCAGAAAAAGGTGCCACGCTCTGCCTTCCAGTGTTACCCACTTTCAGCAGTTACTATGGACAAACGTTTAATTTAGTTCCATTGAAGCCCTTCATTAAATTTTATTTTTTCCTTGCTCAGAAAGGAGGAGGGGAAGAAATGAGACTGAAGCTAACCAACAGGCTCAGCACAATTACTGACAGTACAACTGACCCTATCCTTTTCATTTCTGGCAAGTAATTTTATAATCAGGCATAGAGCTAAAACAGGACTTTTGAACAGTTTACAAATGAATCGCCTCTGTCACATCAACTCTTACTAACTTAAATTTCATCCTTTTCTTGCTGAATAATATTATACCAACAAACATTCAGGATTTCTGAGTTACTATTTTAATGGACTGATCTCTTTACAAAAATGAGCCTTCAAGTAAGATAAGGCAGATGACACCAGAGGGAAGTTTTCCCCTAGAAGACTTGGTATGCTATGCAAAATTTCAAGCAGCTGAAATACTACATCTGTTTGATTTGTACCACTCCCACTTACAGTTCTTGTCCTGACTCTGCTTCGTGTTTCCACCCGAGTCATTGCTTTCTGTGTCGACAGGCGAGCTGCACCGTGGACCTGATTCTGAGCTAAAATAGGGGGGAAAAAAAGCCTTGAGAACGAAGTACAGACATCTCGGTTGTGCTTCCAAATATTCTTGACAGAAGAAATCATTAGGGCTTTTAACTTCTAAAAACCTTCTTCATTTACTTATGTGATACTCCTAGTACGGCAGCAGCAATGATACATAAAGTATTCCTGCATTGTAAGATGTGAACACTAAACACCAGTTGGAAGCACTGGAAGACAAAGGGAAGTATAAAGCCCTGATCCAGAATACTCAGACAATATTGAAAAATAAAAGGGGTAGCAAGGGGAAGGGAAAGGGAAGAAGAAAAGACTACAGTCAATTACTCCATCAAATCATATTTCAAATACTGTTTCATTCAAAAATTAAAAAGAAATGGAAAGAACGCGTGCCTCTTACCAACAGAAAGGCTGGAAGTCTGTGAACTTTGCCCACCCTTTCTCCTCTGGCGTGGTGTTCTCCGGGGCTGCTGAATCCCACACGCTCGACCCAACATCCATGGCAACACAGGGAGTGGGGGGCTTCGAGTTCACGGGCTCGAACACGGCTGTCCACCCCGAGCCTGCAGACACGGAACAGACTGGAAGTCCTATGAGTTTTCAGAAGCTTTCGCCATCCCAAAAACATTCCGAAGTGATCCCAGAGACAAAAAAAATAGAAAGACTATCCAACGGCACTCCTCTGAAACCTGCAGGAAGCTGCCTGTCTCACAGGCTACAGACAAATCCCTCTCCTGATAAATATTGATGTTATCCACCAGAGAAATGCATCAATTAAGAAAAAAGACATTAAGAATGTCTTCGTTCTTTGAGCCACTGATTTTCAGCTGAACTGTAAAAGCACCTCAGTTTCCTGTCAGAAGCTAAGCGGACAGCTTTCAACCATTTCAATCATTAACTGTTTAATTCTGGCAATTACAGGTAAGGAATTGATACATGGATTAGAGTGTTTAAGATCACAGAAGTGGTCTCAAGCAAAACTAAGAACGTGATTTGTTTTTTTACAGTCCCAGTCTATTCCTTATTCATTAGAACATACTTCTATTCCTATTCCCATTCCTTCTATTCTACTTCTATTCCTACAAATCACGTTTTTTTAAAAAGCATTTTTCATTACCTTTTCTCAAGAAAGAGGAAGGGCTGCTGCAGCAAAACTGAGAGTAGGAGAGACCCATCAAGTCTACACTCACTCAAAAACTGAACCAAAATTTGAACCAGCGTCTCTAGAAGGGTAACTAAACTGACGTACACTGTCCACAGGCTGCCATTTGTGCTGTTTATACTGGTTCTTCCTAACAAGAACTGAAAATATCTGAGACTACTAGATGGGTGTAGGGAGCTGATTACTGGAATAAACATGCATTATGCTCATAGTTACAATGCAAAGACATCACCTAGAAAAAAAAAAACATTTTAAAACTGAGAACGTTTGCATCAAACAAGAAACGAACGTTTGGGAAAACATTTTTGTCCCTTTATTCCAGTTGACTGAATTTGTTCTGCTGACGACACTGTGTGTCTCACGAACTTACAGAGCGCTATTTGCATCGTGGGCTGGGAAAAACCCTGTCCCTCTACAGTCCTCCAGGCATCGCACAAACGGCTTTGCAACATGCAAACTAAAACCAGGAAGGCAAGTGGGTGGAAAAGGCAGGTACAGGGAGGGAGGAGATACTTGGCAAGGGTCTGCATAAAACTCTTATAATAAAGGAGTTCATGTCATAATCCTCCACTAGTATTTTGTGCATCAGTATTTGTACAAAAAGAGCTAGTATTGCTATTGTACTTGCTTGTCTTAGCATAACCGAAGCATCCCACCGCTATTCAGAAGAAGCTGCTGGGGCTCAATCTCACTAATATTTCAGAGGCAAAAACCGCAGACAGAAATTTACACTTCGCACATGCACAGTGGAGTTACAGAACAGCCCCAGAAACCTGGCCGCGTGCAAGCTGCTGCTATTCTGCAGAGATGTCACAGATCTCATTTCAAATGAGATGGTGCTCTTGTAAACTCTTTACCTTCAGAGGAGTCAGAGTCTTTCTGCTCAGAAGTATTATTCTTGTTGTTGTTTGCTGAGGAAGGAGGCGGCTGCTGTTCTGCTTCCTCCTCCTCTTCGGAGTCCACACTGCCATCATGATCTCCATTCTCAAGATCACTTTTTGACGAACTCTCTGAGGTCTGAGACGCTCCAAATCTAAATGGTAGAACTCGGAATTAGAAAACCCCTTAGAGCAGCCGGTTCAGCCCCCACCTGCCTCCTCCCTGCCCCTGGGAGAAAGCAGGAACTGCGCAGTGCCCGAGCGATGCTGACGCCTCTCGCGGGGCTGTTTTTCCCCAACAGACAGAAAGCTCGGACAGGCAATAGCAGCTACTTCCACTGAGGTCCCCAAGCGTTTCACTTGTCAGAAGGCATCTGCAGAGTTGCAGTGGGCAATTTGTTGCAGGGACATATTTGGGGCGGGCGATTTGATGAGAGCAGACAAACAGCAGCAAAGGAGGGGAACACTAGTGTGGTACCAATTCTGCCTGTGAGCAAGATGAGCAGTTTATTGACGCGAGCAAATGAACGTGAAGGTCTCGGCCATTTTTCCTGTCTCATTTGAGCGTACTTACAGACTTAGAATTAGAGAAGTAACTTTATTTAATAACTGACTATATCAAAGCGATGACAAATTGTAAATGCTTTGCAATGCCAGAGCTGCGCCATGGGAGGTCACTCATTCTCAGGCAAAAAATGACGTTTCTTCTTTAACATTTTGAAAAAGAATATTCTATTTACTACCCTCGGTCTTACAATTCTTTGAACCTCCTCCTCTCCAAATATGAGGAAATGAGTAAGTTCTAAGTATTTCAAACTAAGGACGGGGTTTTTTAATACTGTGACAATAGACTCAGGAATTAGGTGTTTCCATCATTACTGCTTTCCCTCAAATTGGGTCTTTGTTTCGCATTCAGGACAAATCCTCACCTTTTTGCAGAACTGTGACGTGTAAAGCACTCTGGTTTATGCCAGAAAAGGCCTCACAGCACATAAATAACAAACACTTAACTAAAATGTACAGTTTCACGATATTTAGGAAAGGAACAAAAAAAAAATTTCCATCTTTTTTTTTCACCTTACCGTGTTCTTGATTTAACTTGGGTTGCATAGGTTATCTCCTTGTCTTCCCAGATATCTTCTTCCTCCTCGTTATCATCAAATTGTTGGATCCGTTCATTGCAGCAGGCTTCGAAGAGGGAAGCGTTGGGCTAAAATAATATTAAAAAGAAATCAAATTCCATTCATTCGTTGGAGACAGAAACAAGAACTTCAGTGATGAGGAAGTTCGTAGAACAGCATTTGTACACAACTAAGGTTTTTGCAGGAAGGTGTTTGCATTTGTCTCATTCTCCATCCCAAGTTGGGCAATAAGCAGTGTTCAGCTGCAGAAGAGCAGTAACAGCACAGTCTGCTCAGAAGCAGTGACCCCCTGACAGATCGAGAAAGAAACCCAACAGTATCTCAGCCTACACTGCTTCCGAAACAGCACAACTCCCGCGGGCTCTGTACCCCGCACAGGGACGTCGCGTCGCTGCAGAGGAGGGCTGGAAACAATTCCCTTTGGAACACATCGCAAACTGACCAGCTTGGAGCTGAGGGCAAAGCGATGCCGCGTGTGCAACCTGTCCCACTCGGACTGACGACCTGCTGCGTCCTCCTTGAGCGCTGCAGGGAGCTCCTGAGCAAAGACGCCAACACTTCACTCGCACGCACTCCCCTTCAAACAGAAACCCCTCCACTCTGGAAACGGCAGTTTTCAGACACGGGTAAGTGAGCTGTCCCTGTGAATATACCAACGATCTGACTTCTGGGATGGCTCAGTTAAAAGATTTGACTAAGTGGGGACTTCCAGGTGGTGCAGAGCCCAAAGCAACCGCTGCACTAGAATTCCACTGCGCACAAAAACTGTCTATTTGGGGGAAAAACCCCAAGTTAAACTAAGCATATAAACTGCTCTCGGAGGCGGCAGGCTTGGCTGGCAGATTCAAAAAGAAAACAAATTTTCTGTATCTACAGAGCACTGCCCAGAAGAGAGAAAAAAAAATACTCTTCATAGTTCTGTTTAAGTGAAAAAGGAAGTATTTTAAGACTAAGGAAACCTAAGTCTTTGTATTGACTAAAATAAGCCACTTACACTGTCATCATCGGCATCTATATTGAAGTTTATCTCTGCGATCCTGTCAAAGGGGGCACTGCAAAAAGAAGGGAAAGAAGCGTCAGTGATAATACGGAGCAACAAAGCACTTCTGCAGCCCCAGCACAAGACCAGAGGACAGCAAACCACAGAGACACTTCATGTGACCACTCAGTGCCTTCCGTGTCTGTTCCCTGAATAGTCACTTTTGTGTTAAGTGCAATGGTCTCCTCTCTTTGAGATCAACGATTATTTCAGATTTTCATTCTTAGGTCTGCCTCAATACCTGAGTGCACAACCTTGGTCGTTACCTTCTTGTATTTTGGGGCTTCACGGCACCCACAGCAGCATCTGGCTGTGGCTATTTTGCAACTCTCATGTTGCAACACAAAGCACAAAGGCTACCTTATTTTTTTTTTCTCCAGGTCTCCCCAGCTGAACCATATCTTACAGGAAAAACCCAAACTCATAATTAATTAAAAAAGAGCTGCGGCCAGCTGCTCTGGGATTCCAGCGCTGCGTTCACCCAAGAATTCCGCTGGGCTCCTCAGCCTGGGACAGGGCGCAGAGAGGGGAGCGACTCCTGCAGGGTGGGCACATATCCAGAAACAGGCAGAAGGGACTGCACCCGCCTGCTTTAACGTGGCACAGTAACTTCAGGGAATCTTAGCGTACCAGTGGCTCAACAACCCCGATGCATTACTAAGACAGGTTTGCAGCAAAAATCATTAAATAACCCAATTTCTGATTCAGACTTAAGAGTGTCCATTGTGAGAACAGCAGAGGGTGCTACAGGTCAAAAAACTCCAACTTACTAACGCAGTTTGGGTGGATGCACTATTCTTCACCATATCTATGTATCTCTAAGTTTTGACAGTGTTATTTTCTTGTAAAGACAGCTGTTCAGTTAGTATAAAATACTGTTATGCACATTACCAGGACATTGAAACATGATTAATACTCCTTAAAATATTCAAATTCCTATTTGCAGTCGTTCTCAACAGCTGGAAAACAGGTGACAGGGAGCAGCATTCTCAGAATATTCAAGACCAGAACAGTTTTACAGTATATTCTTCTCTTCCAGTGACAAACACAGAGAAGTCTAGCACACCTCAGTGTGCTGATTTTGTTCAGTTTTACCTTCATTTTCAAAATGGACATTAGCTACCTTCAGCAGCTCCTCACATAAACTCCCTCTTCCCCTCCACCTACACACTCAGAAGTTCAGTATTTGCTGCTATCTGATAAGAAGATGAAAGTGTATTTTAGTTTTAAAAAATGCGTAGAACTAAGTAATGCACGTTGAGTTAAACTCGCCTTCTAGTCTGGAACTTCTTGGCCTTATTAAAGATCTGGACATGTACAATACCAGAGAATAAAGATGAGAAAACCGGAGTCCAGAATCTTTCTCCATGTTAGAATATGGTTCCCAGCCATCTGGCAAACACCCTAACGGAGCTCCTAAGACCCCATGGATCTTATGACTCTCTACTTTGATTCATGCTTGAAAGCAACTCTGAAGTGGCCAAAGTACTTCCACATTGTCATTTCATTTAAGGTATTTCACGGAGCCCAGTAGTTGCTAAAAATACTGTCTGAGCGGAACCAGTAACAGAATCCTCAATAAATCAGATCTGGAGCAGCCACAGCGATGTGGCACACCCACAGCTTTCTGGGCTAAAAGCTTCCCGTTTCTGTCTGGACGGCAGGACCGCAGGATCCTGCAGCTCTTTGCAGAGCAGCCCCAACATCTGCTGCCCTGCGAGTGCCGGCCCTGGGATGGCTCGTACAGCAGGTACTGCCACGTGCCCTACCTGTCCCCTCGGAACACAAGTAATTCCTTTGAGACGAACACTGACACAAGACAGAAGTGGATGGGCAAAATCGATGAGCAGGAAACACACTGGGTATCCTCCTGGAGCGCTCTTCTGTCAAGAAATGTGCTCTAAATGGTTACAATTTCTGAACAGTTATGGCCAAGCGGGAGAATTACAGTCCCAGTAATTTCCTGCGCTACAGTTTGTAAGGTGAGAAGATGAGCTGCAGTTTTAATTAGATTCCAGTAGCTCTATAAAAGCTGAACCACTTCCCAACACTGAATTCAGTAAGCTGCGTAACATTAAATCCACCTCTATCTGCCTTCTTTGGGCTGTTATTTGCTCCTGCCTTATCTAAGCTTCCTTATTCCTAAGAGAGAAAACGGCTAATTTTTTCCATGGACTTCATCAGAACACTGTTCTTTCTACTCCTAATTTCAATAAGGACTTAATGCCACCAGAGAATATCTGTGTAATTGCCCAGAGTTAGCTCTAATGCTTTGCTTTCTGTGCAATTACATTTATTCTAGAATATGGCTGGATAATAATTCTGTGTTCCATTAAAAATATTTCTCTTCAAAATGAAGAAGCACTTCTCCTTGGTTCTGCAACTGTCTTTGGAGAGCGGAGGTGGTCTCCTATAAAAAGAGAACAAGGTCAGCTCTTTTCCAAGCCATCGATGAGCCTTCATTTGATTCAAACCAAAGGAGGAACACAGTGAGGTTCATTTAAAAACCTGAACTAGAAGAAGAAAGATTAGTCGCAAAGAGGCTTAAACGCTGAAGTTTTATAAACTTACTTGATATTATCATCCTGATCCGCAAACTCCTCATCGTTAAAGCCAAACTGATCCACAAAGTTAGCTGTCATCTGCTGGATCTGGTACTCGGAGAAGGCCTGAGCAACAGAAGTCCAAAGACACTCAATTAAGCTGGCGGAAAGCACATATTCTAAAAAGCATTAAAATCAGAGAAAACTGACAAACTTTGAGAAATCACCTACTCCAAACCCCTTTCTCAAAGTGGGATCTCAAACCGACTGTTCTCAGACAGACTTCTGCAAGTCCTGGACAGATGCTTCTCTGACCTGCTCTTAACTTCTTCCAAAGAGAGGTCGGAAATTTTCCTATGAAACCATTTCTTGGCTTCATTATTCTGTTAGAATGTTGTATCGGGGTTTTTTCATTTAGAACCATAGGATTGTCTAGGTTGGAAGGGACCTTTAAGATCAAGTCCAACCATTATCCCAACACTGCCAAGCCCACCACTAACCCACGTCCCTCAGCACCACCTCTACACGTCCTTTAAATCCCTGCAGGGATGGCGACTCCACCACTGCCCTGGGCAGCCTGTGCCAGTGCTTCACAACCCTTTCCAGGAAGACATTTTTCCTAACACCCATCCTAAACCTCCCCTGGCACAGCTTGAGGCCGTTTCCTCTTGTCCCATTGCCTGTTCCTTGGGAGCAGAGACCGCCCCCCCCTCGCTACCCCCTCCTGTCAGGGAGCTGTAGAGAGCGAGAAGGTCTCCCCTCAGCCTCCTCTTCTCCAGGCTGAACACCCCCACGTCCCTCGGCCGCTCCTCATCAGACGTGTGCTCCAGACCCCTCAGCTCCGTTGCCCTTCTCTGGACACGCTCCAGCTCCTCGGTGTCGCTCCTGAAGTGAGGGGCCCCAAACTGAACACAGCACTCGAGGTGGGGCCTCACCAGTGCCGAGTACAGGGGAACAATCGCTGCCCCAGTCCTGCTGGCCACACTGTTCCTGACACGGGCCAGGGTGCCGTTGGCCTTCTCGGCCGTTTGTTTGTTTTCCCCTGATGCAATTTGAAGTTTGCCTTGCTGCAGCTTAAACCCACCACGGCCCTCAAGAAGGTACTTTTCACTTCCTCTAAACCCCTCTTCCCTGCAGGATGAGGCACACATCTCCACATAATCTTGTCTTCTCTTGACCAAGTGGGCCAAATTCTTTCAACTTTTCTTCCTGTACCATGTTCTACACCTCTGATCATTCTCATTAGTCCCCTCCAGCCCACCTTTTGCTAACACAAATCACCTTTGAAGTTCACTGCCTCCAACTGGGCATTCACCAAGGAGAATGGGAAGATCTTTGAGACAACACTCCCCCCTCTCGTACGTTTGGTTTCCCGCAGCAGCTTGGGTCCTCCGTTTCTCAGCTCGTGTCTCAGGGTAACTGCCCAGATACGCTTTTGGTCACGTACTCGCCTAGTCATCCGTGCCTCATTCTCTATTCATGAAAAGAATTGCTTCTGCCTCCAAATAGAATCTCACACTTGCTCTTAGGCAGTGCGGGGTTTTTTCAGATCATTTCTCCTATTTGGAGGATAATTCTGAATACCGGTAGGTAGCCCGCTCCTGCTCCTGCTCCTGCTCAGCAATTCACACATGTGTCTCTGCAGCTGCACTTTGTCGTGACTCTGCTGCAGGTGATCCGAAGTACCCGCGTTCCTGCCTGAGGAGCTCTGCAGGCTCCTGTCAATACTTCTATTGATACTTGTCACAACAAAAGACAAAGCAATTTTTTTTTTTTTAACAAAGATACTGCATTTCCTCTTTTTAAATGCACTTTCTAAGTATCAGCTGAGGAAAAGAAAGGTATTTGTAATGTCAGAGTAGCCAGTTAAGAGTATTTGGACAAAAGAATAAATATAAACTATTTTCAGCTCAGTTTTACCCTTAACTAGAAGATTCCAGATTGAGACTGTCTTTTTACTCCCTGCAGGTAACTTCCTACTACGAGGTCGAAATTTGTATGTTCTGCTAATGCTCTTCACGTTCTCAGCATCAAAAAAGGTTGGAAGAACTTGTCTAAGTATTTTATCCTGAAAAGCAGCTTCCATACATCCGATGGAGCTTCAGCAGACTACCTCAGATTTTGAGGACCTTGAGATCTTTGCTAAATACAAGCGAACCCTTAATTACCACCCCTTCCCCGACGGCAAGGCTTTTTACTGCTCTCACTGCTACTGCTCGCTGCTCTTCACTGCTAACGTTTTAGTACAGCGCGCTCAGTTTTTAACAGAAGTCTGCAGAGCCCCAGAGGAAGCAGAACCCCTCTATAGGCTGCAGCTCTACCATGCATAGGTGATGCGTGCGCCCTTCTTGGCTGGGAACTACCGCAACTCACCGCAGCTGGTCTACAGCACCAGGACCACCCAGCCCCTCGTGTGGGGAGAACCAGGAAAAGAGCACGAAATACGCAGTGCCCCATAGAAAGGTCAGACACATCGGGTTATGTGGGACGCGCACGCAGTCTGAGCCAAATTTATCCCCAGTTGGAGTCTAGACCACCTAAGTAACTATACTGGAAAAACACAAGAGCTGAACACACTAAATTTAGGGTAAAATTTAGGGAGCTGCTCTATACCGGGTTGGATCAAGGGTGAGTATCAGAGAAGGAAGCTTCCCAGGAACAGTGAAGGACATGTTGTCAACTCACCTGTTGGAGGGAAAGTTCATTGGGAAAAGCACTCTCAATGTCTTCATCCTCACTGGACGAGTGCAGATGGTGAGTGCTCACCTGAAGAAAGTACAAAAAAATAAGCACAAGTGAAAGCTAAGAAAGCTCAAATACTTTTGTTCTACACATATAATCAAAGCCCAAACTCCTCAGAAGACAGAAACTGTCCCAATGAACAACACAAACGTGGACTAGAGTTTACCAACGCGTATCAGAGCTGCTCCTGCTCCTTGAAGAACTATTATGGAATATGTCTTCTACAAACACTCTGCCCTTATAAGCCTACTTCATAAAAACAAGCAAAAGGAACAAAACAACCCAGCAGTATCTCTTTTTTTTTTAGTTAAAAAAAGTCCAGAAGGTAGGCGGCCCATCCGAAATATGCACAATATCACTGTTCTTACCAAATCCACTGTATTCCTCCTGTTCGTTTCCGTCAGCGTCTCTTCTACAAAACTCTCCCATCTCCCTCTGCAATCTTCAGGCAGCTCTGTAATACAAAGGTCACCATAAGGATTACCACAACGCATGAGAAGGATCAAGGCCAGTCAATTAGCCCCACTGGTTACCTGGAGGCTTCTGGGCAGACACACCCACACATGAGCTAAGTAATGCGTGCGTTATACAAGTGCACTGCAAAGACAATTACATTTTACTCCTGATTTTCTAAAAATGGTAAATTCTGCAGAAAAAGGAACATCTTTTATTAGGCCAACCAGTAAGGTATTGCTGTTCTTAAAACCTTGCCTCACTGGAGTTACAGTGGGCTAAAGACACAAAACTTCTACAGCTTTCTGAAAACCAGTGTACACGTGACAAGTTCTACTTTTTTCTTCCTTTTCTTTCCTGGTGATGGTGGTGGGTTGGCCCCAGCAACTAAGCACCCACCCAGCTGCTCACTCAGTCCACCCACAGCAGGATGGGGGAGAGAACTGGGAGACCAAAAGGGGTAGGGGCCGACCTGCTGGAGAGCAGCTCTGCTGAGAGGGACCGGGGAGTCCTGGTCAACAACAGGATGGCCATGAGCCAGCAGTGTGCCCTGGTGGCCAAGAAGGCCAATGGCATCCTGGGGTGCACTAAAAAGAGCGTGGCCAGCAGGTAGAGGGAGGTCATCCTCTCCCTCTGCTCTGCCCTGGGGAGGCCACATCTGGAGTGCTGTGTCCAGTTGTGGGCTCCCCGGGACAAGAAGGACAGGGAACTGCTGGAGAGGGTCCAGCAAAGGGCTACGGAGATGCTCAGGGGATTGGAGCATCTTTCTTATGAGGAAAGGCTGAGAGCCCTGGGGCTGTTCAGTCTGGAGAAGAGAAGGCTGAGAGGGGATCTCATCAACGCTTATCAATATCTAAAGGGCGGCTGCCAAGAGGATGGGGCCAGACTCTTCAGTGGTGCCCAGCGACAGGACAAGGGGCAACGGGCACCAACTGGAACATGGGAAACACCGTCTGAACATGAGGAAAAACTTCTTGNCGCCTGGACGCCGTCCTGTGCCACTGCTGGAGGTGGCCCTGCTCTGGCAGGGGGGGGACTGGGGGAGCTCCAGAGGGCCCTGCCAACCCTGACCTGTGTTTCTGGGATTCTGTGAAAAGTGAGAAAAACTCATGAGTTGAGATAAAGAAGGCTTAATAAATGGAGAAAAGAGGAAAAAAAAACCCCAAACCAAGTGATGCAAAGGCACTCGCTCCACACCTCCCACCAGCAGACTGATGCTCAGCCAGTCTCCGAGCAGGAGCTACCTCGGAAAGACTGTGCCCCCAATTCCCGCTGCAGAGAACACGGCATGGACCAGAGCCCTTCAGTCAGCCCAGGTCAGGGGTCCGGCTGTGTCCCCTCTCAGCCCCTTGTCCGTGCCCGGCTGCCCCCTGGCGTGGGGACAGAGTGGGTAAAAGGAAAAGCCTGAGCTCTGGGAAGCACTGCTCAGTTAAGAGCCAAAATGCTGGTGCGCTCTCAACGCTGTTTTAGTCACAAATCCGGAACGCAGCACCGCACAGCTGCCATGAGTAAAGCTATCTTCATCCCAGGCAGACCCAGTACAGTAAAACAACAGAGGGAAATAACCCTGACTCGGGAAACTTTCAGTCTTTACTAAAATATTTATGACTTCTCAATTTTCACATAGATCTGACAACACACCGAGTCACTATATTACCATTTTATATGTTCGTTAGATGCCAGAAATGGAAACTCAGGCCGTATTTCTGCTCATTGTTTCCCTTAATAGATGCAGATGGAAAATCTTATCCCCTCTCACACAAAAACGTCAGACACAACTAGTTCTCAAAATCAAGTCCGATGAAGACATGATGGACAAAGCCCGGCAACGCGAGTATCTCCGGCACAGCGGAGATGTGGGGCCTCTGGGATCATTCACTCTGGTGTCTCTCCTCCCCAGACAGGTGTAAGAATAAGGAAGTGTAGAAACACCAGCTATAAACACCACCCCGGAATGCTGTAAATAAACACTATAAATGTACACATAAACGCAGATGAAAAGAAGCATTCTTTGGCACAAAAAGGATACCTTCAGACTCTGGCTGCAAAAACAACGTTCCAACAATTTCAATGTAACTGTACGAAAACAAAGAACACCCAAATTTGGTCTGGACATTCTTTTAAGGTATGGGAAATATTTAACTAGAAATCCTTTTCATTATAAAAGGGACTCTCGTGAAATACATGCAATAAAAGTCTTCCCAAAAGGCCTGCAAGCATTACCTAATCAAGGGGGGAAAAAAAAAGGAATGGAGAAAGTAGCACATACCTTTAATGAACTCACTAATTTGAGTCTGCATGGGGCCCTTCTCCATGTTCTGTACCACAGCGTTGGCTATCCGGGTAAGGTGGCCCATGTTCCCTCGCCTCATTCCACCTTCTGCCCTGCAAAGACAAAACAGCCAGTAGCAACGTAGCCGGGCACCAGGAATGTCAGGGTCAGAGTCGCGACCACGACACGCTGAGAGCTCCCCGCTGCTGCAGCAGCCCGACGCGGGTACCCCGACTCCAAGCAGGGTCAGGACAGGCAGCGCAGCGCACAACCAGCGGGAATGCAACGGCAAGCATTAAGGAGATGAATTCAAGAGAACAAACAACACTAATCTCCAACCGTTAGATTTCCCCCTTACAAAACAAAGCATAAGCAGCTAACGCTAAGTCCAACAGTCTCTAAGTCACTTTTCTTTGACTCTTCATTGGTTCTCCCTCACTGGACAGCAAAGCAGCAATCTCAAAGTCGGGGGATGAAGCGCCTGAAATAATTTTGCTTTCCACAACATCCAAAGGAGAACTGATGAGATTTGGGAAGGAAAACGTAAACCCTAGTGGCAGATTCCTGGTAAGAAATTTCACAGGACGACGTTCAGAAAAAGCATTTCTGCCTTTGAACTGGCAGGCGCTGGAAAGAAGCACAGACAAAGCTCTTCCACACAATGCTATTATTCACCGTAACACCAAGCACATTAACGTATCCCACATCATGAAGTCAAACTCAGAAATTCTGATTTCTTGATGTAGCCCAAGGAGCATGCAAGGGTGACTCAAGCCACCATGAAGAGAACTGGTGGGTCAGAATGAAACTAAACAAAAATAACCCCCTTACAAACGGGGTGACAAGAAGTTTCCACCTCTTTTTACTACGTGTCCGGCTGTAAAACAAAGGTTTCCTTTTGAGATGCTAACAGAGCCAACGCGTAGTAAAAAATTTAATTTTTCCTTGGGAGAGAGTAAGATGCTGAACACATCGGAGTTAATTTTGAGCTGGCAGGCAGTGCTCGTGCCAGTTCTTCCTCACCCTCACTTGGGGGCTTTGGTGCAGCACCCCAAGGCGATGGGGCGAACGCAGCAAAGCCATCGGGCAGTACCAGCTCTCCTTACCACGGGCAGTTACAGCTACATTTACAGCTTTTTCTATGCCCCCCCTCCTTGAAAAGTGTAATCCTCACCTCCCAAATCTCTAAAAAGGTTAAGTTTATCCCAAAATTATCCACTAGGCTTTCCCCTAATGTTGGAGCTGAACAGATGCACACGAGGAGGCTGGATGGTTTGGGAAAAAACCTGCCTTACCCCTCCACATGTTCCTGTTCCAAAAAAACAGAGTGCAAAGCCAGTACAAACTGTATCTGTACATGTCCTGTAACGAGGACAGCGCTCTAACCCCAAACTCAGGGTTTAAAGCTGTTCAAATGAAAGGAACACCTGGAAAGGAGTTCCCAGCGCTAAGCTGCAGCCTCCTGCACACAGGCTCACGGCAGCTTCTGTCGCACCCCAAACCACCAGGAGAGCAAATGTCCCAGCCCGGCCCCACGGCACTGCCGGGAGCACCAGTGCTGCGAGCCCAGAGGCCCCCCCAGCCCCCCCGAGGGCAGCCGGGTCCCCCCAGCCCCACTGAGAGCAGCGCCCAAGCTCTGGAGGACACAACCTGCGGGTAGATGGGGTGAAGGGAGACAGCACTGTCCTGCTGCTCTCTATAAAAACACGTTGTCCAGCACACTTGCAAAGCTCAGCTTTCTCAAAAATTTAAAGAGTTCCGGGAAAAAAAAGCAATGTAAAGCAATGTTGTATTTGTCTTCTTCAGCTGCATACACTGGGAGGACCAACACAAGGCTTTTTCTGAGCTGAGCAGTCGGTGACATGCTGCTGGAACGCAGCCAGCAAACATGCAAAACTAACTTCTGTTTCAACACTTTTAAATACTTTTTATCAGCCGTGCCACAATTGGCGGTTACTACATTTACACGAACACGAAGGCAAAGGAAGATGTGCTACAGTAAACTGACGTTTCCCATAAAGTCACACCGCTGACCAGACTTACATTATTTTAAATTCTAATTACCTGGGCAGATCAAATGGACTGCAGTACAAGAATTACGTGGGTTACCTGAAGTTAAATTCCAGTAGTTACGAAGTCCTTTATCAAGAACATATGGAGTAACTAAAACTAAGAGAACCCATGGGGAAATTCCATAACCCGACAGGAAAATATATTACAGCCATTCTTGCTGATGATTTTTAAGAAATGATTCCCAAGCTCTCAGTTTGGAATCTCTGACCCTGGGGGTCCTGGTGCTTGACTCCTCCCAGAGCGCATACAATAATCTTCATATAAACTCAAACTTCTGAAAGCACACCGTCTGAGATACCTCTCTGCTAACCCAGGATTTTTTCTTGCCATTAAAATTCTTTCCAATGAGTGACTGGTACTGTTTGGCATGAAATATGTATGAGCTTCAGTTCCTACCTAATTTAATTAGGAAAACCCTTAAGCGGCAACCACAGATATTTCTGTTACCTACAAACCTGAGCACAGCAACAGCTGTGCAATGAAACTACCAGCAGAATTCGTTATCAACAGCCCAAAGGGTTGCAAGAGGGAAAAGACAAAAAAGAGCCCAACCAAACCAAAACAACAACAAAAAAAATCAAACCAAAACCCAACCTACCAACTATGGCCTGACAGTACGCCTAAAATAATCACAGTGGCACTGCAAAGCACCTTGAAGCCATAAAGAGCTCAAAATAGTGAGGGAGGACCAAAACATTTAGAAGGACAAAGAAACTGAAGCCTAGACAATATTCTCACTTTAATATGTTTTAGGTTTTTAAAATTGTTTAGTCCTTATAATCATTACAATCAGCATGAAATCCAAGTGTTTTATAAATTTAGAATATTACATGCAGGGCAAATCTGGGGCAAAAACACTTGCCCACCTCAGTCTCCATACAGTTGCTCACCCTAGGGACAGCAGAATCATGTGTTTTTTTAAAAAATGTTAATATCGTATGTAATGAATACGCTATGTAATTTCCTGGGAAAGCAAGAATTGCTGTATTTGGGTTGGGATGTTATAAGCATTTTAAAAAAATCATGCTTTCAAATTATATGCCTATTTGGTGAATTTGCTTTTTAACATGCAGATAATCCTAATTCCAAGTCACAACCGAAACCCAAACCATTTCAGACACCATTAAATCGTAGATTATGCAAATAATTGGAAGACCATTTCAAGGCAATATTCTAAATCCGCAGCCCTAGAACAAGGGCCTCCTGAACCCCAAATCCCTTACTGGATTTTGTCGTTGGCTTCCCAGGCATCCAATATCCTCTGCACCAGGCAGCACTTCTGGAACAGCTACACGGGGAAAAAAAGAGACAGAAAGAACATTTCACAAGCTTGCCAAAGTAAGACTCATGCCGTAGGAAGCCTGTACTGAACTAGAGTTACTTCTGTTCATGCCTTCACTCCTACTGAACAAGAACTTAAAGTTCAGCACTTATCTTTCCCAAGAGCTCAAGTTTCTTCTTTCTCATTTTTTTTTTCTCAGAGGATCCAGGGGAAACAGCAATACCTACAAACAGCTCCAGCCTGCCTTTGGGCTTCACGGGGGCAGCAACGGCCAACACCTCACAAACTGACACTTTACAATTTCACATTTACAAGCTGTCATTTTCACAAACACAACAAAAACTGTTCCTCAACTGGGCCACCATGCAGAAGCTAGCATGCAGTCAGCTAGCTGTAGTCCAAGGTTTACACACATCTTTACTAAAAAAATTAAATAAAAATGGATTCACGAGCCCATCAAATGAGGTGGGTGGTATGTTTATTTTGTAATCGGATGCTAAAAAAAATTTACAAAAGCAAATACACTTCCATCCAGAACTGACAGAACCATGTTATACCTAGACACTTTCAAATGAGCTCCTCACTCCTGAACAGTCCGTACACCGTTTTCTTTTTAATGCGTATCCAGGCTCAATCAGTCAGTCTAAAATTCTCAGGTGACACGACCAGACTTACGTGAGTAACCATGATATTCTCCGTATTGTTTTCTGAAGTCTCTGTGTTCTCTGTGGGCACGTTTCCATTCAGCACCTCTTCTTTGCTCTCCAGCTCATTAGTGGTAGTTTTTCCCTCTTGCACAGAGTGTGAGAGAATAGCTGCTATGGACAACTCCACTTGGAAATGCAAAAAGTTATTCCATGTGTATTTAAAAAATAAGTCCTGGAACAAAATGAGAGACAAAGAAATTCACTCTAGATACATCTTCCTGTTCTCAACAATCAAATGATATTAGAACAGTGCCCAGGTAGTTGTTTAACCAGCAATTCCACTAAAACAAATCTACTTATATGCCGCAGTATCTACTCAGAGCTGAACGTGCTCTCGTTGTTCTGCTGTAACGTACGCTTTCCAGTAAACGGAGCACAATGGAAATACTCTCGTACACAGCTGGGGCTCACAGCACAGACACACCGAAAAAAGAATGTGATCTCTTCCGTGGCTAAATTAATCATAAGAAAAATATCAACTAAATAATTTCTAAGTATAAAAATAATTTTCTGACAGACTGCCCAGGCTATACTGGCAGTTTTCAGAACACATCCCTGTTCACAGCCAGACAGAAAGACCATCTCTCAGCATCCCCAGAGCTCATACACACAACGCACCCAAGCTTTCTCAAAGACCAGATTATTTTGCATACACACTACTGAAGCAATAAATGTGAAGCATGAGGTTCAGCTCCAAATACCAAGCAACCGTATTTGCATTACAAAAGCTGTTCTGAGGATGGATGTTCCCACTTTCAGCAGATCAGAAAAATAATCACACACCGGCACGCATGAAACAAACTACCTTGCGCTGAACAGATGACAGGGAAAGCAAAACTGTTCCCAGTGTAAAGTTATTCCCCCTCCCCCCGTTCTCTCCCACTGTGTTACTCACAAGTAATAAGTTCATGGTACTGAGTCTGCATAGTTCCTGATTAATACTGGGAGTGTTTGTGTGAAGCAGAGCAGCTATTAGACGAGATCCATGAAGACGAGCGTTCCCCAGTGGCTCCTCCAAGACACCAATTGTAGTTAGGATTGCTGTTTTCTATCAGGGAAACAGATAACGAGTACCTCAACAAAGATCGGCATTTCCGTGGGTGTATATGTACAATGATTTGACTAAACGTAACCAGTTCATTTCATAAACATTCTCCGCAGGTAAACCTAAACCATCTTCCCACCCAGAGGACAGTGTCGTGTGACCACTGTGAGACTTGTACTTCCAAAACTGAAGATTAAAATCGAAATATTCATGAACATAGTTCGTTTCTCCTCACCCCCCCCTCCCCATCTTTACACAAACCACCAGTCCCAACACAGCTCTGCTTCTTGGTTTTACTCGAATTCAACGGCATTCAAAATTCCCGCTGCCTAGTCCCTAGAGCACCCGAATTACAAATTTTAGGAGTGAATTTTTCTTCAAAAGACGTTTGTCTGTTCCAGCACGTGGCGCTTTTAGAAAATACCCAGGAAGCCTGTGTAGAAGGACAGCGAAACCCTGAAATCGGGTCAGGAGCGATTTGCTCCTGAGAAAGGCTGAGATGCTTCACCTTGGGAGGGCTGAGCAGCAGCTGGTGGAAATCCTTTAGCCGGGGCTCAATCCCGTGTAAGATGCTGCTATTGACAGTGTAAGACCTTTCAAATCCCTGAGTGTATGAGTCCATCAGTCCTTCCACTCTGCAAAGAAGAAAAGCACAGCAGTTGAGATTTGATAAAAATCTTAAAGGGGTCTCCAGTCAGGCTGTCCGGGTCGGTCATTTCCTCTGAAAAATAACTATGAATATGAAAGACAGTAATTTCCAGCTACTGACTATAGTCACATAGCTACACTATATTAATATATCATTACAAGATGATATTCACGTAGTCAAACCTGCAAATGAGACGAGTGGGAAGACAGAGAATAAGCTGTCTGCAGAGCTGACAAATTACTGAAGTGCCTCCCAGTTTTTAAAACTTCCCAAACATTTGAAAAGCAGATTACATCAGGAAGAGTTAACTATAAACATTTGTTAAAAACTGTAACCCTTCAACAAGCGTTCCAAAAGAGGCACATAAATACAGCAACCAATGAAAACCTTGAGCAGGCATGTAGCTGTGCTCGCAACCCTCAAGCAGCGAATCACAACAACTATTACTGGCCCCTTCCATGGGCAAAGCCACCCGGGAATAACAAACGCTTTCATTTCAGGGGTGCCACGCAATTCCAGCATGGCAGAGTGGGGCAGGCAGGAACCCCTGAGCCTCCAACTCGTACCTCTTCAGAGGCCCTGGGCACAAGGCACAGCAGATTTAGCATCTCAACTTTTTGCTTTTAACTCTGCACACGACTTTCTGACTAGCAACTTGTTTGCTCAGTGCCATCTCCTGTCCTCCTCACCAGTACCCCTTCCCAGTCTTCCCCTGCCTCCTTCACTCTTCCTTATTTTCTCCTTTTTTAGAAACTGAGATTTGCAGTGTCTCCCTTCCTCCCCAGAACTCTTTTGCCTCCATCTCCACAAAAAAGAAATAAAAGGCGGATATAATTTTAAAAAACAAAATTAAAACTCTACAGCCACATATATATATGCGCAGCCATCATCACACCAATTACGCACGATGCCCCGTTTCCTCCCCTGCCCTGCACACATTCTGCTGGAAGGTCTCCGGCACACGTGCGAGAGAACCAGCAGGGCCCACAGGAGAGCCCAGCTGCCAACTGCTGCAACCGCCACCAGGCGCATCAAAAATCAAACAGCTCTTCTTGCAACTCATTTCCAGACAGCGCTTCACACTAGGCCAACACGTTCCCTTTTTGGCCTAAGTAAAACGAGACCGGAGTTCCTACAATTGTCCCTGCAAGAGAAGCAAGTGCCACCTTACCCAGAGCGCCTTGTTTCCAGCAACGTCAGAAGAACTTGTGTTCCGTTCACTATGCAATTTTCCGTCTGCTCTCCATCAAACATGTTCTTCAGGAGCTGCTCCACACACTCCTGCCTGTTGATCAACACACACACATTAGCAGTGTAACAATTAGAAGCATTTGGCCATTGCTTTAATCACAAAATATNTTTTTTTAAGCAAGAATAAAGACTTTCCTCTCTGAAGTCCCATATGACAACAATGGCTCTGCACCAGGTTTTGGAACTTGCTTACTCATCACTAAGGCAAGCCCTGGTTACAGACACCCAGACTCCAAACCAAACTGCTGTTCCCCTTTATCAACAGGATATACCTCTTAAACTGCAAGTCAACCCAAGTGTTAACGCGGCCAAACTAATTCATTAAAGCCAACACAAAGCAGTTAGCTGATAGTCTAGTGTTATCCCTCAGAATTGCAGAAGACAGACAACAAAGAGTGGAAGTTGACCCTTCCCATGTGCTGCTGGCAGAAGATGATCCAGGACCTGGGAATGGCGGCCAACAAATGCAAACTGTAAATAATATGCATGTTTTTAGTAGTCTTAGCTATTACCTCCTTGAAATATTTTAATCTTCGAGCCCTTAAAGCAAGATAAGATGCCTTCCAAACACCGACAGGTTTGGATCCAGGTAGAGGGATCACCAAGTAACGTGCTGAAGACGGCTGGTGGCAGAATGAATAACGACACTGCTCCGTTCTAGTGTTAAAAATTATTCTGACCCTCAAGCATGGCCTCAGAATTGAAGAATAATTACGACAAAGGGAACAGCCTCCATCTCTCTCTGCTATTTACCCGCTAAATGAACGACTGATACAAAGAACGCAAGGCTGAGGGTGGTACTGTTGTTACCCATGTACAGCCACGGGGCTGCAGCAGCGCCTGCTTCCACCTCTGCCCCCCGACGAGTTCTGTGGGGGTTAATGACAGTTCTCCAAAATCCCGTACCCAGCAAGTGCCTTTCGTCACTTGCTATGTCACATGTCCAGCTAAAAACAGTATTACTCAAGTTCACAGTGTAATTTTTACTATTTTCTAACATTTGAAAAAATCTCATTTACATTTTTATAAATAAAATATGAGATAAAAATGTAAAATACATGAATAATGCAGGAGATAAAATAATTTTAGTAAGCAGCATCTAAATACACTCCATCAGCACAAGAGGCAGGAAAACGAAGTAACAGCTTACTGTAATTAACCGAATTCGCTGCTATTGCATACAGCCAGCAGTTATTGAAAATCCAGATTTGGTATTTATGCTGTAACCCTGATCACGGCTCTTTCTTGCCGTACCGGCTGATCATTAATTCATGACTCAGAGATTAAAAAAAATATCCAAAGATCAAAAAAGGTTACCAGGAATGCTCGGAGAAATCGGCCAAGAAAAGTTATGAGATGTGTAACATTCAGCAGAACTTGTGCAAAAAGTCATTTTTATTCAAAATATTTTTTCTTCTAAGCAGTGAGGTGGTACAATGACTTTTAGAAAGGCTTTTTGAAAGTGCAAAAAAACTTTTGTTTCTCTCGTGGAAGTTACAGGTATTACTTGAAAATGTGTGAGGGGCATACGCAGAGACCAGCAGGGAGAGCGAGGGGAGATCACGTGAGTGACGTACTAGCCCGACTTCAAATTGCCACTTTGTCTAATTCTTCGTATAATCAAGGAAGCTTGCTTAAATTCTGCCACTGGTGTCACAGAGGCTCTCGCGAAAGACCACGGGCAGCGCTTTTCTGCCCCCCTCCCAGCAGGGCTCTGCATCCCTCTCCGAAACTACTGAGAAAGTCTGAAACTACCGAGAAAGTCTAAAATTACGGAAAAAGTCTGAAAGTACTGCGTTCTCCACAGCCCACCACAGTGACCACGACCCTCGTCAAAGGTTCCCAGGTGAAACGACCAGGCTGGATGCTCATCTCCAAACTTCAGAGGGCTCAAAACTGGTAGAGGCTCCGCACCCAGGGCCGCGGGCTGCACTGAAAGGCCACCACGTGCTGTTCCCGGAGAAAACACCCCATCGGGCCATGGGATCTGCCTTGTTCCTGCAGGCGCGGCGAAGGAGGTGAAGCGCCGAAGAGCGAGCACTGCCTTGCAGGGGCAGAGCTACGAGCCAGGGCCGGGGATGATCCGCAGAGCCGGCGGCTTTTGGGCGCTGGTGTGCAGCACGACACGTGTCACACATGTCACACGCGTCGGCTCCTGTCCCAGGAGCTGCCCCCGATACTCCCGCGTGAACTGACAGCTCAGAATCAGGAGAAAATAACAGCAATGGCACCAGAATTAAGAAAGCTCTGGGCTGACAAAAACATGTAAAAGAGGAATTTTAAGCCCTAGTGATACATGCTGTATTACTCATTGCAAGTCTCTTCTTTCATTCCTTGTCTGTCAAAATGGCTCCTTTGGCCTAAAAGAGCTTTTTTTTGGTTTTAATCTCATGTTGAATCTCCAGTAGATGTTTTTAGGTTTGAAGACAATATAGGAAGTGGTAAACACACTAATGCAGGGCATTTAAAACTACATTACAAAGAGCAAAGAAACAATACAGAGCAAACAGACTAAACTTGAAAAATCAACATTTTCTGGTGCAGAACTCACACTTAACATTATTGGGGAAACAACTCCTAATAAAAATACTCTTTGAATGTGCCAGCTTCTCATCAATTTTTTCCCCTCAGTAATAATACAGAAATCAGCTCTGGATTTAGGAAAAAACCCAACTTCAAATGGAAAAAATGCTTCCAACCTTCACTCAAGCTGCCTGGCCACACAACCACAGGTTCTGCTCAGGAGCGCTGAGCCCCACTAGCACGGACCGCGGGCGCCCTCACACCCTTGGTTCAGGGGACACCTACCAAACGTAACTTAAAAATCTGAAATACTCCAAACGCTTCTTCGCCGACCGCACACTAATACCATTTTATTACGAGATTACATCTTTTGAACAACTCAACACACCCAACAGTTTCCAGGCGATGGAATTCCCTAGGTTCCCCTCCCCACAATTATTTCCGTGACAGCCAACCTTTCATACCCTATACAAGACCGTGGGAAACATGACAGAACACTTAGGAACCAAAACAGCTTTCTATTTTTTCCAGCCAAACTACCAGGCCTAATAAAGAACACCAACATCTCTATTTACAAATCCTTCCCGCAACGTTTATCAATCAGAAGGCAGAAAGGATGAACCAATTATGTATCTGCATTGTGACACGTCGTCTCCAATTAAAGCACTGCACAACGTTTCTGAGCCACGAAGAGAGCTCGCGATGGCCCCAGGTGACAGGGCTTGCGGGAAAAACGAGGAGCTGACACGAACTCTGATGTCTCAGGGGATCCCCGGGGATGGTGCACAGAGAGAGAAGGTCTGAATTTTCACTGTCTACCACAAACAGGCGGAATAACTTTTTGAATGATGAGGGAGTGCGAGGGAAGCGACTGAAGCGTGCAGACCTCCTTCTTCCAGCGTTTAACCGCATTTGGAGAATAAACCCAGGGAGATTAATGATTTAGCCAAAGTAAGAGGCAGGCAGACACCTTTGGTGAGATGTGTTGCGCAGTATCTCAGCATCACCTGAGCTCTGCGGAAGTTCACAGAACTCTTTAAAAAGAGCTCTTCAACCGCTGTTTGACTCTGGAGCCAAACCCAGCGCGCCAGAGGGCAGCGAGTGCATAAGCAGACCTCAGCAAAGGCTGGAAGGTAAGCTGGTGCTGCCCCGTACAGAACAACGTGCACGGTGACAGGCGAGCTACTATGGCAAGAAACTCCCTCTCTTGTCACAGCTTTTTCGTCCCCCTTTTGATCAACAGCAACTTGCTGATCTGAAATCCGTTTATATGGTGCAACATGTTTCCCTGCGGGAATAGCAGCCCCTGTTTGGGCACGTATGACCGAAGCCTCGCACCTGAAGTCACACCTGGCATCAAAGAACACTGCCAACCCAGGAATGTTAAGATTCATCTTTGCAGGATTTCCCTCAACCATGGCCATCACAGTTCACCTTCCTCCAAACACACCGGGAGCGTTTTAACACCCTCACTGGTGCTGCCTCGCCTTGAATGAGGTGGCGAGCTCTGGGGATCACTAACCCCCACCTCCCGCCTTCAGGCAGAGCTACCAAACCCAGAAATTGCAACAAAGGCCATTTAAAAGCAATATGAAATGCTTGGCATGAACACCAAGAGTCAAGCTAAGGCTTAAGACCACTGACTGCGTAGTTTGTGTCTCTAGAGAGCTACCAGCAGTGACAATATTAGCGGCGATTAGTTTAGCCAGTCCTCTGACGAGTACTTACGATTCCAGTGCTGTGAGAAGTGGATCAGGCTCAGGTATATCCTGGAGTTGATTGCTCTGGTCTCTGCTCAATCTTATGATATCACACAGGGTCTGGGAAGCATTTGATTGCCTCTGTAAACAACGACATAGGGCACAGTTCAGTGCTAACGTCTCAGCTTGGCTCATGCTGGCTGCCAGAGAAAACGTAACGCAGCCAGGAATGCAAGAAACTGAATAAAGCAATTTTTCAGAACAAGTCTACCGTGCTTTAGGTTATTCATCTGTTAAATATAATGCCGATGCGAATTATGAGAAGTATTAACAGATTTTAAAACCAAAGAGGTCTTCCTGAACTTCACAATTAAATGCAGTTAAAGATTTCAGAAAGTGAGGATTCTTTTTGTTTTTAATCTTCCTGACCAAGCGTGTTAAATTTCTAACTTCAAATACAAGTATTTCATTCTTACTTCTCACTACTCAGGAGCTTTTCCTGCATGAAGAAAAATAAATGGCTTGATAAAACCCTTCACAATTTGATTACTATGTATTAAAAGGCTGTAAAGTACTATTTTGATAAATTAATTGTCTCATTCTGGCTATCAATCAAAGACTCTCCGTAGCTGCTGTACGTATAAGATCTTACGCTGGAATTTAGCATTCACCCCTAAGCCAGCACTGCCGATGGTGTACAAATCAGCACATTGCTTCCCATCTCTTCTCTGGGAAGGGGCAATGTTTGCTGCGATGAGATGAGGGAATCTCACTGTTGGCATTAACACCACACCAAGAGAATCCTGCGCCACGCAGGTCGCTTTGCCGCTGGCACCGCAGGAATCGGTGAACCAGAGAGAGCCCCCATCCCCATCTCAGCCAAACCTGGAGATGGGCCTCCTGCCCTCTGTTGCTCCTGCTCAGCATCAGGGACGGCACTCAACACCCAAACGTGAAATAACAGTGTAGGAAACTCAAATCCAGACCTAGAGCTCCTGGCTCAGATGTTTTGTAAAAATTATTAAAAGAAAAAAAAAAAAGAGAGAGAAAAAAAAAAGAGAGCGCCGATATAATTTAATACTCAGCGTGTCTTCCCCATGGGCCGAGAGAACTGCATCTTGTAGATTTTAAAATGGAATACCTACTTACTTATGGTCTAAAAAGAATTGAAAGTTACAGCAAACTGTTTAATTTTAAAACTTTTTCAACAGCCTTTCAAATAGCAGGCTCCTACTTAAAACCAAGTTAGTTCCCAGTGGCTGTAGACACCGAGACAAACTGATGCAGCAGCAGAATGAACTAAGAAACTGGTAGTAAAATAAGTCAAAATACAACAAAACATTTTGGTATTGAGCTTGGCGACCAGAAGAAGGGATGTCCATCCTCAGAGGTTCTCTCCTTCCAGAAGCCACCCGGGCTTTATCGAAGGGACGAGAGACTCTTCTGGACCTTAGAGGACCCACCACCCACAGAGACAAAACTCAGTCTTCCCATACTCACGTCCTCATCTTGGCTCGAATGGATCAGTTCCACAAGTCTCTGAATAATCTTTGCTTCATTAAGCCACTGGAGGGAAAGGAAGGAGAACAGAAAATCCTTGTTTGATATCACAGAATTCAAAACAAGAGGATCTTCGCGAAGCTTTGCATAGCACAGGCTTTTCAAGAAGGGAAAGCCCTTCCCTTCTATTTCATAATCAAAGCCGCGGGCCACAGGCAAACTCCCCAAGGCACAGGGAGAGATGGGTTTTAATTTGCATCAGTACGTACACCCTGCCCCCGGAACTAAAAACCTAAATACCATTGGAAAACATGGACTACATCAGTCATAAACACTATCGCATCTGCAGCGTCAGCATAATTGACAACATGTTTTTCTCCTGCCATTTCCTATCCTTACAGTCTTACCACTGTTTACACTAAACAATTTCTCAGACTTCGAGATGATGGAACAGTGCTGTTATCACACCTCGTCCCCTTCCTCTATGCCCACTCCACACTCCTTCCTTTTCCTAGTGCAAGCTATCACTTTATCTCCCTCTCCTGACCACATGCAAACCAAATACGCCACCTGCAAACCACACCTGCCAGTTCCTGCCCTCCCGGCTTCATCTGCCCGCTGAACTCCTCGTTCCCACCCACCCGACCATTCTCACTCCAGCTTCTACTGTCTTTGTCCCAGGCAAATGGCGGGATGTCTAACATCAATCAAACTCATCAAACTAATGCATTCCCAGTTGCTTTTGGAATGACTGACCAAAAAGGAAAAGGACTTTGGAGGTCTCTGCAATGACAGCATCTTCCATCACTCTTCAGATGAGTCATGGAGAAAATGAGGAGTCTCCTGCCTTCCACTTCTTTGTCAGGTGTCTACACGTCTCTTCCCCCCCGAACACTCATTTTTATGTTATCTATTCACACGACTTCAACTATAATCCGTATGTTGACTCTTTACCAGCTTTGCTCTAATAAGCTTCCTACAGGTCTCGTCCTGTCCTCTACGATTCCATGTCGAGTATGACGTATGTTTGACTTCAAACAAAAATTGCGAATCACCATTTTTAGTGACTTTTCCCATGAATAACACTGCTGTTTTCCTACTAAGTCTGAAATGTTCGACTTTGTCTCCTTTCTGGTGCCTCTTATTACTGCAAAAATACTAATGTTGACCAAAAATCTACTCAACACACAGCTGGGAAACCAAGTGTTTCGTTCAAGACCATGTTTTCAGATCTGGTTTCTGCAATTTCTTCTTCCCGACATCCAGTTCACCCAAAAGCTCAAAAACCTGGGCTCCCAGGACATTTTTCCTCACTAGTCTCTCTACCAACCCACCTCTTCAGATTCTTCCACTGGTTTCTAGTTTCCCAGCACAAAAATTAAACTCCTGACCCTTCTTCTCCAGTCCTGACCCTTCAGCTCCACTGTAGAGTTGATCCCTGCTCTGCCTTGGGACATCAGCCTTGCCATCTTCGTCCCACTAGGAAAGCCAGTGGCCATTCCCTCTTTGATCATTTAGTTCACGAGCATCTTTTCCCGTCTCCCTGTGCCTGGATACGATGACTGAAATCCTTCTTTCAAATCCTAAGACTCAGTCTTCTGATGACAGCTCAGGTAGCTGTCAACTGGCAATTTACCAAAACAGCTTCACCAAGATTAATGAAACTCTCCTCATTTATATTTTCTAAAAAACAGCTGCTCAAATCCATCCATTACGCCTCCTGGCAGCCTCTGCAGCAGTGGAATGACGCATCTCTCCTTTTCTCCGGGCTGTATCTGTGTTTCATTTTGCGTCATCAGTCACAGCCCCATGTCCGCATGGTGCCGTGATCCCCAGCCCACGTTTTGGCCGCCATCTCTGGGTGTTCCCGCAGTGTTAACACATGGCACAACTTCAATTAAAAAAATCTTTTGTCATTTTTACCTGCAAGTTTTCTTTCTTCAAATACTAAGCGGCACAGAGACAGTACAGTGGGTATTTCAGCCTGTTTGTGGCTTCGTGCAGAACGGACCTGCCAGCCCGTGTCAGCAGAGGAAGTTTTACCTATGGAAGTTCCACCTACCCTTATGACCTCCGCAGCCCAGAAGAAAACTCCTTGTTAACACTCCTATATTAAATGTATTTTCTTTCCCTTGCAGAGCACGGCAAGTTAAATCCCAGCCCCTCACTGCAGTTTCAACTTTGTTCTGTCCCAACATGCTCTGAAAAATGGGAGCTGTGCAGCACGCAAGGATGAGGTTTGCTCTTTTTGCCTGCACTGCCATAAAAATGGGCTCTGGGGGGAGTTTGATGGCCTCAGAGAGAAGTACTGAAGGGAGAGAAGTGTGATCATTCATCTGAACAAAGGAATTGCTGTTCCTGGGAACTGAGGGACACAGAAAATGAGATTCAAACGAAAAAAAAACCCAACTGAAATAATCCGTTAAGATCAGAAGAGCAATACCAAAACGTGGTGAATGAAGAAACACTTAGCAGACCTGGAGGAGATCAATTCCTCTGTCTTGAGGCTGCTGTTGAAGAGATGGACTTTGACATTCACAAGAAAAGGAATACTCTGCAACTGACTCCTCCAACAAAAGCTGTGGCGCTTACGGGACTCACCCACCCAGGCTGAGGCCCAACAGCGTGCCCTCAGCACCCCACTGCCGAGCGTCGCACCCAAAACACGAACCCTTCTAACCATGCTTAGCTCAGCAGCGTGTTCACTCGCACTGACCAATGACGCACTTGTAAGGAACTCACGGACAGAAAACTTCCACGTGGACGGGGCTTGGAGCAACCACGTCTAGTGGGAGGTGTCCCTGTCCATGGGGGGGAGTTGGAACTGGATGATCTTTAAGGTCTCTTCCAACCCAAATCATTCTGTGATTCTATGAAAAGGAAGACGACAAGTACTGTGTCCAGTTCTGGGCCCCCCAGGTCAAGAAGGACAGGGAACTGCTGGAGAGGGTCCAGCAAAGGGCTACAAAGATGATCAGAGGATTGGAGCACCTTTCTGATGAGGAAAGGCTGAGGGACTTGGGGCTGTTCAGTCCGGAGAAGAGAAGACTGAGGGGGGAATCTCAACAATGCTTATCAATACCGAAAGGGCAGGTGCCAGGGGGATGGGAACGGTCTTTTTTCAGTGGTGCCCAGTGACAGGACAAGAGGGAACGGGCACAAACTTGAACATAGGAAGTTTTATGTAAGCATGAGGAGGAACTTCTTGGCTGTGAGGGTGGCAGAGCAGTGGCACAGGCTGCCCAGAGAGGTGGGGGAGTCTCCCGCTCTGGAGCCATTCCAAACCCGCCTGGACACCGTCCTGTGCAACTGCTGGAGGTGCCCCTGCTCTGGCAGGGGGTGGCACTGGGGGAGCTCCAGAGGGCCCTTCCAGCCCTCACCAGTCTGTGATTCTGTGAAGACGCAGAGCTGGCGAGTGGGAGGACGCTGATGTAGCAGCTGTGTTGTCTGCCAACAAACCCGGCTCCTGATTAAGGAGCACTGGGCTTCTGCCCAACTGCTGCTGGGGAGCACCTGCATCACGTACGCTCAGGCACCACAGAACGAGTGGGACATGGCAAACTGGTCCAGGCAAACTGGGACTCGGCAGTTAATGAGGCAGAGGGCACGGAAGGGGGTGTGGAGGTGCTGCTCCAGGCTCCATGCGACTGCAAGGACAGCGCAACCTCAGTGGTGACATGCAAGAGGGCACGGTCCCCACCACCAGCTGGGGCAAGGCACGTAGGAAGTCTCAACCCACGCGGAGCTCCCGCGAGAGGGCACGGTCAACCAGGTCCCAGGCTGCAGGGAGTGCCTTGGCGGAGACGATGGCCCTCACCCACACAGAGGCACTCTCATCAAGGCACTGTGCTGCCAGGCGACGGGAGTTATGGGTAGAGGGGAAAAGAAAACGTAATATTAGATTCTGGATGAATAGAGTTTCAACAGGGATTTTCTGCAGAGACCGTGGAAATGGTCAGGGTTTCCCAGACCCTAATTTTGCATAGAAGAAGGAAGAGGCAGACACTACACAGGAATTGAGGATGGAGACTCCCATGTCAGGAGTGGCTGGAAGCTGGCAACATGAGAAATGATCTTTTACCACCAGGAGATGTGCTCTTACAATACAGGCACAATGGCTTGGCGGTAACAGGCGAGGAGGAACACGTTTCCTCAAGGGAGTCATCAGAGCCACCTGAGCCCAAAAATCACGGAAGAGGAAGTGGGAGATGAGTGTGGCTGGAGACTCCCTTCTGCAGGGAACCAAGCACCCACTCACCGGCCAGACTGGCTGTTTTGACGCACACGCTGCTCGCCAGCAGCTCAGACTGCCCAGTGTGTGGGGAGACTGCCAAGGCTCATCCAGCCCTTGGACAACTGCTCCTTCCTCCTGACACAATGGATGCACCGATCCCACTGCCAAGGGACATCTCAGGCGAACCACGAGTAACTACAGGGCCCTGCTAGGGTGGAGCCCCGCATCAGCCCCTGTGCTGCCCGGCACATCCTTTGCCAGGTTCAACTCTGCCTGACCTTTGGCTTTCCTAACAACATCTCTGCCTGCTCGGGCAGCCTCTCACTTGTTGAGAAGCTCAACGTGAGCCGGCAATGCGTGATCGCAGCCCAGAAAGTCAACTGTATCCTGGGCTGCATCAGAAGTGTGGCCAGCAGGTCAAGGGAGGTTATTCTGTCCCTCTACTCTGCCCTGGCGAGACCCCACCTGGAGTACTATGTCCAGCTCTAGAGCCCCCAACACAGGAAAGACATGGACCTGTTGGAGCAGGGCCAGAGGAGGGCCACAAAGATGCTCCGAGGGCTGAAGCACCTCTCCTGTGAGGACAGGCTGAGAGAGTTGGGGTTGTTCAGCCTGGAAAAGGCTCCAGGAAGACCTTATAGCAGCCTTCCAGTCCCTAAAGGGGCTCCACGAGAGCTGAGGAGGGACTTTTTCCAAGGGCATGTAGTGACAGGACAAGGGGAAATGGCTTCAAACTGGAAGAAGGTAGATTTAGGAAGATATTAGGAAGAAATTCTTGACTGTGAGGGTGGTGAGCCCCCAGCCCAGGTTGCCCAGAGAAGCTGTGGAAGCTCCATCCCTGGAGGTGTTCAAGGCCAGAATGGACGGGGCTTTGAGCAACCTGGGCTGGTGGGAGGTGTCCCTGCCCATGGTGGGGGGTTGGAACTAGATGATCTTCAAGGTTCCTTCCAACCTAAACCATTCTATGATTCCATGATTCACTGCCACTCCTGGGTGCTCCATCCCTGCTCCACCATCTCAGTGCTACCTGTGCGTGCATGAGCTCAGGCAGGAGACCCGGAGCCCTGCTCACCCACGCGTACCTTCTCCCACACCTGCTTGACTTTCTGGCACATTGGGATGGACCGTTCTAAGTACTAATTCTTACCTTTCCCTGCGATGACTCCCCTCCCACATAACCTGCTACTAGGCTCAAGGACCAGGTGGGCCTAACGGCAGAGGTTACCAGTTAAAAAAAAGACAGTCAATACTGGCAACCAGTACACTTCTAAGTATCTTCATTAAAAACCTGGAAAATGGGGTAAAACACACCCTTAGTAAGTTTGTGAACAACACCACATTGCGGGGCAGCAGCTGATATGCAGGAGGGGAGGAACCTAGACATTGCAATAGTGCAACAGGTCCCATGGAGGCTCTGCAGATGGTTGGGGCTGGAGCACGTGATGTCGGACAAGAAGCTGAGAGCAGGGTTTGCTCGGTCTGGAGAGGAGAAGGCGAAGGAGACCCCATTGTGGTCTGCAACTGCTTAGTGGGGTGGGGAGAGATGATGGAGCCAGGCTGCTCTTGGAGGTGCTGTGATGGGATGAGAGGGACAAGACACGACAAGAGAAATTCCAACTGGGTAGTAGGAAAAAAATTTCCACTTGAGGGTGATCAAACACTGGAAGAGGGCCCAGACAGGTCTCCAGTTCTGGAGATATTGAAAACCCTGGACAAGGCCTTAATGGGACGTGCTCGAAGAGGCAACTGGACCTCCCCGGGGACCTTCCAACCTGCATTATGCTCTGAATGAATCTTTGAGGTCTTGCAGAGTCAATGCTTAAGAAAGTCTGTTATATCAGGACTTCAACAAAACTTAGTTTTCTAAAACCTGCTGAAAATACACCTAATAAACAGCGTGACTTTAGCTTGCATATTCCTAAGCAGCTACAGTAAAAGAAAGTTCATGCTTTATTATTTAAGGTGGTAGTCAACAAGGGACTCTACAGCAATCAACAGACCAAGCCGTCTGATCTTTCAAGAATCACAACATCAACAGTCACTTCACTGAAGTACTGACATTAAACTTTCCTCAGCTGAGGAGCAATCTTGCATTAGGACAATTTTTGTACAACTGCACTAGTCTAATCTAACCCTCGAGCTACCGTTTCTTTAGGGTAAAGACAGCATGAAGAATATGCCCTCTTTATTCTCATAGTTTGTTAACTGTGAAAGCAACAGAAAAAAGGGGGCCAATGTGGAGTAGGGTTTCTTCTGTGCTGTGATGACTCTCCATGCTAGACTGACAAAAGGCACCTGGCTACAAGTGGTGAAAACCGAAGCTCAGTTCAACCATGGAGGTACTGAGCTTGTGAGGGGTTTCCGCAGAAGCCACGGTCCACACCTGGGCGCTCCTCACCAGCACCCAGGGAGAAGAGATGGATCCAGCCAGGAGAAGCAGATTTCTCTTCAGAATAACAGGGATCATGTTCTCCCGACTTCCAAGGAAACCGTGTCAGGTATGGCAAATGGCATAACCCACTCTGCAACCCAAAGGTGGGGTTTTGTGGGTAGATCTCAGCAACCCTCTGTGCTACGGCTGAGCCATAGCGGGATTCTCCTCCAGACCGGAACCAGGAAGACGGGCTAATCCTCCTCAGTGAAGGTCACACAACACAAGCTGTATTTTGTCACTAAGGCAAGCACGAGAAGATGAAGTGCAGAAGACAGATCCAGAATAACTGCATCTGCTCCACAAAAATTCTCAGTACGTGACAACAAACTCAGGCATGGAATCTTCTCACAGCAGTCGCGTCTCTTTGCATTTTTCTAGGTAAGATTTAATACTAGTAACACGCAGATAGAGGACAGACTTTGACGCCACTTCTCTGTCCTGATACTAAAAATGCTTCAAGAAGCAACCCATATCTGAGCTTTCTTGCTGCACTAGAAGTAAATTATTTAAAGCCAATATTATTTCTTTCACAAATCCACAGAGACATTTCAGGATCAAATGACACCGATCAAAGAGAATATACTGTCATCCATCTGCACGATGTCAGGTTTGTCCAAGGATACCAAAATGCAGGTGCCTGAGAGACAAGCCTGCTGGAAGGACCTCCTTAGAGGTTTCTGATGAAGAGTCTTCTAGTGTTTTCAACTGTGAGAGTCCAGAAATAGGGAGGGCTGTAAAGATGCAATGTAGGCAACAGATTATTCCACTTACATCACACCTACCCATGGGCTGCCAGATCTGCAGGCTGCCTCATACAGTGGGGCTTCTGTCCAACGCAGGACCGAAGTATGGAGGGACAGCACGTGCTAGCAAGGTTTTTTCCTGATGGCACAGCTCTCCAAAACAACCAAATCAGAGCTACATGAAGAAAGCATTCCTCTGCCATGCACTAACAGAAGGAAAAGGATAAGGAATTATCATATTTTCATATGTTAACTGTATGCCCTCAATTACAGAACAAGGAACAGAAGGGAGAAGAATACCACAAGTTGTTGTTCTACAGTTTAAGAATGTATAAAATGGCACTGCAACCTTCTTTATGTTCATACTCATCAACTTTGCTGCTGCTCCTTTCTCCTCCCTTATTGCACAAGTCCATGCAAAAGAGAAAAAAAAAAAAAGGCAAATCAAGGAGTTGAGCTGGCTGAAAACAATCCTGGCAAAAAAACACAACTAGAAGAGAGGTGTTTTCAGTTGGATGAATCCCCTAGTCCATGTCACCTTACAACCACACGAACACTGCAGCTGGCGGAGGCCCAAGAGGAGCTGGACGAGCAGAACGAGCGGTGAGAGGGTGGAAGCAGCACTGCCTCTTTCTGTGGCAACGCCAGCTTCCAGCACTCGTGGAATTGCTGGCCCGGCATCACTCGGCACCAGGAGGCAAATGCTTGAGCCAGGACAGCGAGAACCTCCACCCTGGCTAACATCACCTGAGCAAGGCATAGACAAGGCAACGCCAAGCACACCGTTTAGAAGGTCCATTCAGTAGAAAACCGAGCAGAGGAGGGAGCCACCAGCACTGTCCATCTCTCTCAGTCTAAGGATCTCTAAAATGGAAGGCCAGAGAATTAGACTCGTGGTATTATCATGGAGTCTCTGACTTACCGGGTCAAAGCGACAATGTGGTCATCAAATCCCTATGGAGAGGTGCTGTGGGACTTGTTATGCAGAATATGATTTTGTTTAACTTAAGATATCATCTTCATAAATCTGACCCTGTAAAACACCACCTTTCTAGACAGCAAGAAACATGTAATGAACCAACTGAAGTTCACAGAAGGACTTTGCCAGCACAGCAATGTCAAGTGGAAGAGTGGTCTTTGCACACCCCAAAGTGATGTACCCTCAACAGCAGCGCTTTCTAGTGAAAACGCTGCTCCTCAAACTTTATTTGGACAGCAACGTTTTTAGCTTTTGCTAAGTCACACAAGCACAATTGCTTGTTTAATTGCTGTCGCTGTGCTACAAAAGTAATTGATAAACAGCTAGCCAAAAATCTACGGCACAGAACATCTATCCAAAACAGCAGCTACTGGGTCGAGGAAGGTGTGCAGACAGGGAAACCCCTGAATACGGCATTTAAAGACACACTGCAAACACCCAGTGCTGTTAGGGAATGACATTTGCATGCAGTGCAACACGTGGACAGAGCAAACAACCAACTGGAAACTGTTCAGTGGAGGATGACAATACATGGAAGCTTGTAAGACACCATATATAAAAGCTAATTAAATGCACACAAATGAAGAAGTGCAGCTCAGGTCCAGATCACGAGACAGCTGGATGCCGCTCTGCTTTTTGATAAGGGGTGCCATGATAAGATGGTTACCATCTACTACACCGCAACTGATCGTGTTCTCCGGAATTTCAGCAGTTAGGAGGGGGAGAAGAGTGGCTAAGCAGGAGTGAGAACTTGGGAATATCAGCCAAGTGCAGCTGTACGAGTTCCCGAGAAGTTAATAATACTTCTCCTCTTGCTAAAACTCAAAAGAGCCTGATACCTGTCTGCAATGCCCAACATCCCAAAGAAAGACGAAGGCTGCTTTGAGACAGTGAACAATTCGCAACCATTCTAGCCACTGGCTGACAGACAATATATTTTTCCCAATGCGATGAAAAGCTAAAGCAGTCCATGAAGTATAACTTTTATTTCTAATACCTACCAAAAATCAATGTTGGAAATTAACTTTTCTGGAGACTCAAGTTTCTGAATGTATTGCCACAGTTGTTGGTAAGTGGCTTCTCTAAACATTCAATCCCAAATTTCAATATTGCTACTACTTTCTGTTTTTCTGAGAAGTCCTTCAGCCATCAGATTTTTAAACACTTGAGGGTAACACTTATATTAAGACTATTTGGAAAAAAAACCACTTCAGGACCACCTCCAGTGCCACTTGGTATCTTCAGTTGGTTTGGGTTTTTTTTTGACTGTGTGAAATCTTTAACAGGTGGAATTAAACTGATAGGATGGGATTAAAACATTCCCCATCCAGATCCGCCTGTTTGTGGATGGTTAATATTTGGAAGCCTGGATATTTGGGAGTTTCCTGGGTGGAAGCCAGCCATCCCGGAGAAACACTACTCAGTTAAAATGCCATTTTAACATCAGAAGAAGAAATATTGTGTTTATCTTGGTAATGATACTACGTCACACTACTGCAACGTCCGTCCTGCACTGGTAAGCCCAGCCTGGCCCCAGTACCTCGATGGGTCTCACCGGCGCTGCGCAGAGGGGAGCAATTGCTGCCCTCACACCTCTGGCTGCCCTCGGGCCATCACCGCCCAGGATGTGGTTGGGCCCTTTGCTGCAAAGCTGCTTTCTCTTCCAGTGAATCCTCCACCATCAGTGTCCTCCATCAGTCCATCTCTTGAAGGCTTTTTCCTCCCAGCTCCACTCGTGGTATGACTCTGACGTCTAACCAACTGAATTGCTCACTTGCCCAGCAAAAAACGAAGCCCTCCCTTCATGGGTGAATGCCCATACAGGTCTGTAAGGATCGATTTGTGCCCATGTTTTTTTCCTTCCCTGTAACAGCGCGTCTCCTGCATGACGCACCGTAGGGCTGAGAGGAGGAATGGAGCAATGGGACTCACCTATCCTGAGTCTCTGCAAAGAACATTCCCTGCTCAGCTATGAGGTGGCCAACGCTCTGGACAAGGAAGACTCAGGCAGCAATTCCTGCCAAATACATCAACCCTGCTGTGGGCTTCTGTGACTCCGGCACAGTTTTCCAGCCAGCACACAGCTCTTCTGGGTTACTGAGAGGGAGCTACATAGGTTTTTCTCCTCCAACCCTGCATATCTGCCCACTAAAAGGGGGGCTGAGGCAGCCTCACCCAGACTGGGCTACGAAGGGAGAAAAACTCGTCCTACCTGTAAAGCAAACTAAAAGTCTCACTGGGATATTTTATCAGGCTGCCTATTACAGAGGAAGGGGAAGGAGGAGGCACGTGATACCATCTCCAAAAATCACATACACATTGAGGAACTACACAAATTACTGTCCCAAATGATCAGTCTGAAATTCTGAACACTGGAAAAGATTACAAATTTCCTTTGTCAGAGCTGTACACCAGAAACAGCTAGAGTAAACAGTGGTCGCTATATGGAAAAATGAGTTGAAAATACTTCACTGCCAGTGACCAACCCAGGCTTGCTCTGCCGCACAAGCCACAAACAGGCTGAAGTACCCCAAGCAGCCGACCTGCAGACTCCAGCACTAAGGAAAACAGTTTTCAGAAGAGTGGATCCGCTCTCACAATAAACTGCAAGAAGAATCCTATTTCTTTAAGGCCCAAACAAACAAAGCCCCTCGTTCCCAATCTTGTAAAGAAAAGCAGCAGTAGGTTCTCACATTCAGCACTTCCTGCCGTAGCGTGGCGGGCTCCACACAGCTGATCAGACGAAGCAGGAGGTCCATCATTGCCGACGTATCTATATGCTTTAGCACCAGGCTAATAAATTTGTCTTTTTTCCTTAAAAATGCAATCACCTAAAAAGAAAAGCGTCATCATCAGTTGCAAGTACAACATTCAGACGTGGCACACAGAGCCCCCTATGCTTTACCCTCTTGTCTCAGCCAACCAACCTTAGTGCAATTAGGCTGCCAGGCGGAGAAATCCTCCAGAGAACACAACAGAGAGTAACGTTCTCGTTCAAAGGCAATACTCAGTCAAATCTTTTTAGCTATCGTTTCTTTCCCCTATGCCACAAAGAAAGCCAAGCCCACAGAAATAAGAGTGTCAAGAGGCTGGTGAAGCTGGAGAATTTTTCATTCCACTAAGGCTCTCTAACAGCCTTCATTTGAGAAAACAATTTTGAATTGGGACACACGTATTTCTAAAACATTGTTCAGCTCTTGTGTCCAGCACCCCCTTTATAGGCATGAGACTGAGGCGTTGTTCATGTAACGAGATGATTCTGGGCAATGATCAAAGGATGCATCAATATGCCGTAGTACAAAAAATAAAGCTTTTGCTGTGGCACAGGAATATCCCAGCTACTGCAGATCTGAAACCAGAACTATGCAAAGATGAGCTGGCATCTCCCTCAACTGAGGGAGTCCAAAGAGCTTTTCAGAGCCTACATTTCACCTCCACCCTTAGAGAGCACAGCGAGCTATTTTTCAACTCTAGGAACACAATGAGATCACGAGGACAGCGATGCTACGGCCACACAACACAACGTTAGCGAATTAATTTGTGCTTACGCATCAGGACAAATCTCATCACTACCTGTTCCGTTTTTCTTGCAATGAGATTCCCAATAGTCTTACTGAAGAAACTGGCAAGCAAAGGGTTCAAAGGAGGCTCGTGATCCAAGAAGTCATAGAGGATGTTCAGCAGAGTTTCATCCCCTCCGAGCTTGTCGTTGATCTGCGGCACGTCCGAGGTCAGCAGCTCACAGGCTGTGTTTGGATACCTGGAAGGACAGAACCACAGCAACTAAGGGTGAAATGAAAACTCTCAGGAAAATCTTCCCTTGTTAAGTTATAAAGAGTAGGAGGACGTCCCTTCCTGGAGACGGGGAAAAACCAAACCACACGAGAAACAAGGGTCATCTACGTTAATGGCACATTTGAAGGAAACACTATTTCTGTGTGGTTTTTTTAACCACGGAATTATGCATCTCCGCTGCCTTCAAAGTGCAGTTAGTTCTGATTTCTGAAAGTGATGCTTAATCAGTTTCAATGCACTTACAATCTCTCAAAATCTTTTAACATAAATCTATTTGCACAACTAAAATTAACCCCCAAATTGAAGGTTGATTTGAAGAATGCATATTTTAGCAGGTTTCTGTAATGTTTCTGAGAAATTATTCATTCCACTACGGCAGCTGAATTAAAAATGAGCATCGCTTTTTTTTCTTAAATCAAGAGGACTAGAATTTAGAGACAGAACATTAGATCTAACACAAAAGTCCTAACAAACGAGCATACACTATGTACAAGAGCAAGCGATTCATAGCCAACCTTCTGAATTTCCATTTTTCAGTAATGTCTACAATTTCCTGTAAAAGTAACTTGTTTTTCGGGAAACGTTACTGTGCCTGGTTTAGACAATTTCGTTCACTGAAATCAGAATATGGAATTACATTTGACAGCTAACAGAATCCTTTTTTGCCTGACCTTGTTTCTTGCTCTTCCAGGTAGTGCTATTCGAAATACATCACATTTATGAACAGAAAAGGTAATAACGTGTTATAATTAATATTACGTTTATAATTAGACAAAGTCTCAAATATCAAATTGCATACATACAAAGCAATAAGCTACAGTCAACACAAAAAAATGCTTTTTGGGGGCTGTCAGCTATGCTAAAAGGCTAAATTCCCTCAGGTTGAGGCTGCACATGAGAAGCCAGCTGTAACGCAGAGCTCAGGGCACTGCTCTGCACCGCGTCGCGCTCTGATGCTGGTGGCACGGCCGGCTCTCTTCCCTGCGCTACAGCACTGAAACTCACCTCGCTATTTTTTATTTTTTTAGAAGCTCATACCAGTGTTTCATTGTCAGATCAGTGTCTTACTTCCATGTTCTAGGTACTGCCCATCGATGAAAAGGGCTTAAGAGAACTCCTTCGACAAGGACCTCTCACCATCAACAGAGGGTACTGTAATCACAAATAGCCGTCCATCACTGCTGTGAAATTCAACCGAGCGCTGAACTTCAGCACTGTTTTCACAGTTTCAATGATATGTAAGATCCTAGAGTCAAAGGCAGCTGGACTATATTTTTAAACCATGTTTTACTCTTACCCCGCTAATTGTTTAAAGACCCTGACAGGGTGCGCTCGGCCGCTTCAGCAGTTCTGAGCACAAAGCCACGATTCCGAACCCCAAACTTCCCGCCAAGTGCCAGTTCCTACCCGTGCCTCCTAACATAGTTTGGATATGTTATCAAGTGATACAGATTAAAAATAAACCCCACCCTTTACAGTTTGAGCATCTTCTGTCTGGAAGCAGAGCTAGTTACCTCTTTTTTTCCAAAAGCAAAAAGAAAATATGCTTTGTACTTAAAAACCAGCCAACGCAATTAACAACATTAAAACCTCTACAGAACGGCCTGGCTGCAAACGCACGCTCATTCCGTGAGTAGTGCATTCACCTCTCAAATAAAAATTGTGCCATTCCGTAAGACACAAACCAAAGAGATTTCCCACTTTCAGTAATTATGAAGGTCTACCGCTTTTTGTAACTTTAGACACAAGTCAACTGCAAGATCAATACAAACCACTCCTGCAATAATTCAACTGTTTCTACAATACCTTAACTTCTGCTTCAACAGTGAACCCGAAGTGATATTTCAATACGCAGCAAGAATTTTTTCCAGCCTTACTCTGAAAGGGAAAGGCCGGCAGCAGGGAGCCAGGGAGATGACTGGGTGCTTCTCACGCCTCTACCACCTTTGCAGCAAGAGCTGTCAGCCTGTAACAGGACCCAGGTTCCAGCACTTACCTGGTTTGGGTTTTTCCTCTTTCTTAGCCAAAATTAGTTAGATTTCTGCTCTGAACCTCATTAACAGAAAATCAAGAAGAAATCTTAACAGCACCTCCCGAATCTGAAAGGGGACGCTCTGCTCTGCGCTTTCATGCCCCCTTCCCACGCAGGGCGTCCCAAGGGGCCGGCAGTGCTGTGAGCCCACGAGCACCTACCAGGAGGAACTGGGAATTAATGCAGGTCCTCAGAAACTCCAGCTCAGATCTTGGAGTGACAAGGCGGACACATGGATTGCTGGGAATCTTACAAAAGGAACAGACAGGAAAACTATTGTGTCATGTGAGTTCACAGTACGCTCACATCTCAGGTCAGCACATCTGAGCACCCCAGTGTCTAAAGAAACCGCTAGGACCATCATTGGGATGAGACACCGGGAAAGGACGATCTGTCGATTGATCCCAGGTGGCTGTTGCTGGCGCGTGCTCCTCATCTCTGAGACCCGCAGCGCTCTCTTCCGCCGACCGCCCACTGCCTGTTCCTCCTGCAGGTTTGCCTTAGCCATACCCGGGAGTCACGTGCATGTGGCTTCCAGCCCAGTGCTGCGGCGTGACTGGCAGGACGCTCTGCTGGCCCGTGGCTCTTCCCCATTCACAGCTCGAGCTGGAGCTTCCTTTCAGTCATGATGCTTTCAAGGGCATCACACTATGCCCACCTTTACCCTAATCATTGTTCCTGGTTTGGTTTTGTTATATTCACTGAATAGAATTTTTATTTTGGAAGAAATTCCACACCTCAACCTTGACAATTTATGCCTTACTTTACTCATCACAGTTCCATTTGGTTCTTAACAAGGGAAGTACTCCTTGCCCTGGTAGCATCTAACGGGTGGAGAGAAGTGCTAAAGGACAGCAGTAACTTTTCCAGTACACACACTGAATTGCTGTGTGTAGAGCCCTGCGCTTCCCATCACGAACACACACTTTCCCCGTCTACTGAGTGTTTCCAGCATACGGCCCACGAGGACTCCTGTACCTTCCCCAGGATGTAAAAGCTGATTTGAAGCCCATCAATGTGCGCGTGGAACTCAGGCCATCAGCCACTGCACAATCAGCACTGGCTGTATTTGCTGGAATACTGCCTGGCCATGTAACATCACAAAATCTGTCTACCTTTTAACTAAGTAATTTGGCATTATCAACTTTCCACATTTATAACTCATCTCCCCCCTTATTTCACGTGTGAATATATCAAACAGCACAGGATTCAGTAGTGCAAAACCAGAGAGCTGGAACTGGCCATTCTTCCCTCATCCCTATTTCTTTTCTTTAAACAGTTATTAATTGATGACAGAACCCTTCTCCCTTATCCCATGACAGCTCGTTTTCAACACTCTATGATATGGGACCTTATCTTTTCAGGGCTGTACTTACGCCACATTTGGCAGATCACCGTTATCCACGT
Organism: Ibidorhyncha struthersii; assembly: GCA_013398815.1. Lineage (NCBI taxonomy): Eukaryota > Metazoa > Chordata > Aves > Charadriiformes > Charadriidae > Ibidorhyncha > Ibidorhyncha struthersii. Next base: position 7,749 of record VZSZ01003322.1, on the reverse strand, counting down.
GTTTCACTGACTCCATCAAACTCAGGTGCTGACCTGAAGCCTGAGGTCCCTCTACCAAAGCAGGACGGCGGATGGCTGAGGGCCCGCGTTGAGAGAGCTGTCGACGAATCACAAGGCTATACCACGGCTGTCGACGTGCACAGCGCAGAGGCCAGATTTACTGGCTCACGGACCCTTCTTAAGAACTGGTGTCCTTTTTGCCACTTCCATTCCACTGGTTTTAAGGTCGACCAAGCGAGCAATTTCATATTTGAGTTCTTTTTAAATCACTGGGGTGAACACCAGCCACTCCTAACAGTTATTCTACTGATTTTGTTCTGCAGATACTCCAATTTGAGACAGTTCCTCAGACTATTTCCCTGTAAAGACAGACACCACTTGGGAATCTCCTGAGAAGTCTCTGAAGTAAGCACCAACACAGACAGTTCAATTAGATACTCTGCTGTGGTTCTATCTTCCTTTTTACACTTGGGTCGCCCACCCGCCCTGCACGTTCTCAGAGAGGCTTCCTTATTTTGAGTGCCAGTGGTTTTGCCTTTAGCAAACTGCTTCTCCAAACGCCTTCATCCAGCCTCACAGATTAACTAGCCACAATATCCTTTTTCCGTATCTGGACACAACTTCCCTTTTATGAGGATGTACTTTCACCTGCAATGGGTTATTTGTTTTTAACCAAGCCAGTTTTCCACATTAGGATTTTTAAAAAATCTTTGTAATCCAAGCTCTGCGTTTACCATGAGCCACTAAAACGTTTCCAGGCCAGCCGTGAGCTTCTTACCTTTTCACAGACCCACTTACTTCCTAACTAGCCACCTCGTATTTATGTAGTTCCATTCCTAAAAGTCAGAAAAACAAACCCCAGGCCCACGGTAATGCTGTTTATGTCTTTTTTGCTCCTACAAGGATGTTAAATCTGAGTACATTATGGTTACTATTACAAAGTGATTTTACAACGGTTATGTTTCTTAGAGCCCCCAAGGGTGTATGAAGAGTTATTTCTCCTTTTTCTGGCCCATTGCTCCATGCAAAAGGCATTCACGATTCCTAAAAATTCACCCACCGTGCCTCCCTGTGATATATATGCTGTCGACAGGGGGATAATGAAAGCTCTCACTGCACAGCACGTTCTGCTCTTGCAGCCTTTACAGCCTCCATGTCTCATGCAGTCGGATCTAATACTTCACCCCTTCTACTGGGGCACCGCATCCCACCCCCACAGGTTCTGCGCTGCCACGAACTGATCTCACGGCCACCGCGCTCTGTCCCCCGCAGCCCACCCCGATGCTACCAGAGTCTGCTCTGCCCTTCCCGTAAGCTGTGCGCTCGACAGGTTTGAGACACCCCAGTATGTCAACAGGTTCGTTATAAACAGACATCACAATCCAAATAGTTAATACACTTCTCTGATTGCTACAGGTCTCCGCCTGGCTGCGGAGTTTTCACGTGCTATGCTTAGATGGGGATTCACTGTCGAGTTTTCCTCTTTGCAGTTTCCCTTCTGACCTTTATGAACTTCCATCCCAGCGACGTTTCAAGAATAAAGCATTCTGATGATTCCATTTCCACAGCATGCATCACTCCGAGCTGCGTGTCCTTCCAAACCTATCAAGTTTCTCCCCTGTTCCAGTTGGAAATCTTTCATAACCTTTTCTCTTAAGAGCCAAAAATTGGATCCCATTTGGATTTACAGAGAGTCCATTCTTCCTGATTAGCCTTTATTTATTCCTTTATTTATTTCCAGCTTGTTTCTAACAAGCTGAAACCCCCTTTCCCCTCTCCAGAGCCTCACTGTGCTTTGAAAAACGCTCCTCTGCCCGCTCTACCTATGGTACCTCTTCTCCCTAGGGACAAGTGATAGGACGAGAGGAAATGGGTTCAAGTTAAGCCAGGGGAGGTTTAGATTGGATATTAGGAAAAAAATTTTCACTGAAAGGGTTATCCAGCATTGGAATAGGCTGCCCAGGGAGGTGGTGGAGTCGCCATCCCTGGAGGTGTTTAAAAAAAGGGCAGACGTGGTACTGGGGGATGTGGTTTAGAAGTGGTTTTGTCAGGTGAGGTTAATGGTTGGACTCGATGATCTTAAAGGTCCCTTCCAACCTTAACGATTCTACGATTCTACTGGAAGCGTTTCCAAAAAACCTACTTTGTAAAGATCAGGTCTATTTGTCCCGGCAAGCAGGTCACCACGCAGTTCTCGTTGCCAGCACAGACTCGCTTCTCCCTCCATGGCATATAACCGCACTGTGACCATGACACCGCCTTTTCAAGCGGGCACCGTATGGACCGCTTGTACAAGAGGAAGAAGATACAACACCATCATCTGACGAAGAGATTGGTGAACGAGACTGCTACCTCCAGGCCTTGCGAACACAAGACTTATTCTATCCTGCCAGCAAGAGGAGCGCAGCGCTGGAGGCTGAGCTCTTCCCACCAGCACCAACCTTTGTTGGTGCCTCCTCACAGCCGACCTGGCCCTGCGCCGCCTAAACCACGTGCTGTCCTCAGAAGCTGAGGAAAAGGCACTCAATCCTGCACATGAAGTTCAAGGACGCCTGGCAGCAAACACTCTCCCACTGAGCTTCCCTCTTCATTTCGGTCTGCATTAAGGATTTTGCTTCTTGAGAAATTTTTGTTTGTCCCCACCTTTCCATAGTGTTTGGTTACAATAGGAAAAGTTCCCACCTTCCACCCTTCGGCACACAGGATCAGAGACATAAACCCTCTTCCGTCAGTAGTCACAAAAACCTCAGAAAGAACAAGACTTAAAAACATGGCCTGGCTAACTGAAGCAGCATTCTGCAGCGGTACGGACAGCGTATGAATTAGCACTGGCACGGTACTGGACTCCCTCATCCTCTCCTCCAGCAAAATACACCCAGACCCCAGTGAAGGACCACGTCTTGCACCGCTCAGCGCTCCCTCTGCCCGTCAGCTCCCAGCACTAAGGAAAGCCTCACCCACCATCTTGCCTCAGAGGTCTGGGTTTGAGCGGGGCTCAGGGCAGCAGTGCCAAGAACCTGGTAAAGGGCTCCACCCCGCGCAGCGCCGCGTACTCCGACAGCGTACAGGAGAGGCACAAAGTCCAAAGACTGCCCTGTGCCATGTCCCTGGTTTAAGAGCGCCTGTACAAAATTTGCATTTGTAGGACAACAGCGTAAAACTAATGCTCCTGGTTCCTTCTGGTAATTCACCTTTTATGGCAGAAGCCTTGCAAAAGCAGCTGTAAAATACTCAAAGTTACTACAAAACGTATTTCTTGGCATTCCTGGAAATTGTCACCTAAACTTAGCTGATCAACTGCCTCACCTGATAACAAACCTAAACACCACCACCATTTCTGCAGTGGATTTCAAGCAACAGCAGCAATAACCAACCCTGATCCATTCCCACACTGACAAACTTGCGGCGTTTTATTTATTTATACACAGAGCAAGCTTTTATTTTTACATAAACTTAGCAAAGAAAAACAAACTTCCCAAATCCAAAATGTAAATATTTTCAAGTATACATCTAGTTCAAAATGTATAAACACAACTTGCTATGAGAACCAAACACATCTAGAGTTCACCGCAGTAAGAAAGAGGCTCTTTAGGGAGTTGGGCGCTCTCCCTAACTACACGGACACCGAAACCAGCGGGTTTTGCACATGCAGCACACTGAAAATATCACATCTTTTATTCACTGTACAGCTCACTTTCTCTTGTGGGCTCGACTACTGAAAACCAATGAACCTCAGAAACGTACAACTCAGAGCAGAATGCTCTTTGCTTTCAATTTTGATAAAAACATACTAAAGGTACTTTTGAGATACTGATTATTTTGCTTGCAAAGTTTTGAACAAAGAGCAAGAGGGTTTGTTTTTTTTCAGACAAGCTTAATGTTAAACCATTAAAAATAAAGAAGAAAGCTTCGAAAGTTCACTACAAATAACAAAAGGCCGTGAAATATTTCACAGAACTCAAACGCCTTTTTCCCGAGACTGAAAAGGTGACATCTATCTCACACCACAGCATTTCCAACATCAAGATCTCTTATTTGGCTTTCTTCGTGTAGCACAGAAAACAAATACCTACTTGAAGCGGACCTTCTCCTCCATATCCACCGGGGGCTCATGTGTGATGAGGTTGACCAGCTCCTCCATGCAGTGCTGCTGGCAGAGGAAGTCCAGCAGCTTGCGGTTCTGAGCCTTGCACTCCTGTAAGATGTCATCTTCGTCCATCAGCTCGTGAAGCGTCACATCTTCTTTATCCAGCAGCTTGTCCACATGTGATGTTGTGTTCAAATCAAACTTCCAGAACATGTTGATGGGACACAACTAGCTGTAATGCAAAAGAATACAAGTTAATCTTCCATCTTCACTATTTCTTCCTCCTTTGCAATTCTGAGCAGAATACCTTAGCACAGCTGCTAGCGAGCTTGTAACCATCAGTTCAGTTCTGTAAACAAAATTATTAACTTTTTGCATCAGCAAACTAACACGACTAGCAGTACGATAGCAGTACGATATCAGCAATGGACACAATATATGCACGAACTAACTATAACTGCAAGTTGGCTGAACCAAAACCAAAAGAGTACGTTCCTACACGGAAAAGCCTGGCTGGGTTAGAGTCAAGGCTGGCCCCAGCGGGGAAGCCACGCCACGGCACCACGAGCAGTTGCGTCAAAGGGTTTGGGGTTTTTTGGATAATTTGGACTTCAGAGTCATGTTCATCAGCCATAATTGCAACTATCAGTGATTTATGGAAACGGAAGCAAGGCCTCCAATGTACACACGACAGCGAGAGATAGACCATAATTGGAAACTGGAAAAACCCCACAACCTGCTGGACGCTGTGAGCGATAACGACATCAGCAAACAGAGCTGAAGTGCTAATAAACATAAAGCTTGTGGAATACTAGAATATGCTATTAATCTCAAACACCATAAAAGTGCAAAACTGTGAGCGGTCTTCTGTGGGGCAGAAGAGTGTATTTAGTTTACCAGTAACAGAAACGGGCAAAAGGGAACTATAAATCAAATCTAGAAATAGAAACTGAAGGAATGGCTTCCCTTTCCTACACGCCGGGTCTCAAGTCATGGTAAATACTTGCTGAAAGCAAACCCTCCTCACCACCTCCTCCCCTCACAGCAAGTTTCACGTGGACATTTTACATCGTCCCAACTAAACACAAAGGATTTTGATGCAGTTCTTTGCAAAAGTGGCAAACGGAGATACCGCATGTAACAAAAACTGACTGTTAAAGAGCAACTTGAGCCAGTCCCGAAAAAAACACGGCAAGGTACCCCCCACCCAGTGACCCAGCCCTGCCCCAGCCGCACCTCTCCCGCCCCGCATCTCCCGGCAGAGCGTGGGGACCTCCCTGCCCGAGCTCGGCCCCGCTGACGTCCCCTCTGTGCGTCGGCCGCACTTCGCGGGAGTCTCCAGTGGGACCAGACCCCTATGCTGGATTTCAGATGAGGTTTCATGACCACCGTGTGTATTAGTAAGAATATTCCCCTCCAAACAGTTTTCGCTAACTCTAGAGTGCTGCGCTTTGTGTCACTCCTTTTCATCCCGCTCCCACCCCTGACACTTTCTTTCCTTTTTGTTTTCCTGATTTTTCTCTGTGAGCTCTATTAATTATGGTTTTCAGTTAGCGTCTCCAATACACTTCAACTTTTAGAACAGTCATTAATTATATCAAAACAAGACAGTGTTCAGACTATCCCTACGAAACTCTTCCAGTGGTGTTCCTCCTGCTCAGCATTTTCTCTTGCCGTTCTGCCCTTTACCACCCACCTCAGGATCAGCCAATTCACCACGGCTCCTCGTGAGCCACAGCCTTTCACAGTCCTGTGCTGGCTGTCGGGCCGAGTATCTTCACGATCTCCACAAAGAAACAAGACCTACTGAGTTTCTTTTAGTTAGAGCATCAGTTGCCAGAGAAAGCTCAGATTAGTTTAGCACAATTTAAGTTACTGATTTTAATTTCATTTCACATTGTCGTATCTTTTACTGTTCCCTACAAGGAGCAAATAGGGAGTAATCCTCCTCCTTCCCCAGTAACAATTTCAGCATCTTCAGAGAGTACGAGATAACTCCAGTTCCTCACCATTAGACATTTGCACTTCAAAAAGCAGCGAAGTCATTTAGCTGAGAATCTGAGTACAGCCTTTCATTTCTGCCTCCCGTTTAGCGTTTCAGACCAAATTCTTGCCCAGACACTGTCTCGCCCTCGCTCACCCCCCTCGGCTCTGCGACACCCACAGGAGCCCAGCGAAGGGAAAATTCAGCTTCCAACGGAGGGAGCCGCCGACCCGGGTCTGTCCGCTGGGCAGAAGGTCAGGGGCGTCGTGTCATGGGCCACGCGGTCAGAGAGGGTCTCAAGAAATAAACCATCATTAACGCTAAAGAAAATAACGGGATAACTGTTATTCCCCATTGACAAAGGGGATAAGCATAGCTCAAACAAGAGAAACCTTCTGCGTAATAACACCATTAAGCTAAAACACATTTTATAAAATGAAGTAAATTGGATGGGAGATGTCAATGTGCCACATTCCCACATCATCTGTATATAAGCGTGTGATTTTATACAACAGGATCACAAGGCTTTTTTTAACCTAACCCACATTACTATTTCCGCAGCAGCAGGAACACTTGCTCCAACCATTCAATTTGCTTTTTCCAGCATCAAAAAACGCTACCACGCCTGATCTTTTGGCAGTTCCACTGCTTGCATAACTGTATCTAAGAGAGCATTTTGAAATTATCCTTTTTAAAAAAGCAAAAAAGAAACCACCCCTTTTTTCCTCCAGGAAGGTTTGCTGAAGAAGGGGGTACTGCCTTCCGCTTACCACAGCTGGGCAACTTAAAAGGCTGCGCACAGATCCCCATTTTTTAATTACATGGTTAAATATCTGGGTCCCTTGCAGTGCATCTTTCACACTGAACCTCCAGCTGAAGGGCTTATAGGAACTACTAAATGAAACCATTTTTAATTTATTTTTACTAAGTTTCTGACATGCATTTTCTGCCCTGCCTCGGTTCACGGATTCTTCACGTGTGCATGTATGTGTCTAAGGAGCTCAAAAAGAAAAGGGATTACCTTACGAAATTAAGGTTAGTTTTTTTCTTGGAACAGCTCTGTTACCCAGAGTGTTTGATAACGAGCTCTGTGGAGCTCCACTCAGGGCTTCAGATTTTGTCAGAGATAACTTTTCTATTTCAGAGAGGTTTTTTCCACATCAACATAATTCTTTCTTTTAATGTCTTTATCTCTGGGATTTAGTCGAAATCAAGAAAACCTTTGCAAGCTTGTCTTTCCTGACACAGCACTGCTGATCGGATGAAGCCCTGTGCGAAGGCGTTGATGCTGCCATAGCAGGTGACAAAGGCAACGCTGCAGCTACGAACTCTCAGGCCACCCCAGTACGGACAGCCTCCGTACGGCCCGGCTGCCCGCAGCCCTCCTGCATGCCGTGCTTCCCCGCCAGCAGCACGCCGGGGCAGAGCCCACGGACACGTTACGGGGAAGGACCAGCAGAGCCAGGATCCTGGTCAAGCATCACATCAAGAAACCCACTTTACACTGACAAAGCTCTTTTTAACCATCAGGGATCAACCACTTCTAGTCAGACCTAGAGCCTCATGTTTCTTGGAGAGTCACCCAGGAGTACCCCGGCTCGAGGCTTTACTCGGGACAGCCCGAGACCGGTGACTGGGGACAAAGTGGGGGAGGCTGCCCAAGACACAGCTCACCCAG